>JARHVA010001789.1:1437500-1880000 GCA_037957365.1 Torreya grandis
TATTAGTATGAATAAGGTAAAAAATAATCATATATTGATTTAAAAGGCTTGAAAGCTAGTAGTACAAATGGGAAGAGTCTTGTCATGTCTATTTTGGGGATGCAATGAGAGGAATTATTAGCTCCATTTATATGAAAATGATGCAAGAGATCACTAATAAGGTTCATAAAATAAAATATTACAATATATTTATCTTATTCATGAAATAAAGATAATTAAAATCAAATCATATTGCCTTTTTCATGCCCTCATGCCTGCCATGATGAATATCCCTTAAATAAATTAGTTTAGGATGGAGGAGAGGGAATTGTGTTTGATAAATTTATCTCTATTTATGGTGTTTTTATGTATAATAATTTTGTATTAACTCTTAAAACTCCTACCTCTGGCTCTTACTCACCCGATTTCCACATCCTTATGCATGTAAATGTTATTTGCATGGTTGAATTGTGTTGACCACTACTTGAACTCATGGGAGTTACTATTTTTAATTTATTTTTAAATTCCATTATTTATCTTATAATATCTTATTAAAAATTAATTTCAACCATGGGAAACACTCTTTCACTTTGTACCTATTAGAAAACCTACAAGGAACTCTAGAATCTTTTTCATGACTCTTGAGGGTTAAGTGCATGCCTATAGATAAGTGTGATGACTCATGAGAGTCTCAAAAAACCCATACAATTCATGATTTACGCTAGTTTTATTTTAAATCCTACTAACCTAGTTTTAGTTTTGAGACCATCTCCTCATCTTGAAGTGTTTTAAAGCCTTATAACTCATTTTCAGGCCATATTGCATTGTCTTCACCCTACAAGGTGCCTTAAACTCCTAGAAACAATAGTAATGTCCTATTAATAATATAATAAACTCATATTTAACATTATTAATAAGGTCTATTGGAAATATTTGGGAACCAATATCATTATCCTATCTTCCTGTACAAGTCCTTGAAAAGACAAGAATTCTATATTTACATGTTTGACAATCTTCTTGTCTTCCATGCAACCTACAATTAGATTTTCTCCAATATCATGAGGATATAAAAGAAAAATTCAATGTTGAACCAAGTGTCAAAATAAACTTAAGGCTTTGTAACTTCTTTGATAACTTGTTTACCTCTTCTCAATATAGCCCTGATATTTATGATGTTATCTCAAACTTCTTTAGGCATTTAGATACCCTAACTAGTAAACCTAAAACTCTCTTTTTAGCTTTGAATATTATAGTTTATTGAAATATTGGACACCCATAGAAGTATTTAAAATTATAATTATTGATGGAATTTTCCTCTTGGATTTCCTTCAAGCTTGAGATGGATTTAGACTTATAACTATGTCTCAATACCTCTTAACTAGTAACTTAAGGCTCCATATAGATATATATTATTGGCCTTAATAAATGGTGTTTAGACTTTGTAATCCTTCCTGATCTCAACCTAATGTCACCCTTATTTCAATCCTTAATACATCCATATTATAACCCCTATATGAGTCAAGACTTAGAGTTCACAGGGTTAAACAGTGATTTCTAGGTCAATAGGTCTTGAAACGCATCCATATATCCTAATAAACACCTTAACACCTTGAAACTTCCCATACACATAGAAAATAGAATCCAATATCTCCCCTAAAAATTTCATCAATTTTGACTAGATGAAACACGTGATACAAGGTTTTTTAGGTTCCTTAAAACCTTAAGCAAGGGATACAATCTAACACAAACTAAGAGATAGAATTTTTGGATGTATTAATTTTGGGTGCCTTATTGTGAGGATTTTGAAGATGAATAATAATTATAAACATGTTTAATTTTATTTAATAACTACCCATAACATTTGTACACCTCTTAATTTAGGTTCAAGACTCCACATTGACCATTATGGCATCAATTTAAAAAAACCTAGGTCTATAACTTTATTGAGGGGTCTTGAGAGTTCAACACAACTTGTCATTAGGTCTTGAGACATGCCTATTTTCCCTTTAAAATCACAAATCATGTTTCCAACTAAGAAAAGGCTTCTATAGATCTTAAGGTAAATATAATCCTCTTGAAACTTGTACCTTCTTCATGGACTAATCAATGATTTTTTTCTTATCTTTCTTGATTTAGAGCTTGTCTTGATAGTGGTTGAATGAGTAAAGAGTTATTTAGATGGTTTATAAGTTATATACCATGACACAAGTTTCTCAAGACATACAAACTTTCTCTTTATACTTTAAACCCCTTATCATTCAATCCTTGACAAAATTTTACCTCTTTCTCTATATGAGACTAAAATTTCTAGATGTTTTAAATACATTATTGAGACCATTTCTCTATTGATCGATTTTTTCATTATATGTAGTATACAAGGCTTATTAACCAAGTCTAATGTTCATCAAAACTTTTTTAATGCTTGAGGGTAGTGAAAATGGTTCTATTTAGGAGAGGCTCTCTTGAAATTTCCTTAGAACTCCTAACATTTGCAGACATCCATTTCCTAACACCATTTGTGTTGAAATTGTCAATCTTACTCGAATTGCACTCAAATGCACATTTTAGGTCAAAATCCATATAACACGCTAATGGTTTTAACTTTTAATTTACAAGTTCCAATTTAGGTCAAAGTATCCCTAAATGGGGTAGTGCAATTTATGGGCCAGGTAACTTTCATCAATTCATTTCAAGTCAAAATGATGATTTCACTTTTTTTGCTCTAGATCACTCTTTTTCCTAATTCATTCGTACACACCGTGTACCTTTGTTATTTTGTGTTGGAAACATCCTAAATGGAAATATAGTTCTGATGCATCTAATGTCACCTTATAATTCTTTCTGAGTCAAATTACAACTCAATAATATGACGTTTTGACCATTTTGATTAATTGAGGGCCATTTTTCAAATAAATTGCACAAATGTTGATTAAGCTTGTTTAAGGATAATTAATCCAAATCAATAGCTTAAGTGTATTTTCCATGATATTTTTTGAATATTTATTTTTAAAAATTGATTCTTATTAACTACATCATTAGGTGACATCATTTCTTAGGAAGACATCCCTAGGCCATAAATGCCATAAATATCAAGATTATGGGTCACCCATGCCTAGTTAATGCATCCCATGCCTATTAAATTCCCCTTTTTCCAAGGTCATGATGAAAATAATTATGGATTTCATTCCAAAATTAGGATTATCCATGGCCACACATCTCAATCTTGAGATGGATGATCATGGTTGATCCTGATCAATCTCAAAAATCTATAAATAGAGAGGCCATGAACATCATTTTTAAGCTATTTTGGTGCAAGGTTATTATGCTCAAATATCTTAAAAGTTTGAATATTTCAAATTTATAATTTTAAATTGTTTCCACAAGGTTTTACATTTAATCATAGATTTTTCTTGCAAGCTTCATTGATAGGCTAGTCTAGTGATTTGGAATCATGAGCCTAGGTTTTGTGGAGTGTTCTTGAGGCATTGGAGGAGATTACCACCATTTTTGACAAGACAAGGATGCTTGTTCAAGGGAAAACATGTTTTTGAGCCACATGGGTATGGTGAATCCATTTAGGAAGGTAATATGGTGTTGCTTTCTTTCATTTGTTTCTTTTCATCCTTTGTAATTCCCATAGGAATAGATAGGCTTGGTTAGTTAGTTATTTATGCATGTTTCATTATTTATGGAATAATACTTGACTAACTTGCTTTGTAATCCTTTTTACATCTTGGCATGCCTGGTGGGACTAGATGCATCCTACACCTACAAAAGATCACTCTAAAACTCTAAAATATCCATTTGGACCCTAAAACTTGTGTAAATTGATTTTCTAACTTTATTTTGATGTTTTTATTTGCCATGGTTTTACATAGTAACTGACATCAACAAGTGATACCGACATTGGTTACTTACTTAATCAACATTGGTTAGCAAAATTGAGATTAGTTAGGTCCTGGTTAGCTAAAGTAACCATCATTTGTTGTAATAATCAACGTCAATCACTGTGTTTTTTCAAAAACATAGACCTAAGAGCTAATTTCTCAATGTTCATTGTTCCAAGCTAAAAAGAGATTCAAAGCTAAAGGACATGTTGACATTTTTTTGTAGGAACAAGCTTTTGATTTGATAAAAACATGTTTAAATCACATTTTGTATGGTTAACAATCAATTAGGAACTTTATTTTGGGTGTTTATTAAAGAATTTTGATGTTTTGTTGAATGTTTTAAAAGTTTTTAAACTAAGACCAAGGGGTCAAATGAAAACCACCAAAAATTTCATTTGGGTCTATAATTGAACACACTTATAATTCTTGCTTGAAATAGTTGTTTACATAGGTTTTATTTGGCAAAAAGAGGATTACCACATGGGTATGTTGAATCCATTTAGGAAGGTAATATGGTGTTTCTTTCTTTCATTTGTTTCTTTGCATCCTTTGTAATTCTCATAGGAATAGATAGGCTTGGTTAGTTAGTTCTTTATGCATGTTTCATTATTTATGGACTAATGCTTGACTAACTTACTTTGTAATCCTTTCTACATTTTGTCATGCTTGGTGGGACTAGATGCATCCTACACCTAAATAAGATCACTTTGTAACTCTAAAATATCCATTTGGACCCTTAACACTCATGAAACTTTATTTTCTAGCTTTATTTTTTCATTTTTGTTTTCCATGATTTTACACAATAACTGACATCGACAAGGGATACCAACATTGGTTGCCTAGCTTAACTGAGATCGATTAGCAAAACCAAGATCAGTTAGGTCCCAGTTAGCTAAAGTAGCCATCGTTGGTTGTAACAATTGACATTGGTCACTATGTTTTTTCAAAAACACAGACTTGAGAACTACTTTTTCAAAGTTCATTGTTCCAAGCTAAAAAGAGATTCAAAGCCAAAGGACATGCTGACATTTTTTTTGTAGGAAAAAACTTTTACTTTGATAAGAACATGTTTAAATCACCTCTTGCATGGTTAAAAATCAATTAGGAACTTTGTTTTGGTTGTTTAACAAAGAATTTAGATGTTTTGGTGAATGTTTTTAATGTTTTTCAACTAAGACCAAGGGGTCAAATGAACACCATCAAACATTTCATTTGGGTCTAAAATTGAACACACTTGTCAATTCTTGATTGAAATAGTTGTTTACTTAGGTTTTGTTTGGCAAAAAGAGGAATGTTGTATGTATGCTCTTCCATTTGTCCCCTATAGATAACCCTTGGAATCAAAGTGCCATTCTTATTACAAATAGCCTAGTCCAAGGCTTAGAAAAAATGTCATCTAAATCACTCCCCAAAAACTTGCCAAAGTTTGGGTGATCTTGAAAATGACCCTAAAGTCTTTTTATTTTATGATTTATTTATTTTCATGCAAACTTGTCTTGCAATTGGGACATCATTAACTCCCGTGAGTTATTTATGGAAGCTTTAACCTGGGGTTTCACATCCTGACATTGAATTCATTTGACTCCTTTCGAGTTACACATAAGATGTATTTGCATTTGGAAATCACACTACACTGAGTGAATAGTAGGATGTAGTAGTTGTAAAAAGGACTAGACTTTTATACAACTAGCCAATGTCATGGTCACCCAATTTCCATGCTTGTATTTTGCATCATTTGACGTGAAATTCATTATGCAATTAATTCCCCTAGAATGATCAAAACCTTGCTAGTTTAATAGACCCTACTTTACCATACCTTATCAGTTTAGACTTAAGACATTTATTTTTTTTCATTAGCTTACTTGGTCTTGATTTGCGTCTAAAATTGTTTGTTAACTCAATGAACTTAACCAAAACATATTATCCTGAATTTTCTTGAGCAAGGGAGGCGTTATGTTTTCCAAATGGAAAATTCATATTTTCCTTATTCAAAATGTTATCAAAAGCTTTTGTGTCATGTCATCCACTTGGGTGTAGCCATGTTGCCCAATTGAGGCTAGATCTTTCACCCAATTTGTTTAAATCCTTTATTTATAATCCACATTCAAAATTTAACCTTTCTAAGTTCTAAGGGTTGGTGTATCAAAGTGGGTTCACCATTTATGCACTAAACTTGTTTTAACTTGTGTTCAATTTTCTATTTAGATTCAAGGTCATTTAATAAAGACTCAAAATCACATTATGATCTTGGTGGACTCAAGTCATCTTGTGTATCACTCACACTTTGAGTCATAGAACATATTTTATCCTACTAGAATCATGTGGTGATGTTGTGCTACCTATTTGGCCTAGCTTTATACTTAGTGATTTGCATATGTTTTTACATCTTGAGTTGCTTAGTTCATTTTACCTTCTTTGTAATCTAGAGAGATTTCATCTAAAATTCTAGGGTAAACTTTTAAAATTTGAAGCTAGCTTTTGTAGTGTTGGTTTATCACAAAGATCTAGGCTTTGTTGTACTAGTTTCACATTGGGTCTTTGAGTTACCTTACTCTCTTCTGATCTATATGATTTCAACTTTACTATAGGTTGAGTAAACTCATGAACCAAATCTTATAAATTGTGTGTGGTTTCAAACCACCCTCCTTTTATAGTCTCATTGGTACCTTAGTAATTTGTTTAAGAGAGAGCCAAAACATACTTTCATTGGTTATCGAACATTGGTCCAAAGTTAGTCAAATGCATAGAACAACTCTTTTTAGACATGACTCAAAGGTTCACTCATAGTGGGGCCTCTTATTGCCTTAGTTATGAAGATGAACAATTTTATGATGGTCAAGATAAACCCATTGTTTTTGATGATATCCCTATAGTATTAGGATTAGAACATGATTATAATGAATATCAACTTTAAGAAGATCAAGATGAAGCCCTTCTTAGATTGATAGAATCAGGTGCTAGACTACCTTCTAATTTTCCTATAGAAAAATTGCATACCTTAGTTAGAGAGGGAGAAAAATTATGTAAAAATCAAGCCTTTGCACAAATAGACATACCTTGTTCCTCTAACAAAGAAAAGGAAATACAAACAGAGTCAAAACCCACAAATCTAGATCTTTTAGCTAAGATCAAGATAATAAGTCAATGATATGCAGATCAACTTATCATAGACTTAATAGATTCCCTAGTTTCCACTTAAATTCACAATAATACTTTGAAATAACATAAATATATGGTTATAAGTATGCAATAAATATTGGATGAGAACATTACCATAGTGGATCAAGGAAATCTAAATGAACAGTTAAAGTCATAAGAGACCTTACAAGATGATCCATTTGATATGGAACATACATTTTCTAATCATCAAGAACCTCTTATTACTTTACAAACTTAGAAACCCAAACATTCATTTCAAATTGAGGAAATACCTCAAGATAATTTGGCTATTTCTTTTCAACCAACCCAAAGATTGGTAAATAAACATAGAAATTTCCAAAATCAACAAAGTGCAAAACAACCAAATTCAGGGAATGCTTTACATTCCAAAAATCAATGGCCTATATTCTCAACTCAAGTAGCACATCAGAACCAAATCATGGATCAAAAGGTATACGATCCCTATATATCCACACAAAACTATGGGCATATTCCACCCCAATAGCAACAAAACCAGGGGCACATTCCACCCCAATAGCAACAAAACTAGGGACACATTCCACCCCAACAACAAAAAAATTAGGGGCACATTCCACCCCAATAACAACAATAATAGGGGCACATTCTACCCCAAAAACATCTTTTCCAATCCATAAATACACCAACCATGAAAGAATGTAATTCTATGAAGGAAATTGTCTAAAGATTGGAGATGAATAATAGAGTAAAAAAGTACAAATTTGATGAGATATGCCCATATCTATTCGAATTATATATTCTCTAAAACCCCTTTCCATCTCATTTTGAGGCACCCAAATTTGACAAATACAAAGGGAAAAGAGATTCACATGAACACATACAATCATTCTTCATCTTGTGTCAAGAGGTTACTTATAGTAGCGAGTACTTAATATGACTATTTCTATGACTTTTAGTGAGAAAAGCTCTTGATTGGCTACTTAAACTACCCAAGGGATCAGTTGTGGATTGGAATGACTTATAAAAAATGTTTGTTAACCATTTATCATATAACATAGAACATGAATTGACCATTTTTGACTTATGCAAAGCCAAGCAGTATGATGGTGAAATTTTTGCTACATATCTACAAAGGTGGAGAGCATTGGTAGGCCACTTTCAACACAATTTACTAGATAAATAGTTCATTGATATCTTTGCATATAATTTGCATACTAAATTTGTGCATAATCTACAGTTAGCTTGTGCTAACTCATTTGACGAAATTATTGACAAAGGAGTGTAGATTGAGAAGGCTCTTATTACTAAAGGTCTTGTTAAGATTTTTACACAAGGTCAAGCATCTAATCAGACTAAATCACCAACTCAAATAGTTATGTAGGATAAGCCTAAGGGATTTAGAAAAAATAATAACATGGTTGGAAATGGGGTGACAAAAACAAGACATATACAAATGATATAGGTTATACCTCTTCCAAATGTATAATTAACTCCCTCAAATCCACTACCTACTTTGTAGAGACAACCTTCATGAAGGACATTTCATAATAATTTTAGAGCCTTTATCAAGTTAGGAGAATCAATTGAAATAGTGTTAAAAAATCTCATTACAGATAATTTAATTATATGGCCAGTATCAAGGCCATTTCCTCAAGATCAACTAAAACAAGACTAGTAAAAAGAGAATAAATGGTGTAACTTTCATCATATTATTGGTCAAAGTGCATATCGTTGCATTCAATTACGATATGTTATTGAAGACTTTATTGAAAATGGTGATCTATAAATTAAGTTGGCCCATAATCAAGACACAAATTAGGTTATAGGAATCTACAAATACCCCTTTCCTTGACATGATCCACCACCACCAAGGAACAATCAAAATGTTCATAATAAAGGATAGAGGCTAAATCAGAACCAACAACAAGGTTAGAATTATAATGAGCATAATTAAGATCATAATGCCCACACTAATAATATGGCTTATAATAATGTACCTTATGACTATAATAACACTATGGGATGCATTTCTATAACCCACATTGCCACTATTACTATAATATCGCATGGCCAATCTCATGTTCCTCACAACATGAGACCCATCAATATAGGGCCAACACCCTCTCCCCTTAGTAATACCATGTTGAGTTTGCATCATCATGTTTCTACTCCATTTTTATGGGTTACTAATCATAAAAAATAGGACCATTCTTATAATTATAAAGGCTCATCACTGACCCAAAATTGTCACAATACTATTAATTACCTATAGGTCACCATCCAAGGCCCTTTGCCTCGCTCTTCTAATTATAATAGCTCCTTGCCACCTCTAGGTTGTGTAGTCACAACTAGATGCCCATGATTTACCATTTAGGGCCCTTCAACCACTTCTTTTCATAAACCCAATGAGAACAATGTGCCAATGGTTTCAAAGCCGAATATTATCCCAACAAAGACTAAACTAGTTCAATCCACAATTCAAAGGCCTTATAGTATGATGGATGAATTAGATAAAACCCCTATCCAAATTTCCATATTAGAACTCTTACATATATCTGATGTCCATAGAACCATCTTCAACAAACTTTTGCAAGAGTCTATTATGCCTAATGATATAAACCTTAATCAGTTCCAAAACTTAGTTGGACATTTGTCTTAATTTTGGCAAATTACATTCGATCAAAAGGGCATGTCCACCCTTGGCCCAAACCATAATAACTCACTATACATTAAGATAATCATTGTGGATTACAAGGTCAAGAAGGTTCTTATAGATAATGGTTCAGGGATAAACATGATATCTCTTAAATTGGTGTGATGATTGGGTTACATGGACAAACACATTCAACCAGAGACTATTACAATCAAGGCTTATGATAATACTGATAGGGAGTCCTCTGGTATAATTTGGTTACTAGTCATGGTTGGGTCTATTTCTCATCACACATTATTATATATTGTGGATATTGAGCTTCTTTATAACATACTTCTTGGTCAACCTTAAATCCATGAAGTATAGGTAGTTTTATCCACTCTTCACCAATGCCTTAAGTTTCCCCATGATGGGATCGAGGTTACTATTCCTACTAATCAACATCTATACCAATATTGTAAAAATCTTAAAGCAGAGTTTCATAATTATAATTATTGCCTAGGTTCTAAATTCATTATGAAGAAGAACAAAGCCATCATTTCTCATCCATCTCCATCTAACTATATATACATTGGTGATCTAGCCTCCACTTCAACTGATCTATTTCTTGCAGCTCTAGCCAAACAAGTGATTATTAAAGATTTACGCATTTCCATGTACCATCTAAAGGATGTCCTCCATATTACAAAATTACCAAAATCACATAAAATATTTGGTAAGCCTAAAACTTCCCAAAGTCCTAATAGAACTGATTAGATTTAGCAACCAAAACCTCTTATTGTTTTTGTACCTACAATTACACCAAAGAAAGATCAAGAGGTTCTTACCGATGGAGACTAGTTATATTCTGAGGGCCTTGCAGATTATTTTTAGAATCCAAAATATCCTATACCTAATAGGATAATGGATCATCTTGAATATATAGGGAAAGGCCTTAGCCCACAAGCATAAGGAATTTTAGAAACCTTATCAGCTAGAGTTGTCAATTAGAATCATGGTCTCAAATTTAAGCCACTAGAGGATGATCTCATGACATTTAATAGTGACTTTTCTAAAGTAACTAGTAATGAGACTCCTAGTAGAAACACAACATCCCATTATAGCCTTTTTGATGAGCTTATTGATTCAAATTTGTTTGATTTAAATGCCATATTGATCATAACACCTATTGGAGCTCCCCATCCTAAAGCAAAAACGTGTCCTAGTGGTGCTTCCCTTCTTGAAGCAAGACATTATATCTTTACCATTAGTGATTCTCATTATAAAGCAAACCCTCACTATAACCTATGCCTTTACCATCCTAAACTCATAGATTAGGATCAAAAAAATTTAGTCATATGCCTCGATGAGTTTCAAGATGAAGAATCAATTGCAGAATACATGGGCTTATGAGATGCATTCCCCATTAGTGATCATAAGTAGGGTTTTGATTTTTCATTGAATTCTTCTACCTATTTTTGAGATCAGGCAAACTCTCTTGGTCATAATAAAGAGCAAACATTGAGATCTTTAGGTAAAAATCTCTCTGAGGCACTTTTAGATTAGGGAAAAAGTAAAGAAAAAGACAAGCCTTTGAGATAAAACCTATTTTAGGCACTCCCAAGTAGGAAAGTTTGCTCATCCCCTCAAGATGTAGAAAGTCCATCTAGCCCAAGTTTCATATCTAGTACAAGCACCTCTTCAAAATAACATCAAATATTTAAGCATCTAGATCTTGAGTTTCTAGAGGTTTTTTCCAATTGGCTTGTACCTAAAAAGGAAGATTCTGATTCTTCATATTATCTAGATCTTTGGGAGGAACAACAAGAAAATATAGCAAAAAAATATCATGACCATACACTACCTACAATTCTAGAAGATAGATCCATACTTCTTATGGTGAACATAACAAAAGTGAATTTGGGAACCCATGAGGATCCCAAAATCATTTATCTTGGAGCTTCTCTTATGAAAGAAAAATATGAACATAATATATGTATTCTTAAGGATTATATAGACATCTTTGCATGGGAATATTCTAACATGCCAATCCTAGATCCAAATTTAGTTATGCATCATCTTGTTGTTCACCCTGATGCTAAACTAGTCAATAAAAAGTTGAGAAAGATGCATCCATGCATCACCCTTTTGGTTAAGGCTAAGTTACAAAAGTTGTTAGAAGCCAATTTTATCAAACCATTGGACTACTCTGAATGGATTTCTAACATAGTTCCAATAAGTAAAAAGACCCCAAGCATACATGTTTTTACTAATTTTCATGATATCAACAAAGCATGCCCCAAAGATGATTTTCCTCTACCCAACATTGACATGATTGTCAACTCAACTATTGGGTATGAGATGATATCCTTAATGGATGGATTTTATGGTTACAATCAGATCAAGATGGCCCCTAAAGATCAACATAAAACTGCATTCACCACTCTGTGGGGGACATTCTATTACCAAGTCATGCCATTTGGTTTGAAGAAAGCTAGAGCTACGTATCAAGGCGTAATGACTGTCATCTTCCATGACATGATGCATGACATTGTCAAGGACTATGTTGATGATATATTATCCAAATTAGGAACAAGAGCTAGACACCCTAAAATTCTACAAAGAATATTTGAAAGGCTTCATGCATATAAAGTCTATTCAAATCCTAATAAATGTGTCTTTGGAGTCACATCAGGAAAATTGATAGGGTTCATTATATCATAATGAGGGATTGAGGTCGACCCCAAAAAGGTCACACTATTATGGAAATGCCTCTACCAAATAATATTAAATAGTTGTTAGGCCTACAAGGCAAGATCTAGTCTATACGTAGGTTTATTTCTCAATTGGTAGATAATGCCACCCATTTACAAATCTCTTAAAGAAAAGGGTAGAATTTTAGTGGGATGAAAATTCTTAGATAGCATTTGTAAATCTTAAAACATACTTGGATAATCCATCAGTCTTACGACCTCTAACACAAAGAAGGCCATTGCTTCTTTATATATCAGCTATAGAACATGCACTAGGGGCACTTTTGGCTCAGCATGATGATCATGATAAGGAACATAGTTTATTATTCAAGTCATACATTAGTAGCCTATGAACATAATTATATGCCTATTGAGAAGGCATGTTTAGATATGGTGTTCATCTCTTATAAATTATGACATTATATGATAAATAAATAAAAAACTTTTATTATCACTAAGGTAGATCCTCTCAATTTCTTTTTATCTAAAGTAGCTCTTCAAGGATGCATGGATAAATGGATTCTAATTCTTAGTTATTTTGATATTGAGTACTAGAATAAAAAGATAATCAAAGGATAGGTTCTTATTACAGCCACTCAACCCCTCAACTTTGACCTTCCAGATGATTCTATCATGATGATAGAACAAGCATCACAAGAACCTAAATAGTGGATGATCTATTTTGATGGATACTTCACATCTTGAGGGTTTAGATTTGGCATATTTTTTATCATGACATATGGGGATTTTATCCCCAAATCATTCCATATATAATTTTAGTGTACAAACAATATGGCTAAATATGAGGCATTGGTTATAGGACTCCATCTTTTCATATAGTGGGATATTCAAAGCTTAAAGGTCTATGGAGATTCAAAGCTAATCATAGATTAGACAACTAATTAGTATCAAACAAGAGATGATAATATTACTCCTTACAAGAAAATTTTTGATAACCTTAAAACACATTTTAAATTTTTATAGTTTGAGCAAGTTCCATGAGTCAATAATAGATCTGTTGATGCCATGGTAACAATTGGTTCCATGATTCAAATGCATGATAGTGCTAAAGAGTATCAGTTCCTAATTTAAAATATTCTATAGATAACACATATTCTATTATATTTAGAGAGGATATGCACCATTGTTGATCCTAATCCCTCACCCGAGTTACCATGGTACCAATATTTTTATAACTATTTCCATATCCATGTATTTCATGCCAACCTTTCTAATAACCAAAAATACTTTTGCTTCATTGATTAACACATCATATCCTCCTTGGAAACATGCTTTATTTAAAAGGATATGATGGAATGTTTCTTCAATGTTTATCTTTGGGAGAATCCAAGATGGCACTAAGGAGGTTCATGAAGGAGTGTGTGGGGCCCATACCAATGGTGTAGTCCCTACAAAGAAACTTCTTAGAATAGGCTATTATTGGCCCAAAATGGAAATAGATGCTTGTGATTATGTAAAGAAGTTTGTTCCTTATCAGTAACATGGTAATTTGATACATGCACCTTCCTTACCATTATAACTGATTAGAACACCATGGCCATTCTCAACATGGGATCTTGATCTCATTAGCAAAATTAGCCCAACATCTACAGATGGCCATAAGCACATTTTGATTGCAATAAAGTAATTTACCAAGTGGATTGAGGCAATTCCTCTCACTTATATTACTAGGAAACAAAAAGCCAAATTCATTCATTACCATATCATCTATCGATATGACATCCCAGCCTATATTATATCAGATAATGGTGGATCTTTTGTGAACCAAGATGTGAAATATCTTTGTGTAAAATTCAAGATCAAGCACAAGAAATCCACTGCATATACCCTGTAAGGCAATAGACAAGTTGAGGCATCAAATAAAACCATTCTAGCCATCTTAAAAAAGATTGTCAATGATGTTGGCATTAATTTGCATTTTCAAAATTTTCCTACCCTTTGGGCTTATAGAACCAATCATCACACCCAACTAGAGCTAATCCATACTCTCTTATTTTTTTCACTGAAGCTATCATCCTAGTCAAGATTGAGATCCCATCATTAATAATATCACTAGAGCACATTGAAGATGATGAAGACTATAGAGCCTCGTGACTACAAGAACTAGAACTTCTTAATGGTAAGCATTTGGATACCCTATAAAACTTGTAGGTCTATCAGAATGGATTTTGGAAAAGATACAAAAAATTCATTCTCCTTCAAGAATTTGAGATTGGTGACTTATTTTTAAAAGATAACTAGAAGAACATGAATGCTAAACCCAAAAATAAAGGCAAGTTTCATCTTATTTGGTTAGGACCGTATATTGTCATAGTGAACTATAGATCAAGAGCATATCAATTGGCTAAACCTAATGGTGAATAAATTTTAGATCCCATGAACATCATACACCTTAAGAGATTCTACGCTTGAACAACTTTGAACCATTGTCTATAAAACCCCTAACTTGGGGGCAACTTGTGCTTTCATAAATTTATCCCACTCTTTTATCTTACCTTGAACACATTTTATACTACCTTGGTCCACTTTTCATGAATCTCAATAGTAAAGGCTTTAAACCCTTGTCACTCTAAACACATTCTTCATCCCATTATGGATTGCTCTATTTGAGAAACACATCTTCATTATGTCTAATGCATGTTATAATCTTGAACACTTCTTATCCCTTGACCAATTATGATCTTGATTATGTCTCATGAACATTATGGACATCTTTAGCATCAGTTCTACAAAGTAGTTCAACAAGGATAGTCTTGTGTAGTTTTAGATAAGTAAATAGTCACATCTTCTGAATACAAGGTATTTTCTGCTCTTTCTTATTTTATCAAGAACCTTACTCTCACTAATTTGTGAGCATGGGCCATTATAACTAGCTTAGCTATCTGATTGGATCCTCTACTCTTAGGATGTGAATCTCCTTGACTAGATAGTCCAACTTTTTGCATATTTTATCCCAAAAACACCAAAAACATTAGAAATACTTTGAAAATACCAAAAACATTAGAACATGATTCACAAAAGAATAAAAACATTGTCTCATGTTTCTTTACATTTATACATTCTCGTTCCACCATCCCACGCTCTTGCCATTTTATGAGCAACTATTAAGTTTGAATGCTCTTGCCATTTTGTAAGCACAAAAACACTAGCTCATTCATCTTATCCCACACACTTACCAGTTTACAAGATCATTCTTTCTTATTTCATTAGTTTCTTGTTTACTAGACTATTCTCATATTTTATCATATCTTCCATTTCTTCTATAAATCATGCTAGTCTGATTGTCATTTTTTCTTCTATCCCATTTCTTGAGAGAACTACATTTGGCCTAAATTTTATGTTGGAACATGCATCCATGGAACTATGTAGGTAGCATCCACTTGTCTTATACATCTAGAGTCAGCTCAGCCAACCCCTTCCTTTTCTTCTCTTCATCCATTTATTCTATCATTGTTCCTTTTTAATTAGGGAACAATTGTTATTGTTATTTATTATGATGTGGTGGAAAGTAATGCCTCTACCACACATGCATGAACATTTATCTTTAAACTAAACTAACTTGGTTTTTGTTTGTGTGTGTTTATTTGAGTTTCTTGGTGTTTTTTTGTGCTTTCGTACCTCTCATTTTATTTCTTATTATTATCTCTTTTTATTACTTTGTGTCTCATCTTGGTCTTGTGTTTCCTTGATTTTTTTTGCTTATCTCTTTTGTGTTTCAGAACATCTTGATGATTCACATGAATCTCAATTATTTATATCTTGATCCTATGTTATTATGTTGTTCTTGTACCATTTTATTTACTTGATTATTTTTGGTGTCTTATTTTTCTATTTGACTTTATTTTTCTCTTTTGTGTTCAATAATGCCTTGATGGTCCACATGGTTCATGATTATTCATATCTTGGTCTCATGTCATTAATATGTTCTTGCCTTTTGTTTTTAAACATTTTGTTCCTACTTAAGATAATTTCTTGATTTCATGTTAGGTTTATTTATGTTTATCTTCTTTTTTATTTTTGCTTTTTTGTTTAAATATAAATCATTGTAACTCTGGTTTTGGTCATTATTTTACCATTATCCTTAATTGTAGATATTCACATTTGAACTAGCTCATCACAATTGGAATCTTATGTCATTGTAAGTTATTCATACTTATGATTCCTAATTTATTTTGAAATAGAAAGCACTTTGTGCTCAGGTCTCAAGGTCTTAACATCAACATCAACTCCAATGAATGATTCTCAAGAACACTCCATAAAACCTTGGTTCATGATATGAAATTAGGCATCTAGGTAACATACATTTTAGCACTCAATTATATGCTTAGATGTGCATATCTTTGAATACATTGTGAGTCTAATCAATTCTTGGTAATTTTTCATCATTCCTCATTCCATTCTCTCCCAAACTTGGGTGAACTACATTGGCCTAAAGTTCATGTTGAAACATGAATCCATGGAACTATATAGGAAGTACTAAGTTTATATTGAGGTTAGCTCAACTATCTCCATTATTCTTTTCATCTCTCTCATCACTTTGTGTATTCTCATATGCTTGGTTTTATATGACTTTCTAAGCCATTACACCATCACATGTAAGTTTTCACCTGCTCACTTTAACCTATCTTTTTAGTTATATCCTTGAGCTATTTTTGCTAACCAATTACCCATGTTGGGGCCCAACATCTTAACCATGTTCGAATCAAATCAGCTCTATAGGGTAAAAATCATTCTTTATTCTTTATCAATGATCAAAATTTGACCTACTGGTGTAAAACTATTTTATCATGATCAAATCTACTCTAATAGAGTACTTCTTATTATATTCTCTTTAGAGACCCCATTCTAGTGGAGCTTCCCTTCCTAAATCATAACATTCTCTCTTTACCTCTAATTCCAAGTTCTCCACCTTAAAGCCCATGATGGAAATATTTAGTATGCAACTTGTCTCAAGATTGATCATTCTCATAAGTGTGCAACTTGTACTCTCAAATTGGGTATGTTTACTGTGTGTCCCTTACATTTATGGATTATATCTTTCCCATTCCCCTATCTCTATGGCCTATTATACATCTAATTATATTTTGATCATTGATGGTAATCACATGTGTAAGCATAAATTACTCATCTAGATGTGATCTATTCCATGGGTGAATCTCTCACTTTCTCTCTCTTTTTGAGAGTTCATCCTTCTCTTTCATCCTAGTATGTCCTCTCAAGGGGACATCATGGGTTTGTTCCAATTTCTTCTTGACAACTCTTTTCTTTTAAAATATGTTACTTCACCTGAATGTCTCACTATGCCTTCTCAAATAGGGGAAAAATGTAGACATCCATTTCCTAACACCATTTGTGTTAAAATTGTCAATATTTCTTGAATTGCACCCAAATGCACATTTTAGGTCAAAATCCCTAAAACACACTAAATGGTTCAAAATTGTCATTTAAAAGTGCCAATTTAGGTCAAGGTATCCCTAAATGGGGTAATGTAATTTATGGGCCAACTAACTTTAATCAATTCATTTCGAGTCAAAATGATGATTTTGCTTTTTATGCTCTAGATCACTCTTTTCTTTGAATTCATTGGTACACACCATGTACCTTTGTTATTTTGTGTTGGAAACATCCTAAATGGAAATACAATTCTGGCACATCTAATTACACCTTCTAGTTCTTCTTGAGTTAAATTATAACTCAGTAATATGACTTTCTAACCATTTTGATTAATTGAGGGTTAATTTTCAAATAAATTGCACAAATGTTGATTAACCTTTTTTAGGGATAATTAATCCAAATAAATATCTTAACTAGATTTTCCATGAGAATTGTTGAATACTTCTTTTTGAAAATTAATTCCTATTAACTACATCATCAAGTGACATCAGTTCTTGGGAAGACATCCCTAGGCTATAAATGCCACAAATATCAGGATTATGGGTCACCCATGCCTAGTTAATGCCTCCCATGCCTCTTCAATAGCCCTTCTTCTAATGTCATGATGAATATAATTATTGATTTAATTCCAAAATTAGGATTATTCATGGCCACACATCTCAATCTTGAGATGGACGATCATGGTTGATCTTAACCAATCTCAAAAATATATAAATACAGAGGCCATGAACATCATTTCTAAGCTATTTTGATGCAAGGTTTTTATGCTAAAATATCTTCAAATATTGAATATTTCAAACTTATAATGTTAAATTTTTTCCACAAAGTTTTGCATTTGATCATATATTTTACTTGCAAGCTTCATTGATAGGCTAGTCTAGTGATTTGGAATCATGGGCTTAGGTTTTGTGGAGTGTTCTTGAGGCATTGGAGGAGATTACCACCATTTTTGACAAATACAAGGATTTTTTATCAAGGGATAACATGTTTTTGAGCCACATGGGTATGGTAAATCTATTTTAGAAGGTCATATGGTGTTGCTTTCTTTCATTTATTTCTTGCTATCCTTTGTAATTCCCATAGGAATATATAGGCTTGGTCAGTTAGTTCTTTATGCATGTTTCATTATTTATGGAATAATACTTGACTAACTTTCTTTGTAATCCTCTCTAAAAAATTATGCTTGTAGAACTATTTAAGCATCTCCTAGACTAAGATTTCCTTAAAACCCTATCATTAAGGTCTGATGGGTTTGGATGCATCCTTGATGCTAGTTCAAACCTTTGAGATCCTTGTCTTATTCATTTCATCTTCATGAAGGATTTCTCATTCCTTGACTTGGATTTTTACTCTCCTCTATAATTCCTCAGAGTTAGGAATTCCTTTGAAGGGTTCTAAAACATGATCCATTCTTAGAGAATCATTATAGACTTTCAATTAATTTGAAAGTGCCTTGAAACTTGGATGAAACCAATTATGGGTATGAGATCATACCTAAGTATTTCACATCCTCACAAGCCATGATCCAAACTAGAATATGATATGGAGACCTTGAGATGTGATGCAACTCCTTTAGATTATGTCCATTCTCTATATGACTATACATGAGTTTATAATTATCTTTTTGGCATGAAATTTACCTTGACAAGTGATTGGTTTCATGGAGGACATCTTGATTTGTTTATAAAATATTTATAGTGCACAACACCTTTATAAAAACTACACACCTTTTCATAGACCTATTAAAACTTCTTAAATTTCAATCTTTGAGTTGAGGACCCTGTATATGAACCTTCATGAAGTTGATAAGAATACCTTAAATAGTTTTAAACTACCTAAAATAATGATAAGTTCATTTCACATGACAAAACACTCTTGGAGGATTTTATGGACCTTAAAAAAGATGTTTGAACTTAAAAAATAAGCTTAAACTCTATAAGATAACCTCAAGTGATGCTCAAAATTGACAATGGAATAGTCCTTCAAAGATGTGAAAAACTGTTTGAAAAATCTAAGGTAAGGTGAATATTCAAGATCATGCTAATAAATCTCATGAGAGTGTATGAAATTTTAAAGACCTCAACTCACTTATCCCTATAAACTCCTCTCTATTTTTCAATATTTAGTGTTACACCCTCATAGCTCTATGTGAACTTTAGGAAGTCTGAGAATCCTCTTTAAGGTGATTTCATTGTCAAGAATAGTGCTTATTCATTTGAAACTAAAAAACCTTATTCATATACCTATAATATCCTTATTTTGGTTTGGCTTGTTCAATAACCTCCATCTTGATTTTTGGAACTAACAATTAGGCCTTACAATGTCTCTTGGGACCTGATGCTAATGATATTAAAGAACTTCTTGCCTATAAGTATGCCTTGACTAGTAACAATCATATTAATTCCAAGACTAGGCCAAGAGAAATTTGATTCTTGTAATCCATATACATTTTATCATGCTTGGATAATCATTCAGAACCCTGGGGTTTGAGAACTTTAAGGACCTACACCCTCTATAAAATCCATATCCCTATTTAAGACTTGACCAAGTAACAATGTCCATGGTATATAATGATTTAAACCTTGTATTTAAGTTATCTTTGATGGGTTATAAACCTCTAACATGCAACATGGAGATCAATAAAAGAGATGATAAACTTGTGTAGTTTCTTCTTCTCATGGAAATCATTCAGATGCATTAAGACTGTACTCTCATATTATAGGCTTATTAGTGATATTCAAGATTTCAACATCTATAAAACCCCTCAAAATTTATCTCCTCTAATAACATGCATATTATACTCATTTTTAATGAATTGGGTTTAAAGGAAGAACCATTGGGTCCATTCAAAACCTTTTCCTAGGTGAATAACACCTCAAAATGTATTAAGGCTATGCTCTTATAATGTGTAAGCATATACAATCTTCTTGATTGAAACCTCTTTGAGATATTTTAAATATAAATTTTATAGGTCTAAAAATCTATAAAAATGTAATTTTATGCAAAGGTAAATGATTTTATAACCTGTGTAAGGCTTCATCCACAATGTGAACAATAAAATTAAATGAAAATCATAATTTCATGGTTTACAGTCCAATATCTTATCTTCTTGCTTTGAATAATATATAAAAACCTTGGTTTAAACTCATATCCTAACACATAATTGAGAAATTTTACAAGGTACATCCATAGAAACCTTGATAACCTTCTATCTTAATGCATTATATAAGAATAGGTCCAAAAATATCATAAGGAAAATTTCATATGATTGGGGTTTAAAAAGATTTTAGATCCATTGATGAATTTTTGATTGGAAATGTGTTTTGAGGATTCTTAATTAAAAAAATAAATCCAAATTATTCTCAATATACATGTTAACACTTATAAAGAATCATTTTTACCATGCAAGATCAGAAAGAACATCTCCCCAAAACCATGCTCTAAATGATGACCCTTGAGGACTGTTTCTACTCCTTAGTGATTTTTCATAGACCTAACTAATCATTAATATTTTAAAACACTTTTAATATGTTATTAAATACCTATTTATACCTCTCTAATGGATTTATACTTCAATTCATCTTCTCAACTATTTTAGCACATCCTAGAAAATAGCCTCTCTAGGCCTGTAAAGGAGATATGGGCCAATTTTCCCCTTGTTTGAGATATTTTAAGAAAATATACTTTATATGATACCTAAAATATGTTTTTAACTATGTTTATGACCTCTCATGGCTATTTTATGACATGTAATTGTCTATATACTTATGTACCTTTGAATAAAACCCCCAAACCCCTATTTTTCTCATGAAAAATCTCCATTTTTGAAGGTTTTTTTAATTTGAAGTTATTATTTATAAATTTTTTCCATTAATGGACCTATTTATCACTTAAAAATCATAAAAAAAATCTTTATAATCCATGAAAAATTCATTATTAAGCTTGAAATGGGATGATTTTGACTACTAAAAGGCACTTTTCCATGTTTAAAGGGAAAATGAAAGCCCCAAAAGCCAAAAGAAATAGAAAATAAGAAATTTTATGTAATCTAACTCATTTTTAATGGATTATTGGAGATAATTGGGGTATTTTGGAGTTATATTGACTTATAAATCATTAAAGAGGGGATTTATTTCAAAAGTGGCTTGAATAGGCTAAATGATGTGACATTGTAACTTGTTACACCCTCCCATGCACTTAGAGACTATTTTGAATGAATTTATAACATAAAACTTCATTATAACTCTCTTATAATTGGAAACATGGTTTGATAATGGATTTTTAAGACATTAGTCATGAAAATAACCTCAACAAGGTTGATATAATGTTGTGTAAGATACCAATTACATCCATACCTTGACAACTATGCAAATAGGTCCTTTGAGAATCCATTGAGGGTGTTAGATTCTGAAAAATTAAGATAAACGTTTAATAATTTGGGCCATTTACAGTGTACCTATGACCAGACCATAATCAGGGTTCAATATTATTGTTTGCAAAAAATTACCCTCTCTGAGCTGTACGTATTCTAGGTACTCAGGTGGATATAATAGCCAAAAATTAATCTATGATTATTCCACACTTATATATTAATTTTTAATAATCCATATATAATTCCAACCTTTTAGGAAAATATATTTCATCGTTAATGTTTCATTCTACCATCAGTGTCCTCCCACCAGATAATAACTAGTTGCTGAAATTTAAATTCATCCAATAGGTTGTATCACAAATTTAGAAACCCCCATTCTAAGGGATTACTAAATTATCACTAAAAATCCAAATTTTAGAGATATTTTCATCAAGAATCTTATATGATTGAAAAACACTAGAGTATCTAATTAGCACATTAAGAGAAAAGTAGCTATTTTTTCTAATTTAGAGTGCACACTCTATACACACAATATTTGTAAGCTTTATCAATTATTGATACTTTATCTCTTGTAGGAACCCATATAATCTCAATATATCTAAGTTTACACCTTAAAGGATGAACCAAGAAAGGGATGAGTACAAATTTGGTACTTCATAAGATTTTTAGCCCCTATACCACCATTTAAAACCAATACAAGCTACTCTTATTTGTTTCCCTAAGATTTAAAACCCCACTTATACACTTTCCTAAGTAACTAACTACCCAAAATATCCCCTAAATAATAAAAATACCATTTTTACCATGTATGCTACTAGGTTGAATGGGTTGACCCCATTTTGGGATGTACTGCACCTTAAAAAATAATGTCAGCCCAAGTAGATATAGTTCAAGACCTAAGGACTCTATTTCCTACTTAAGAAGGTCAATCAAGATGACTCTATTGGATTATTTTATAATATGGTTTAGGATATATATATATATATATATATATATATATATATATATATATATATATATATATATATACCCTATTTCATTTCATTTATGATATAAGATCTATCAATTTTGCATCATTACTACTTGTAAATCTACTTATACAATCAATAAGAGGTTTCATTGCTTAGGTTTTTGACCTTAGAGAAGTAGAACTTGTCTTGTGGAATTATTGTATGCATAGGAGAAGTATTTTAACCTAGATCTTATCTATCCTTGTTATCCTTACAATACCTTGAAAACCTCTTACAAAGCACTATTAGCCAAGGGAGAGATTGAGGCACGATGGGTTCACTTCAACAAAGATAAATACACTCTTATCCCTTCATATTTTGTTAATTATATGTTGTAGAGTTAATATATTTATTTATATATCTCCTTGCTTAAATATTCTCTATGTTATAGATATATTTGTCTATACATTTTTATCATCTTCCCCCTTTATGCCACAAGATTTATTAAACACTATATTAGCTTACATATGCATTTACTAGATTATCTTGCATAGTTGTTTTGTATATTAGCTTGATTAATATTATTTACAATAATCAAGACCTTTCTAGGGTTATCACAAGATGTAATTTTATTAGAGGATATGGAAACATATCCTTTTTCATAATGTTATAAGATATCCCTTAGTGTAGGTTTAGTAGATCCATTATTGGTGATGACCCTAATTTAAATGTATCCCCAAGTGTACTTATTAGTTCATTACCTTTTTTGAGATTGAACATTATTGAGTAGGACAAGTTATAGAACTCTCTAGTTTCACATGAGTATTATAGAATGTATTTAATTAAAACTAGATAGTTTTATAACTTGTCCTAATCAATAATATTCAATCTCAGATATGGCGATTTGCATTGAATCCCAAAGGGGTACCTGGACCCAAATTTTGGACTATGAGGGGATCCCTTTTTGGTGCTGTAAATGTCACCAGACGAGACATATTATTGCACATTGTGTTGCTGGGAATTCTAATCCCAGACGTTTACCTTCGTGGTGGCCTAAAGTCTCATCTAAACAAAACTTAGACAAACAACCTCTGGAAGCAACAACTGATTTCGAGTCAGAGAATGAGGAAAGTTTGCAATCTGAATCAGAAGATGAAGAGGAATCAGAGGTGAAAAATTCTAAGGAAAATCCTGAAGAGGCTATGGTTAGTGATATAGCTGAGCCATAGGAGCCAGAGGAGGAGGTGGTGGCCTCCTCCCCTATTTTAGAGGATCTTTCTAAGATCCAGACTGTGTTTGATTCTCACAAGGATTTTAAGCCTAATAGAATCCAAAGATCCTTGTATTCTGAGGCATGGGCTGCTGAGGCAGCTAAGGTAGAGGATGGATGGACAATAGTTAGGAGAAAGAAGACTAAGCCTTTGGTCCCCCCTCTAGTTATGAATCTTCGGTCATGCAAAAAAAAAAAACAACTTAGAAGATTCATCTAAAGGTCCCTGATGCTGACCGATCTTTAGGGGTCAGCTAACTGGCCACTTTTCAGGTTTACTGGTTACTGGTCAGGGAGGTTGTTCAGCCTGTTGATTTAGTTGGCTTACTCTCATATCAGTGTTTTGTTAGCTTTTTTTTTGGTCTTATTTGTTGGTTTTAGGTCCTGGTAAAACCTAGTTTTGGTACTTTTCTGTAAGCAGGTTATTTTGTTTACCTAGATGTGCTTTAAGGTTTATCTTCCTTCCTGTTGTGTAGGGTTTTGGGGTCCCTTCAAAACCTATTTTTACCTTAATCTAAAACTAACAAGTATGCTTACGGATACATTTAAATTGAGGTCATAACCAGTAATGGATATTATAAACCTATACTAAGGGATCCATTATCACACTATGGAAAAGGAGAGGTTTCCAAATCCTTTATTCAAATTACATATTGTGATAACCCTAGATATATCTTTATGATTTTAAATAATATTAAACAATATAATATACTAAAAACTATGCAAGTTAATATAGTAAATGCATATGCAAGCTAATATAGTGCTCACCAAATCTTGTGGTACAAACAGAGAAAATGATAAAAATTAAAAGACAAATATATCTATAGTATAGAGAATATCTAAGAAAAGAGAGATGCAAATTAATAAATATTAACCCTACAACATCTACTTATCAAAATATGAAGGGTTAGGAATATACTTACCTTTGTTGAAGTGATATCATCATGCTTCAATCTCTCCTTTGGCCAATGGTGAATTTCAAGAGGTTGTTGTGGTCTTTTAAGGATCACAAAGATAAATCAACTCTAGGCTACAAGACCTCTCCTATGCATCCAAGATTTCCACTGTACAAGTGATACTTCTCCAAGGTAAAAAACCTAAGCAATGAAACCTCTTATTGATTGTATAAGTAGACTTTTGAATAATAATGATGCGTAATTGATTGATCCTCTATTGGAAATAAAATGGAAGGGGTATATATAACCATGGATTGACCCTAAACCCTCCTAAAAATTAAGCTGATCTAGTCAACCTTGTTGGGTGGGAAATATAGCCTTTAGGTCTTGAACTATGTCTACTTAGGCCAACATAATTCCATAACATGCAATAAATCCTATAATGGGGTCAACTCAATCAACCTAGTAGGAGACATGTAAAATGGGATTTTTGCTTAGTTAGGGGCTATTTGGGTGGTGAGTGTTTTAGGAAAGTGTATAAGTAGGGTTTCAAATCCTAGGGAAATGGATAAGAGTATTTTGCATTGGTTTTAAGTGGTGGTATAGGGGCCAATAATATTGAAAAGCACCAAAGGTCTTCCAAAACCTTTCCTAGTGCACCTTTTAAGGCATACACATGGAGAGATTTATATTTGATGTGTTCTTGTAAGAGAGAAAGAATCAATAATTGATAAAGCTAAAAAATATTATGTATAAATATACTCCACTCGAAGCTCATCACATGTCATGCAGTTGTAGCATGGGATGCTACTTAAGGAAAAGAACATAACAACCCAAAACACTTAGCTATTAAAAATTGTAGTAGGAAACATAAAATTAATTGAAAGGAAATAATTGGAAAATACATAAATTTAATTACCTTGATGTTCTAGAATAGAAATCAGTTGAGACAAATATAGAGGTGTTGAATGTATGGAACATTAGGCAGGCCTACAAAATAAGAGAAAATTCAAAATTTTTGTAAAAACTACATTATATGTAAAAAAAATCTATACAATGTTAGGATTCCAAAATATATTCTAGTTTGTAAAAAGAGCTAGTAAAAACATATTTATGAGCAAAAATCAAAATTTGTTAGAAAATAATTGATATTTAAAGAATTTCAAAATTAAAATATAAATAGTATTTTTAAATGATTCATTTTTAATTTTTATTTTTTTGAGAAAACAAAGCTCTAAGAGACCTAAGAGAGTGAATGGAGTGACTATAGCCCAAAGATGACATGTGTGAGGTGGGGAATGATCACAATAGTAGCTAGTGTGGTGCAGGTAAGTGATGCTTTAATTTTTGTATTTTTACAAGTTTTTATTGAAGAATATAGTTAATTTGAAAAATCCATATAATATAATTTACCCCAAGAATTTTTTATGTAGAGAGTAGGATGGTTAATGGGTAGGTATCTGAATTAGTCATAAATGCCTAAGACATTAATGATAGATAAAAAGTTTATGTAGGATTTCGAATGGATTTGGTTATGTTGAGTTAGTTTAAAAAGTGAAGTAAAAAGAGGATGGCTGACTACATAGCATGTGGTTGATCTAGTATGACTCCAAGTGGTTGACTACATATAAGAAGGTTGATCTAGTTGATAAAGTTCAAGTGGATGATTGCGTACATACTGGGTGATGTAGTAGTGTATGAAATTAGATGACATAATTTATAAAAATCACCAACTTCATATGATGTTTTTGATATAGTATATTGACATGGATGAATACATAACATATGGCCAATCTAGTTTTGATACCTGGTCGACTACGTAGTAGTGGGACAACTTAGTTTTAATGGTGACACATTGGCCAACATAGTTTGTTTACTAGACAAATTAGTATAAAATATTAGAAAAATTACAAAAATAGGTCGATGAAATAGTTAATTTATGAATTAATCATATTTATAATAAATTTTAAAGTATATTTTCTTGATTATCTAAGGTTGACAACTATTACATAATTTGATGTTTGCAATTTTGTAGATATGATAGAGACTCTAGTGTTTAGTAGACATAGCCTAGTTACCTAATTTATTAGATTGATTGATAATTGATGAACGCACATAATTGGTGTCATTGGGTTTTGGTGGCATCATGTAAATGCCTAGAATTCCTCTGAGTGTTAACTTAGTCATGATGTTATTAGGAACATTGGAGTGACTAACCAATACTTTTTGATGGGAGGTGGATGGGGATACCGTAGAGGTGGGCAACACTTTAGAGGATGTCCATGCTTTACTTAGACTTCCCATTATTGGGACCCCTACACCTAAGGTAGTTTTAGAGAGATAAGCCTTAGCCATATGAGTGACCAACTCTAAGAGGCATTGTAAGGGGTTACATGTGTGGCTATTTTAGGTATATATAACTACCATTCTAGATATCTAGAAGGTAGTGATAGGTATTGTGACATTATGTGTTATTTTTGACAAGTCATATGTGAAGGTGACAATGTATGTGGTTACATTATGATAATTGATTTTGGAACATGTTACCTTGTATGACCTAGGGTCCATGAATTGGGTATAGTTGGTCCATGATATGTAAGGTATTATATCATGTGGGTTTAAGACTATGGGCCCTATTGTTTTATTATATAGTTAGATTAATGAGAGATTCCCCATGTATCAAATAGTTGGGTTACACCATGTTATTGATGATAGTGTCCTCATGTTCTTAGATGGTGACATGACCATGTTATATGTATTGTACCACATATTATATCCTTATAGACAATACCTATGGTGACATTATATAGCAACCCTATACATATATTTTTGGTATTTGGTCAACTTGACCTATGATTTTTCTTAGATTGACTTTTCATTGTATTATCAATCATTATGTTTATTGGGTGGAGTTACAACCTATTGCTCACTTAGATAGTTTGGAGCATCACATACTGTGAATCCTATAGTGGTTCTTGAGTATTAATCATGTCATACAAGAGACCAAAGGGTAGTAGAGGTATAGGAGTACCTATAGATATACCTATGATCTAGTCATGATGGTTGAGACCTTGGATAGGTTAGATATGACATATGAGGGTAGATATAGTTGTTACCGAGTAGGTGATAACTACGAATATGGAGAGGTAGTGGTTGATACCGAGGATGAATATGTGGTTAATATTGAGCCATAATATATTTTATAGTTACCATTATAAGCATGATGATGGAGATGTCAATAAGTGGTAGTGGGTACACAAGAGGAGGCAATTGAGTAAGGGGATCCCATAGCCCAATCAACACATAGTTGGATGATAGAGCATCAATTTAGAGTGGTCTACAACATACTCAAGTTTTTGTTCTTGGTTTTATACTTTACCATTTTTGGTAAGTGTTTATTATTATTTTGAGTTACAAAATAGGTGATTAGATATATAGTTATATATATATATATATTAGAAATATGTTTGGATATTTTATATGTATGAGATATCTAATGTTCATTTGGTTTTTGTTTTGTAGATACTGCTAAGGAGTTTAGGTGATATTTTGGATAGTGTACTAACACATCAAAATATGACTGCTATGGAAGATCCTACTGTAACATCTACTCTAGAGAAGGCTAGTTAGTTTTGGTTGGTTGGTGAGGTAGCACATGAGTTGTAGACATGAGAAGATACCACATAATTACCTATCATAGTAGAAGATGGAGATATGTGAGCATGGTGGATAGTGGTTGAGGAGTGAGCTACTCATATGGATAAAATGAGGTAGCTAGTGCATTTACAAGCCTAGATGGCTAATATACAAGGATAAATTGATGGTCTTCAATATTGTACAATGTCATTAGAATATTTGATTCATAGAGGATAGTCATAAGTGTCTATGCGTAGTGTGACTCATCCACTAGATAGACATGATGGAGTACATCCCTAGAGTTGTTTAATGTTATTATATTTTGTATCATGTATTATATTAGGCATTTGATTTTTGGATATATATGGTTATACATTTTATTGTTTTATATTTCTCATGGATGTATATGGATGTATATTTTTTTTCTAGTACATAGGTTTTAGATTTTCATTATATGCTATGAGAAAATATGTGATATGTTTGGGATTCTTTTCTAGCAATTTGTTAACAAATGCATGATTAACAATAATGAGAAAAATATAATATAAAATATGTAAAAAGGATAATCAATAGTAAGAAAATGTAATAGGAAAAGAACATAACAACCCAAAACACTTAGCTATTAAAAATTGTAGTAGGAAACATAAAATTAATTGAAAGGAAATAATTGGAAAATACATAAATTTAATTACCTTGATGTTCTAGAATAGAAATCAGTTGAGACAAATATAGAGGTGTTGAATGTATGGAACATTAGGCAGGCCTACAAAATAAGAGAAAATTCAAAATTTTTGTAAAAACTACATTATATGTAAAAAAAATCTATACAATGTTAGGATTCCAAAATATATTCTAGTTTGTAAAAAGAGCTAGTAAAAACATATTTATGAGCAAAAATCAAAATTTGTTAGAAAATAATTGATATTTAAAGAATTTCAAAATTAAAATATAAATAGTATTTTTAAATGATTCATTTTTAATTTTTATTTTTTTGAGAAAACAAAGCTCTAAGAGACCTAAGAGAGTGAATGGAGTGACTATAGCCCAAAGATGACATGTGTGAGGTGGGGAATGATCACAATAGTAGCTAGTGTGGTGCAGGTAAGTGATGCTTTAATTTTTGTATTTTTACAAGTTTTTATTGAAGAATATAGTTAATTTGAAAAATCCATATAATATAATTTACCCCAAGAATTTTTTATGTAGAGAGTAGGATGGTTAATGGGTAGGTATCTGAATTAGTCATAAATGCCTAAGACATTAATGATAGATAAAAAGTTTATGTAGGATTTCGAATGGATTTGGTTATGTTGAGTTAGTTTAAAAAGTGAAGTAAAAAGAGGATGGCTGACTACATAGCATGTGGTTGATCTAGTATGACTCCAAGTGGTTGACTACATATAATAAGGTTGATCTAGTTGATAAAGTTCAAGTGGATGATTGCGTACATACTGGGTGATGTAGTAGTGTATGAAATTAGATGACATAATTTATAAAAATCACCAACTTCATATGATGTTTTTGATATAGTATATTGACATGGATGAATACATAACATATGGCCAATCTAGTTTTGATACCTGGTCGACTACGTAGTAGTGGGACAACTTAGTTTTAATGGTGACACATTGGCCAACATAGTTTGTTTACTAGACAAATTAGTATAAAATATTAGAAAAATTACAAAAATAGGTCGATGAAATAGTTAATTTATGAATTAATCATATTTATAATAAATTTTAAAGTATATTTTCTTGATTATCTAAGGTTGACAACTATTACATAATTTGATGTTTGCAATTTTGTAGATATGATAGAGACTCTAGTGTTTAGTAGACATAGCCTAGTTACCTAATTTATTAGATTGATTGATAATTGATGAACGCACATAATTGGTGTCATTGGGTTTTGGTGGCATCATGTAAATGCCTAGAATTCCTCTGAGTGTTAACTTAGTCATGATGTTATTAGGAACATTGGAGTGACTAACCAATACTTTTTGATGGGAGGTGGATGGGGATACCATAGAGGTGGGCAACACTTTAGAGGATGTCCATGCTTTACTTAGACTTCCCATTATTGGGACCCCTACACCTAAGGTAGTTTTAGAGAGATAAGCCTTAGCCATATGAGTGACCAACTCTAAGAGGCATTGTAAGGGGTTACATGTGTGGCTATTTTAGGTATATATAACTACCATTCTAGATATCTAGAAGGTAGTGATAGGTATTGTGACATTATGTGTTATTTTTGACAAGTCATATGTGAAGGTGACAATGTATGTGGTTACATTATGATAATTGATTTTGGAACATGTTACCTTGTATGACCTAGGGTCCATGAATTGGGTATAGTTGGTCCATGATATGTAAGGTATTATATCATGTGGGTTTAAGACTATGGGCCCTATTGTTTTATTATATAGTTAGATTAATGAGAGATTCCCCATGTATCAAATAGTTGGGTTACACCATGTTATTGATGATAGTGTCCTCATGTTCTTAGATGGTGACATGACCATGTTATATGTATTGTACCACATATTATATCCTTATAGACAATACCTATGGTGACATTATATAGCAACCCTATACATATATTTTTGGTATTTGGTCAACTTGACCTATGATTTTTCTTAGATTGACTTTTCATTGTATTATCAATCATTATGTTTATTGGGTGGAGTTACAACCTATTGCTCACTTAGATAGTTTGGAGCATCACATACTGTGAATCCTATAGTGGTTCTTGAGTATTAATCATGTCATACAAGAGACCAAAGGGTAGTAGAGGTATAGGAGTACCTATAGATATACCTATGATCTAGTCATGATGGTTGAGACCTTGGATAGGTTAGATATGACATATGAGGGTAGATATAGTTGTTACCGAGTAGGTGATAACTACGAATATGGAGAGGTAGTGGTTGATACCGAGGATGAATATGTGGTTAATATTGAGCCATAATATATTTTATAGTTACCATTATAAGCATGATGATGGAGATGTCAATAAGTGGTAGTGGGTACACAAGAGGAGGCAATTGAGTAAGGGGATCCCATAGCCCAATCAACACATAGTTGGATGATAGAGCATCAATTTAGAGTGGTCTACAACATACTCAAGTTTTTGTTCTTGGTTTTATACTTTACCATTTTTGGTAAGTGTTTATTATTATTTTGAGTTACAAAATAGGTGATTAGATATATAGTTATATATATATATATTAGAAATATGTTTGGATATTTTATATGTATGAGATATCTAATGTTCATTTGGTTTTTGTTTTGTAGATACTGCTAAGGAGTTTAGGTGATATTTTGGATAGTGTACTAACACATCAAAATATGACTGCTATGGAAGATCCTACTGTAACATCTACTCTAGAGAAGGCTAGTTAGTTTTGGTTGGTTGGTGAGGTAGCACATGAGTTGTAGACATGAGAAGATACCACATAATTACCTATCATAGTAGAAGATGGAGATATGTGAGCATGGTGGATAGTGGTTGAGGAGTGAGCTACTCATATGGATAAAATGAGGTAGCTAGTGCATTTACAAGCCTAGATGGCTAATATACAAGGATAAATTGATGGTCTTCAATATTGTACAATGTCATTAGAATATTTGATTCATAGAGGATAGTCATAAGTGTCTATGCGTAGTGTGACTCATCCACTAGATAGACATGATGGAGTACATCCCTAGAGTTGTTTAATGTTATTATATTTTGTATCATGTATTATATTAGGCATTTGATTTTTGGATATATATGGTTATACATTTTATTGTTTTATATTTCTCATGGATGTATATGGATGTATATTTTTTTTCTAGTACATAGGTTTTAGATTTTCATTATATGCTATGAGAAAATATGTGATATGTTTGGGATTCTTTTCTAGCAATTTGTTAACAAATGCATGATTAACAATAATGAGAAAAATATAATATAAAATATGTAAAAAGGATAATCAATAGTAAGAAAATGTAATACACACTAAATCATGATGGTAAATGTTTATAACATAAATAAAGGTAATAAAGTGTAAAATAAATTAAAAGATTATATTTATAAATATAATTGGTATAAAACACATTAAGTCAAACTACGGAATGTGTAATATCTAATGATTAATGATAATAAATAACATAAAACATAATAAATCAAGATGGGAAATATGTAAAATGAATCATAATGTAAAAAATAATCAATTATTAAGGAAAATGAATATAATTTGAAAATTTTAAATTAACATAAACATACTAAATCAAGATGGGAAGTATGCAAATGAATTGTAAATCAAAATGTAAGACACACTAACTTAAATATTTAAGTTTTTCAACCCAAAATGATAATAAAAATAAGAGATAATTAACAAAAGTGATAGTTATTAAGGTGACCAGTCATGGTATGGAAGTTGTTTAGGAGTATGTTGTGAGAAAATCTTGGTCCTATCCATGGTCTTACATTACAACTCACAAAAGGAACACCAATGAGGTGAATGATAATATTGGGAATATTTATAAGGAATAAGTACATATTTGTGAGGAATTCTTGATCCTATTCAAGGTCTTATACTATAACTCATAAAAATAAAATTTTAGGGGTATGATCAGTTAATAAAACATATTCATCAAGGGGGAATATTGGGATTGTTGTAATGAAGTAAAGATTGTAAAAAGTATGACATAGGTATTTATAGTAAAAAAATAGTAGTCATGAGGCATACTAGGTAAATAGGGATACATTAAGATTCTAGTGTATGTCAAATGCAATAAGCATTTATTCACAATAATCACATAACTTTATGAGAAAATAAGTGTAGTACTAGGATCAACTTATGAAGGTGAATAATACAAGAAAAATAAAATGGACCTACCTTTCCACATTGTGTTCCCCATTCCTCAGGACCCTTTATGATGTCATCAATATACTACAAATATTGTGTACTTTCATGAGAAAGTATGTAGCACTATATATAATTTTCAAATCTCTTACTCTGATATACTGGCTTATTACATCCCAATGGACCTTAGCTCTATTATGAGGCCAACTATGGAGTTTGATCTTCTATTAGAAATAAGAGATGTACTTAGATATGAATCAAGAATTTTGTTGTGATTTTAATTTTTCAATTTTAATTTTTACCTTTTTATCATTGTCTTTTGTTTAATGATTTGGATTATAACTTGTTAATGCTTTTTTGATTCCTCCTCCATATGGATTTGAAATAACCAATCATGAGTGATAAAATTAATAAATGTAAATGAGAGGTAGGCTTTGGTTATAGGAGATAAAATTCTTAAAGATATTGACATGTATGGTTAAAAAATTAAGTTTGCCTAAAAACTAGCATGTGAACTAAAGTCTTAACCTTGTGTGTGCTTAGTATGAGTGAGGGAGTAAAATGGAAAAGATGAAGATCAAAAGAGATATAAGTATGTAGTGGTACAATGATAAGTAGACTTTTTCACTAATCATATGGTAAAGATACGATAACTAAAGGATGTGAGTTTTAAGAACCAAATCATGATAATAATTATCTTGCTTTTTAAAAGACAAAACAAGCATAAGATAAAAGTTTTGAAGAAAATTCAAGCCACACAAAAGGGCATTAGACCATTATTATAATAATTAATGAATAAGTGGTGTTATTTATGTACCCTTAATACATTAAATTACATTGGTTAAATAATAATATATTTTATTATTTATCATGAGTTTATCCTCGTATAAATAAATAATACAATATATTAAATGACCTTTAAAGAGGTTGGACCCATTAATGTGGTGGTTGGAAAAGGTTATTTATAATGGGTATATTACCTTTCCTATTTAATAGAGAGTTTATATTGTAAGATGTAATGAAAAAAATTGAGAAGAGAAAGCTTATATTGGGTACAATTTGTTTCTCAAATAATGAATAATATTGGTGGGTTTTTACCTCTTCATGAGGTTTTCCCATAGGATATCTGAATTATGGTGTGTTCAAATTTGCTCTATTATTTCATGGTTAATGTCTTTGCTATTGGTCTCATATCTAGATATGGTATTCATATGTAATCATACAACTTATTTTATCATGGTATCAGATCCAGTTGATGCATGATCGAGTGGAAGGATCATAGTTCAAGTTTTTTGGCTTGTGTTCAAGCCTAGATTTATTCATTTTTCAAGCCATGGTTTGTTCATAAATTTTTTTAAATATTCTCCTTCAGTAGAAGTTATTTCATTTATTTCCTCTCTTAGAACCTAGAGATTTTAGATCTGAGCATTTTATTAGATTTCAAGATTATTTTCATGTCAAAAAACTAACTGAGAATCTTAAAATGAGATAAAAATGCTTCTTTGAGCATTAAAAATCATGAAAATTTTCTCCATGTTAGTCTAATGATCTTTGTTAAGGTGTTTGAAGCTCTTCATTTTTAGATCTAGTAGCTAAAGACACTTACAAGCTTCAAGAAAATCAACAATCAAGAAAATCATTTTTTTGACATTCTTATATGGCCTTTTATAGCCTTCTTTTTTGATTTTTTTGGGTCAAAATCTCCATTTTTAGCTTCTGTTGAATTGGTCTTATGTTCTAAGGAGATTTGATCTATTTTATAGCCAATTAAAGCCTTCATAAAACATATGAAGCACTCCTTTCAGTTTTTCTAAGTTTTTCATGCTCTAAAACTTGTTTTGTATGGCCTCTATGAAGGATTTTTCTCAAAAATTTAGGAAAAAGATTTATTGAGATCTTTTGCTCACTATTTTTGGTGCTTGGAAGGTGTTTTAGCAGTTTCTAGGCCTTTAAAATCCTCTTCAAACCTTACAAACCCCTACCTGATCCTGTTTAATTTTTCCTCAGTGTCCATTAATTCCCTTATATAAATTTGTACAACCATGGAGGATGAAAAAAAAATATAAAATCATGAATTTTTAATCATTTTTTGAGATGTAAAGATTGATTTATCTTTTTTTTGAAATTTCCAAGCTTCTTGGAGCCTTTTTCAGACCTTGAGGAGCAATAAAAACAAGTTTTTTCATTTTTTGTCTCTCCCTTGGGTGCCATAGCTATAACAAGAAATTTAAAAACCAATTTTTGGACTGTTAAACCTAGATTTGAGTCTTTCATTAGCTTTGGAAGGAAAATTATAGGTGGTTTCAAGCTTTATTTTGTCAAAAATGGTTATCTAAAGCTCCTTCTAATCATCCTTATCCTCCACCTGCACCATTCCTCTATTCTAAGAATAATTCAATAAACATGATGGGTATGTTAAAGTTTTAATTCGATTATTTAAAATATAAATACTTTATTTAATTACCCTATTTTCCACATAGGCTATGGATCCCACCTTTAATTTTTTAAATCCTTTTTTATTCAATTAAAATTTTATTTGATGTTAGTTATTTTCAAAAATATTTATTTCTATTATATTTTTTATGGTTTGAAAACTAAAAATCAGATCAGAAAAGGGTTAAATACAATTTAGTGTATTTATTATATTAATATGTTTAGTAGGTGAGATGGCTAGTTATATTTTTCTATTACACTTGTATGAGATAGGTCTTGTCTTCAAATCCCCTCAATCCTTATTTTTGATAAACTTATTTTTATTATTATAAACTATTTTTATAATTTTCATGATCATTAATGTGGTAACTTGTGTCTTGTTCGACAATTTGTTTGACTTTTGACCCTATCAACTACTTGTTGACCATAGTCATCCAACCAGTCAATTTGTACGTTTTGGCATGTTTTGGACACATTAAGAAGGTATTTTATTTTATTTTAAACCTATTAATATTGTTTTACATTAATTTTTTCCAATAGTGCAATTTGTGACACTATTTATGACACTTACAACCACTTTTGTGACACAACTTTCATCATTATTGCAATTATTTATATTTTTTGAATTGTTTTGTAATTAAATAAAATGGATAGTTTTGTCTACTTACTAGAATATGTATTATTATATCAAAATCAAGTATAAAACACATTAAAATTTTTGATTTATAAACCTTTTTTTTTGGTTTAGTATAAAACACAAACTTATAGTGTTGACTTTAAAAGGAAGAAAAAATATTCATGACTCAAATTATAATATGAATTATTTATAATAAAATATGTAATGTTTGGTTAAAATTAGTATAAAATTATTATTTAATTTATCATATGTTATCACATAACCTACTTTTTAAATTTAACATGCTTGATTGCAAGCTTACATATAATCCTATTGAAGGTTGTGTTCGAGCCGGATCTAAAAACTGTGTAAAATAAAGCTAACCCCTATTTACAAATATATTATTGGTAGTTTGATTTATATAACCATTTTTAGGATAGATATGTTATAATATGTGGTTGTTGTTTCTATATTCATGTAGGATACATACGTGGTTCATTGGAAATTAGCAAAGTGAATACTTTAATATATAAAAGGAACTGTAAATTTTGGTTTGTATTATTTTTTCATTTGATTATGCTAATTTATTTGCTTATTGTGATGCTAACCATACTATGAAAATTCTACTTAAATATATGTGTTTATGTTTTGTGTAGGTGCTATCACTTAGAGTACTTCGTTTGGAAGTTGCTAAAGAAGCCTTGTGGTTATGAAGGATGATAGAAGAACATCGTGTGGAAGTTCCTCATTGTACCAACGTTCTTGGTGATAGTCAAAGTTGTATAGATTTGGTGAAAAATTTAATGAAACACAAATAAACTAAATCTTATGGAATTTAATTCAATGTTAGGCCTATCAAAGTTGCCATTGAGGGAGAGTGTGCAACCTTTTATATATCTATGCTTGTTCTCATTATAAATCATTATAATATATCACTTTAAGTGATTTTGGTAAAATTCATTGGGAAGTCTACATTTTACCCAACACATAATAGCATAGAGGTCTTTATGTTATAAAAGACTTCAATATGTTTGATTGATTATTCATGAGAAATTATGGCATGTATTCTCACTTTGGGATGTAGCCTTATGACAATGATAACCTAAAATCATATTAAATGGTTTAGGATAACATAGTGTAATTATTTTAAAGGTACCTATGGGGACATGGTGCAAAACCTTTGGGTATCTATGGGTGTCTAGTGTAATTTCTTTAAAGGTGATTATGTGATTGTGGTTACATAGTGTAATACCTTTGGGTATATATAGTTGTATAGTGTAATTCATTTAAAGGTAACTATGTGATTTATGTTACATAGAGTAATACCTTTGGGTTTCTATAGTCAAATAATTTAATACCTTGGGGTGACTATGTTTACATATAATAATTAGTTTAAAGTTGACTATGGCATGATGAAGAATGTTTCCTTCAATTATTACCTCCTAAAACTTATCATGTGGATGGTTCATGGAGTGTAATTTCATTATGTTGTTACCTCCTAAAACTCATCAGGTATACCCACATAACACTAAGGTGGAGTATTAGAATAATTAATGGTTAAGTGGTGTTATTTATGTACCCTTAATACATTAAATTACATTAGTTACATAATAATATATTTTATTATTTATCATGAGTTTATCCTCATGTAAATAGATAATAAAATATATTAAATGACATTTGGAGAGGTTGGACCCATTAATGTTGTGGTTTGAAAATATTATTTATAATGGGTCCAACCTCTCCAAAGAGTTTATATAATAATAAAGAGTTTATATAATAAAGAGTTTATATTGTAAGATACAATGAAAAAAGTGATAAGAGAAAGCTTGTATTGGGTACATTTTGTTTCTCAAATAATGAATAATATTGGTGGGTTTTTAACTCTTCATGAGGTTTTTCCATGGTATATCTATATTATTATTTTTTCAAATTTGATCTCATTGTTTCATGGTGAAAGTCTTTTCTATTGGTCTCACATCTAGATCTAGTGTTAGTATGCAATCGTACTACTTATTCTGTCAACAATAAGATGAAAGCATGATATTTTAATTTTAAATTGAAATATGTGAAAGAGAAAAGAAAATAACCCATGAGAATAATAAATAATAAAAACACCCATATATACTCATAAATTAAATCCAAATCATATAATAGTGTGATAAATAATGTGATAGAACACCATGATGTGTTCACAAATACCGATAAATCTCACCACAAATGTCATCCATAAAATATGACACATCTTTATGTAAATGAATTCCAACATTAATCTAAGTCTCATCATTCTTTGTTGAAAGTTGTGAGAATAATTCTCTCCATATCATCTTGATAGAGAAGGTAGGTATGATAGAATCAGTATGATGCTCTTGAGGTATCTCCTATGTGTGATAATTAGTGTGAATAATAAGTGTCAAAATGTGAATGATATATATATATATATATATATATATATATATATATATATATATATATATATATATATATATATATATTTGTGTGTGTGTGTGTGTGTGTGTGTAAAGGTGTAGATTTTAAAGGAGGAGGATCCTTCATTTGTGAGTGACTTGTAACATGAGGTTGAGTCAATGTAGGTGTAAGCCATGGAAAATATCAAAAATACTATTGAAACACTCAACATATATCAATATGGTGTGAATTACATTGATGCCAAAGGTAATGAACTTCCCCATATTGAGGAATATATTATGGAAGTACCTTATGATGTGGAAAAATCTTATATTTTGGATGTGATATAATTAGATTTAGTGTATCAATCTATTACCTATGTTGGTGGTAATGAGTAGAAGAATGGTTACATGTACCATGATAGTAACAAGTATGTCTAGTAGCTGATGGTGAAGGTTGGTTATCTATGGTGGTAGAATAGGTTACTTGTTTTTATTGGTGTGAACTAAAATATTTATCCTAATGACAAAAAAATCTATGCATCTCACAAAAAGGTTCATATGCCCTTCATGTTGGTAAAGGATCAAGATTAGGCAAAGGTAATATGTCATCATCAATAAGAAAACTTGGAATAGGATCAACACTAGGTTGAACCATGAATGGATGAACTCATAGAAAGTCAAAGTAATGTAGCTAAAATATCTATAGGAAGTAATATAGAATAATAATGTAATCTAACATATCGATAACATCCTATTGAGGTCAACATACCCCCAGTTTTGAAAAATGAGAACCATTATCCATTTTTTGCAAATTGTGTTATAAATTAAACATTCAACTTGATTAGTTAAAATTATTAATTACCATGTGTTGATCTATTTTACATTGGTATGTTAGCATTTAATCTTCATTTGAATTGATCTAATATTGCAAATGTTTGATTTTTGTTTCCATGTTACAGGTTTAATGGAGTTCCATTATAACAAACATTATTTAGGATTTAAATCTTTAAATGTTTACTTAAATCTCTTTGAATAAGCCTTTAGTCTTTAGTAAATTAATTGGATCCATGTTTAAACAAGTGTTAAAAAAGCTTAGTATCTAAGTCCCTTTTGAAATAGTTTCAAATTTATGTGGGATCAAGTTTACATGGGAACATTTTTTTATATTTTAAAACTTAGATTAAATTGTATCCTAAAGTTTTAATCATGTGTATTAACATAATTAAAACCATAGTATAAAACTTTACATTAAGTCCTATGTATTCCTAACCTCTTATTTAATTTCATGATCCAAAGGAGTTGATTAAATGCAAAGATGCCAAGTGGCAAGATCTTGAGAACTTAAAGCAAAGATCAATGATCCACAGGCTAAGCTAGAGTAATTAATTAAAAGGAATTGATCAATGGTATGCATTAATATTATAATGGAGATCCAATAGTGATCATATAATCAAGGTGTTAAAGACCTTTTTAAGGGATGTGATAAGGACAAGTGTCATAATCTTGACAAATGATCAATTAGGTTGATGGTTCATATTTGATCTTATGTATAAAGAAAGGAATCAACGATCAAAGTTTAGTTGTACTTCTAATGGATCAATGGTGTAAATTAAGGTGGAATTTTTAAAGGTCCTAAGTTGAACATGGTAGTGACATATGTCAAAACTACAATGGATTATATGTAAATTGATGAATCATGTTCAATATTTTGAATCAAAATCAATAGTGTGGAGCAAGTCAATAAGTTAAGGACTTGAATTGAATGAGAAGTTTCCATGTGGTAAAAAGGAATTAAGGTGATGGAAATAAGATAGAGAGCCCATAGAGCTACCAAGTGGCATACTCTTGGGAGATCAGATGGAAGATCAATAGTTCATGATGAATTCAAGGCTAGGAGGACTTCTTAGCATATCAATAGTGTGAATTGATCAAGCTTCAAGATTGCATGAGGTAATGACACATGTCCAAAAATAATAAATGGTTATATTTTAAATAAATGAAAAACATGACATGGAAATGCCACATAAGTAAAAAACATCATATTAGATATCTTGTATACCCAACATACAAAATGTATAAATATGCAATCCAAATGTAATCTAAATCACATAATCTCATAGCTTGAATTTTCCTGCCACCATTAAAACCCTACATAAACCTTTAAAAATATTTAAAGTGTAAATATTGCCCTAATTTGCTCATATATTCATTAGTTTGAGCTAAGAAGAATTGAATTATCACCTCCAATTGGATAATTTGATCAAATTACAGCAATGGCATCCCATAAGCATGGTTTAAAGGAAGATGTTGAGCTATATTTGATAATAGATGTAGGAGGTCATGTGCTCAAGGACATGGATTTTGTTGTTTTTGATTTGAAAATAGGGGACAATAATTGATATAAATTGTTTTGGATAGTTCAAAACCAACCATTTATCACCAGGGAAGAAGAAAATATCCTCTCTATAAGGAGACTATATGATGACATTGTAACAATCCAGATGACTAGTCTACATTATGCATCTACAAAACTAGAGGTACTTCATTATATTAATGTTATAGGTCAAATTTTCAAAGAAAATAAGGTAAAAAAAGGTATGATTGTTAATGAACATAATCACAATAAAGTGGCTTACATTTTTTCTATTACATTTGAATCTTATTACAAACTGCCCAAGCCCCAAATTGACCTAGCCTTTATCAATTCCTAGGCTAAAGAGCACAATTTGATGGACACTATAGATATATGGTTAGAATTTGTAAAACAAGTATTTTTAGACCTTAATAAAAACATCCCTTTTAGTTAGTTTAGACCTATAACTAGGATGATAATGACAATGTTGAACAAGTTATGTGGGTGTGCAACCACAACATATGTAAAATCCAATATGAGTGCCCATGGTCTAATTCATTATTTAAAAGGTAATTATTCCACCATTAGGTGAAATAATTAGTATTTCCCTAAGTAGACAAATATATGTAATTAGGCATAAGAAAAAGAATGTGTTTTATATGATGTCTTACCTATTGGATGCCTTGTGTGAAACCACAAAAATCCCAAACCAGAGAGAAAGGTATCCAAATGGAACCCAGATTGTTTCTCAATATTATTCTAAGTTGTACATCTTCAATTATAGAGATCATATTTAGTTTATTTATAATTTTGTCTACCATGCACTAATTGAGGCCATAATTGGCATTCTTGAGAGATTGATCCCTCTAATCAAGAAGTTTATTTAAGTTATGGTAGATATATGGTTATACCCACAATATAATGTCATAAGGATTGAGGGGACTCATAATTATCCTCTCAAGTTGCCAGTTCATGTTCCTAATAAGTTAGTTGAATAAGAGTTGGAATACCAATTATTCCATGGTGTATATGTTCTTTACAAAACTAAGAGAAAGGGACTTTTACACAACTTCCCAATGATAATTGGCAAGACTACATTCATACATTAGGATCACATTGAGGCAACATCAAAGCATATATCATCTTTCAATCTATAGATAAATGAACATAGATAATGGGAGCCTTATGGAAGGGTTAAAGAGAATTTGAAACTCAAAGGGATTCTAAATGTGCCCTATGAGCATGTGCCTAGTGCCTTTGATCTTATATATACCAAGGCATATACTTACTTTGAAGTCACTATAAGATTGAAAGAACACAGCTTGAGACTTGAGTCTAGACTAAAAAGAAATCAAAAGGTGGATGATAGGTGGCATTTGGGCCCCAAGTAGTATCATTTAGTAAGTGGTGAATTTTATAAGCTTCAATTATATAAAATGAAAATAGAACACAGGCCAAAAGAAAGAAGGCTAGATGAAATCCCCTCAAGTTTATTAGTCCCTAAATCATCTAAGAAAATAGAGCATGATCTACCTCTAGAAGAGGTTCCTATGGTAGCCCTTGATCCTAATGAGACTATTGAGGATGCATTGAATATGATATCTAGGGCTTATGAGTAAGATTTAGATGAAGAGGCAAAGGTTGAGGAAACCAAGGAGGAGAAATGAAAAGAGAAAGTGTTGGAATTGGTTCCTATTGACAATCTAAAGAGAAAATCCAAGACATTCATTATCTCAAATACAAATAGATATAAAGTTACTATCACTACTCTTTTAAGTGAAGTCAATCTATTTAGTGAAGAGAACATATTGTATGATCTAGCTATTCCTAAGTGGTTCTTGATGAACCTAGATTCAAGAAGATGCCTACTTACCATCCATGGGCTATGGTGAAAGACACTAATATCTCTATGGATCAAGAAATGAAACCATAGATAGTTGCTTTATAGAAAAAGGATGAAAGAAGATTAGCTACTCTAAGCCATATAGTAGACTAATAAAACATGGAGGTCCCAATCCCACATGTGACCCAATCTTTAGATGGAGTCTAGTTTGATCCATAGAATGCTAGCTTGTAAAGAGTGATAGAGAAAAGGGTCATGGGAATAAGTGAAGAAATTGTGTATAAAAAGTTGGAGCCATTGACTAATTTGACTCAAAAGTAAGGATAGAGGCTTGGTGAGGATCCAATATTTGAAGAAGATGTCTTAGAATTAGCTCAAGCACAATAAAATTAGTTATAAGATGTTATCAAAGGGATAAAGTAACAAAATAATAACTTGGAGGAGTAATCTATTTTATCTATCCTAGGGGATATGGTCAACCAGTTTGAAATAACCATGTATGATCTATTCAGCTCCTTAAAGGTAGTAAAGTCCAAGCAGGATATGGTTAACAAAAAAGGTACTCTGGCTTCAAGCCAAGTTATCCAATAGTAGGATTCAAGCAACAAAACAAAGGAATTAATACATATTTTGACATAAGATCAAATTCTTAAAATTAATATAGTCAACTTCGCACACTTGAAAATGGCTATGGCTATATTGATGGAAAAGTTTAGAACTTTGAACAAATAGTCCAAGGAAATGGGAGATCTTTCTAGTGATCTCAAGAAATTGGAAAATAGGCTGATGCATATATTGGGAATCCTAATCAAATACCCAACTACACTCAGTCCTATTGTCTTGATCAATGATGAGGAGTTCAATCATGGAGCTAATCAATTCATGTAGGAGGTGAAAAACTAAATCCAAGGCAAAATATGGGCTGACAATAAAAGGATCTTGGACATGATCCTATCTACAAAAAATAAGATTAGTGATGATAGAATAATTAAGGAATCAGTGGATAGATTTGATAATAACCTCAAATGGATAGAAGATAAATAAAAGTAACTTTTTATGGAGCCCATCATCAACCTTAGGCTGATTGATGAGCAACATAATGAAGATCTTGTAGCATAGACAAATGACTATAACAACAAGTGCTTCTCAAAGTCAAATATTTTGACTTTAGCATATTATTTTACAAATAAATATGTATATCATTTTGAAAAAAGAATATTCTTTTTATAAAATCATGTGAATTTTGTAAAGTGCATTACTTATAGTTCAGTCCATTTAGAAACTGTCTAGTTCTAGAAGGTTGTAAGAGGATAGTTGTCCATGACACTTGTACAATTATCATTTAACATGATTGACTATCATACCTCCTTAGTCTTTTAGACACCTAAAACTGGCCACTAATAACTTTCAACCAAGATTTTAACCATTTTCCACTTAAAATACATAATTTGGCCTAAAAACACTAAAACACACTAAATGATGTGAAATTAACATATTCAAGTGCCAATTTTGGACAGGGTATCCCTAAATGGGATAATAAAATTTATGGGCTAGCTAACTTTGATCAGTTCATTTTTAGTCAAAATGCCAAATTTACACCTGGGTGCTTTGGATTGCTCTTCCCTATCAAACCTTTTACACAAGACATGTACCTTTGTTATTTGTTGTTGGCAACATCCTAAATTGGAATATGGTTATAATGTATTTGATAGTGCCTTCTAATTCCAATCTAGTCAAATTTTGGACCAATAACAAGACATTCTAATCAATTTAAGTAATTTGTGCACAAAGTGCTTAATCATGCTTAAGAGCTAATTAACCTAAATCAAGTCCTAATTAAGAATTACATGGAAAATTGTTGAATACCTATTTTTAGAAATAAATATTGAATGTTTGCATCATTAAGTGACATCATTTCTTGAGAAGACATCTCTAGGCCATAAATACCACAAATATTAGGATTCATACCTCCCATGCCTCATCAATACATTCCATGATGCCCTCCATGCATCTTAATTGCCCCTTTTCCCAATGCCATGATGAGGATAATTACAAACATAATTCCAAAAATTGAATTAATCCTCAACCACACATCTCAATATTGAGATGGATGATTGAGGTTGATTCTAATCAAATCCAAAAATATATAAATAAGAGGCCTCACAACATCATTTCAAAGATGTTTTGATGCAAAGTTATAATGCCAAATTAGTTCCAAAGGCTTCAATCAACTAGTGCTATAATGCCAAATTGATTCCAAGCCAAGCCAAGCCATAAAAAAAAATTTCCAAGGAGAGATGGAGGTAGCCAAGCTTCCATTTCCAAGGACTTCATGAGCACAAAACTAAGCAAGCCACCACTATAAAGGTATTTGGAGCATCAAAGGAAGGTGAAAGAACTCTTGTATTTGATCCCTTGCTTTTTAGTTGTGCTTGTCATTTTATTTTGTTAATTAAGCTCTCCCTAGTGTATAGGCCTAGAGATGTTATGCTATTAGTGTGTTTATTTCATTTTGTTTTCATTTTGGAACTAACACCATACTAACCATCCTCTCTTGAGTCAAATTCCTAGAGCATATAATGGTATGCCCAGTGGGACTAGATGTATCTCACACCTGAAGGAGATCCTTTTACAAATATAAAATATTTATTTGAGCCCTTAAAACTCTTGAAAATTTATTTTCTAACTTTATTTTTCCATTTTTGGTTGCCACAATTTTTACATAGTAACCAATATCAGCAAAAATATTGACATCGGTTACTTGACTTAACCAACATTAGTTAGCAGAACTGACATTGGTTAGATCTCAGTTAGATGTAATTGATGTTAGTGGTAATAACTAACATTGATCACTATGTTTTTCCAAAAACATAGACCTAGGACCTAATTTTTCAAATTTTGTTGTTTCAAACTCAAAAGAGCTTCAAGGCTAAAGGACATGCTAAAAATTTTGCTGCAGGACCAAGCAGGATATTTTCTTAAAACATGTTTAAATCACTTTTTCATGCTCAAAATTTGATTAATAAATTTGTTTTGCTTTTTACAAAATAATTTAAATGTTTTTGGTAAATTTTTTTCAAATTTTGAAACTAAGACCAAGGGGTCAAATGAACACCACCAAACATTTCATTTGGGTTTAAAATTGAACACACTTTTCAATTTTTGCTTACAATAGTTGTTTAATTAGATTTTTTTTGGCAAAAAGAGGAATGTTGCATGTATGTTCTTCCATTTTTCCCCTTTAGGGAACCCTTGGAATAAAAAATTCCATTCCTATTACAAGTAGCCTAGTCCAAGGCTTAGAAATAAAGTCATATAAAGCACTCCCCAAAAACTTGTCAAAGTTTGGGCGATCTTGAAAATGACCCTGAAGTCTTTCTACTTTTATGATTTATTTATTTATGAATCTTGTCTTATGAGGGGGACTTCATCACCCCCCATAAGTTATTTATGGAATATTTGACGTAGGGTTTCATCTCTTGGCATTGACTTCATTTGGCTCCTTTGGAGTTGCACATGGGATGTAGTGACACTTTGGACATTGCACTACACTAAGAGAACATCAGGATGTAGTGGTTGCAAAAAAGACTATACATTTTTTCAACAAGCCAAGTGATATGGACCCAAAATCCATGCTTTTCTTTTGCATTGTTTGGTGTGAAAGTTATTGTGAAATTGATTCCCCTAGATCGTTCAAAAAATTGTTAGATTTTAGATAAATCTCCACTTGTAGTGAAAGTATTGTTGGTGCAAAGTGCACCTCAAGGTCTATGTCACAATAATGCCATTTGAGAGAAGGTGGGGTGTAAAAAACCTACTATATAATGTGCATTTACTTTTATATGAACACTTAAAATCCTCTCAAATGATGTATATTGATGGATTCCAATAATACCAAACAACCTTGTCATTTTAGGATCTAGGGGAAATTAATTAATTGGTCTTGTCCTAGATTAAAGTCTTGTTTAGATTCAAAACATGGTGTAAAAAAATTAATCCAAAACCAAACACATAGTCCAAATTTTCCTTTGAACAAAGAGGCATTATGTTTTTTGTGTGAGGTCATAAATTTTCCTTGGTTAAAGTTCATCAAAAGCTTGAGAGTCATATCATCCACTTTGGCATAGTAATGCTACTCAATTGTGTTTAGACATTTACCAATGTTGTTTAAGTCCTTCACTTATAATCCAAATTCATAATTACACCTTTACAAGTTCATAAGGTGATGTGTTAAGTGGGTTTTCCATTTTCAATAAACTTGAGGGAGCTTAGGTTTAATTTCCAATTTGGGTTGAAGCCTATTTAAGACTCATAATCATTATCATCACTTGATAGACTTAAGCCATTTTGTGTTAAAAAATTGCACTTTAAGCATATAAACCACCACATTTTGAGTTAATAAAAGTAGTGTTATGCTATTAAAATTGTGGGAAATGTCTTTACCTTTGAGAGTTTGAAACAAGCTTTTTGTCACACCTTTTGGGTAGTATAACATCATTACATTGCCCAAATCATTTCAAACATTGTTTCATAGACCCTCTTGTATATAGTTCCAAATTTGTTCCTATATTTTTAGACTAATTTGAGTGTACCTATATGATCTTTTATCTTAAATGGTTATGCCATTCACCTTTGTTTATCCTACTTGTCAAAAGAACCAAGCTTTATACCATTGTTTATGAGAAAATAAACTATTGCTAAAGTGCCTTTTGTTTCATACCTTATACCTAGTTGATCAAGTTCATGACCAAGAATCAAATGCATAGTGTTTGTTATAAGTGTTTCAAATTAGTTAGATTAAAACTTTCAGTTATTTTCAAAGTTTAGATTTTGACACCGTTTTGCCAAGAGTCCTTGCACATGCCTTGTTTGAGCCTAGCTATTGATGCCACATTTGGCCAAAAGACCTAACAAATTTTAAATTCCTAGATTAGATTGATTTGAAATACTTTGACCTTAGAGTTTGGCATTTTTATTTTTTGGTCCATTTACTTGCTTATCTTTGTGTGAATAGTGAAACATTAGATATTTTATGCTAGCTTATTTCCTCACAAATATTTGCATAAACCTTTTGATCCTTTTGAAAAATCTAAAGCAAGTTGAAGGTATCATTTATTTTAGAGTCTATCCTTTTTAGAGTTTGTATAACTCTTTGACCTTTTATCACAAAGCATTGACTATGGATCCCAAAATGTATTCCTACACTCGTAGTGGACTCATGTACAATCCAAGGATTAGTAATATAATTGCGTAGAAAGAAATGGTGCAAGACCCCTATGTGGATAACATTGCTTATGAGATAGATTCTTATCCCTCTTATAATACTCAATCAGGGTCACAAAGTCAAGATCCATTGGCTAATTATCTAGTTAACACACCACCTTACATAGAATAGGACCAAGAGAAAACCATGCAATACCTAGCTATAATACCCATAGTGCCTAAGCCAATTCTTCAATAGTCATATTTTACCAATATAGCTTCCATATATGATCCATTTTTGTTTGAGTGACATTTTTTAGATAAAAAGGATGAGATTTTGGTTAGAGCCATAGAGCTAGGGGCTAAGTTTTTAGTAGACTTCCCCTATGAAAAATTACCAAGTTTAGTAAGAATGCCCCACAATATCATTTAAGATCAATAGGGTTCTTCTAGTAATCCTATGGATCTAGTCCAAACAACATATCAAGACCCCAATATATCCAATTGAGGCAAAAACATCATGGTAGATCACTTTAACCAAATGCAAGTAGCATATCAAACCTACCTAAATTTAGCACGTGATTTCAATTAGATGAACATGGTAAGTAAGCCTCTCATTGACCTAGTACCTTCAATAGGAGTGTTGATAGAATTAACTAGACAAGAGAATCTGAGTTTTGACCCATTCATACAAACTACTATGATAGATAACTTGATGCATGTGCAAGTTATTGGAGAAGTGTCTTTGTCTTCCACACTGACTAGTGAGCCAAATGTAGTGGAAAATGTGAAAAAAAATCCAATCTTGATCAAAGTGGTACTAATGCATAAACAACTAGTCAACAACATGTGCCTATAGTTAATCCCATGAGTAGATCATCATACCAAGGAATAGGAGTTTCTACACCCCAACCTTAACTAGCCACTTCCTCAAGTGTACAACCTATAGGATTAGGTATTCAAACAATGACAAATGCCATGCCTCAGTGATAGAATGTGATGAATCCTACTCGCCCTCAATAAGTATTGAGTAGTATTCCACAAAAATAGACATAGTCTAGTGTATCAACACAACAAAGTAAAAATACATTGCCACCTCAAGCAGGGGCAACTAATGTACCACTTCACTAGGTAATGACAAACATACCTCTTTAGTCATAGACTAAAATGCCAATTCAAAACCAAGTAATGACTAGTCAACTAAATTTAAATATTAGTTAGCAACAGATGTTGAGTCTACAAACTAATTTCACTTCCTCATAGGGATTTACACAATAAGGAGGTCCCCATATTTCTCAAGTACATACTAGACAATCATTGGTTCAAAATATGCCACAAATTTAGAGACAAGGTCTTGGTCCACAAGTTCCCACTCAACAACAAGGTTTGATTAGTTGACAACATGTCCATTTTCAACCATAGTAGTTATAGTATAGTTATATCCCTTCATCCCAACCACAAACTACTTCAAATCAACCTTTATGACCAACCCAAACCATAATATTGTGCAACCATATATGCAATTTCAAGTGCATCCCAATCCACACATGTGTATTCCTGGTCCATTCCCCAACCAAGAAAATATACCTCAATAGGTGTCTCCATCATACCTTGGTCAAAGTGTCCCACATGTGACCTCCCAACTATCTACCCAAACCAACATTCTCCCTCAAAATAATATCCCTTCCAATTTCATATCCCAAGAATTACAATAGATGAAGGATGTAATTGCTACCATTCAGGATAGAAAATAGACCAAAAAGTTCAAATTAGATGATGTATGTTCCTATCCATTCAACATGGAGTATTTGTAGATACCATTTCCTCCAAGATATGAACCAGTAAAATTTGATACATACAAAGGGAAAGGTGATCCTAAGGCTCATTTGACTGAATTCTTTGTTGCATGTCAACCAGTGGCATATAGAAACATATACCTTTTTTTGTTGTTTCCAAGGATCTTGGATGGATAAGCCTTGGAGTGGTTTTTAAAGTTGCCAAAGAATTCAATAATGAACTTTGATGATCTTTTTGATAAATTTATGTAGCATTTTTCTATAATCTTGAGCATAAGATTTCATTAGTAGACATAACACAAGCAAAGTAGAAAGATGGGGAGATTTCTGTAAGTTATTTATAGTGATGGAGAGCCCTTTCAAGCCATTTCACCCATAGTTTACTAGATAAACAATTAGCTGCTATGTTTACTAAAAATTTGCGTAGTGAGATAGCCTATCATCTAGAGTTGGAATGTGCACATACATTTAAAGAGATCATTGATAAAGGTTTTTTGATCAAGAGAGTGCTCATCAATAAGGGAGTTATCAAGATAAATTAAACTAATCAAAATCAAGGTACTAATTAGGGAAATAGCCAATAATAACATCCTAATCAAACACAAATAACATAATCAACACAGGTCAATAACCAAGAAAGACTAAAGAAATTTAACTGAAATAAGAATATTTTAGGAAATGGAGTAATTGAATCTTGTCATATTGAAACTATGAAAACCTAATACACACTACATTTTTAGCTTACTCCTACCCAACAACCTCTCCAATTAGTGCTACAAATGCAACAACCAAAATCTACACAATAAATATAGCTACCTTTACCATTGTAAACCCCTCCTCCTAAGAGAACCGTGCCTACATGTCATGTATTTAGTGACTTAGGAGAACCTATTGAATCTATGTCTCACAAGCTTGATGCTGATAATCTAATTAGTTGGCCTATACCAAATCATTATCCACAAGGTATTCTTTACCTTGATTGGTATTTGTGAAAATGAATTTTGTGACTACCATCGGGTTAATGGACATAATCTATGAAGATGTGTCCAAATCAAGCATTTAATTGAGAATATGTTAGATAATGGGGATATAACATTAGATAATGGTGCTTTCACTTCTAATCAAACTCTTGGGATTTATCAAAAACCTTTTTCCTAACATAATAATCAACAACAGTAGAATAATTAGCAACAATAACAATGGCCAGTGCAACAACAAAATCAATAGTATCAAAATCAAAGGCTGAAAAAAATAATCAACAAAATTAGTAGAAAAATCCACAACAATAGAACAACAGACAAAACCAAGGTCATAATGGTAACAACCAACAAACCTATAATGCATTTTCACATGACTATAATAGTGTTGTAGGTCATATTGTAGGGGGTAGCATTAATACCATATCCATTAATCCTAGACCAAGAACTAATTAGCCTAGACCATTGTTAAACAATACTATCCAACCAAATTACATGGATAATCCTTCTTTGACTTGGAAGTGTATACAAGCAAACCAACAAACTAGGACTTCCTCTTTTGGATCTTATAGTAACAACTTATTCTTGCCACATAACCACATGTAAGTTAGCAATAATGGTCCAGTATTTAATCCTAATTATTCTATTACAACTCAAAGGTCAAAGATTACTATACCTAGCCCATAATCATCTGCCACTTTACCTATCATCCAACCAACCATTTAGCCTCAGAATAAACCATTCACTACTAACCAAGACAAGAAGTTTGATATTATGGAACAATTGCAGAAGATACCAACACAAATTTTTATCTTAGATTTGTTGTAAATGTCAATAATCCACAATAATATCTTGAATGAGTTCTTGACCCAATCCACTATTCCTAGTGACATATCCGTTGATAAATTTCAAGCTTTGGTTAGATACCTATCTCCAACTCAACAAGTCACATTCAACCAAAGTGATATGTCTTCCCTTGGTCTGTTCCATAACAATATATTATACATAGAATTTTATATAAGATGACATAAAGTGAAATGTGCTCTTATAGACAATGTATCCAACCTCAACATAGTGTTTTTCAAGCTCATCAAGCTTCTTGGGTACACAATGATAGATCTCCAGCCATAAATATAACTATAAAATCCTATGATAATCAAGAACGAGAATCCCACGATGCCATTAGTTTGCTAGTTATGATTGGGACTTTGACCCATGATACACTTTATGATGTGTTTGATCTAGAGTTATCATACAATATGCTTTTAGGCAGGCCATGGTTACATGAAATTCATGTAATCCCATCAACACTACACCAATGTATCAAGTTTTCTCACTTAGGGATGGAGGTTAATATTCCAAGATATTTACACCCATATGAACACTACAATCATCTTGAGGATGACTTTCAAAGCTATAATTATCAATACGACATGAATCCAAGTTCTAAGTAGGATAAAGGAAAGGCTATACTTATTGATCATTTACCATATAATTACATATATCCTAATACCTTGGACTCCCTTTCCCACATACTACCTCCTAAAGCTTTTACTCATTTTACCATTTCAGATAATAGATTGAGAGAGTATGTGACCCATGATACATTTCATATTGCTAATCTTTCTTAGAGTCTAAAAACCTTTGGGAGACCTAAATTCATCCTGCATATGTATTGGCAACAAAATAACAAAGATAAGGGACCTGTCACATTTGTACTAGCATTTGGCCTAGGACCTGGCCCTCTTGAAGGGGATGACTCATGGTTATGCAATGATGGCCAAGCTAACTATTATAAAAATGCAAAGTATCCTTTTCCTAATAGGATCATGGAATGTCACAATTATGAAGGAATAGACCTTAGACCAAATCAATAAGGAACTATTGAGAAAATTTCCATGACTAAGTATGAAAAACCTTATGGACTTGGATTTAAACCACCTGGGGTGACCCCACATAGCTTATTCAAACTCCATCACTAACAACTAGTGATTATGATGCTGACAATGAAGTAGAGTCTGATCATAACCTCAATTTTGGTGACCTAGTTGAAACCAATCTATTTGATAACAATGTCATTCTTACCCTTACCCTCTCTATTCATCACAACCCATTGGCATTATATTATCCCCAATTGATAGATTGGGACCAACAAGAATCCAGTCTGTCAATTGATGAGTTCTAGAATGATGAGGCATTCTATGATTTCTTAGGCCTTAGAGACAACATTCTATTGGGAGATCTCAAATTAGGATTCTCAATCACATTAGATCTTACAACCTATTTTGGAGAGCGAGTGAACACCCTTAACCAAAAACAAATAATTAAAAAATTAAGGTCCCAAAGTGAAAACTTTTTTGAGGTGATTTTTGACCAAGGAAAAAGTAAAGATAAAGGCTAGTCTAGTGGTGAAAAACTATTTTAGGTGTGATTAGATGGGGGTGTTCATTCTTCTTTGAATTTAGACTAGGAGACCACCGATGATGAACTTGCCTATGGATCTGAGTTCAAATTTGAGCAACAACAAGTATTTGATCAAATTATCCAAGAATTTATAACTATTTTTGTCACATGGCTAGATCTCCCATTAGGGGACTCAGATTCATCATGCCTAGGAGAATTTGAAGAGTAAGTCCTAATAGAGGACCCTTCCATAATCCAATAGTTCAAGTCATTGCCTACTATCCTAGAATACAATTCTACCCTTATATTCAAAGATATAATAGAGGTAAATATTAAGACCCCATCAAACCTAACATGGATAAAATTAAGAGCATCTCTCGCTAAGGAGGAATGCAATGTCTTTGTATCTCTATTGAGAGATTTTGTGGATATTTTTGCATGGGCTTATTCTGATGTGCCAGGATTAGACCCCATATTAGTTCTACATGACCTTGTGGTTAATCATGATGTCAAATTGGTAAAACATAAGTTACGTAAGATGCATCTTTGCATTATTGTATTGGTAAAGAAAGAGTTGGAAAAAATCTTAGAAGTAGGATGTATATGATCCATTGATTACTTAAAATGGATCTCTAATGTGGTACATGTCAGCAAACAGCCTAAAGGAATCAAAATTTGTACTAGTTTTTGAGATATCAACAAAGTTTTTCCTAAAGATAATTTTCCATTGCCTAATATTGACATGATCATTTATTCCATGGTAGGTTATGAAATGCTTTCACTCATGGATGGATTTTCAAGATATGAACAGATTAGAATAGCACCAAAAGATTAACATAAAACAACACTCACCACTCTATGGGGAACATTTTGTTATCAGGTTATTCCATTTGGCCTTAACAATGCTATAGCTATATATCAAAGGGCCATGACTATCATATTACATGATATGATGCATGATATTGTCAAATACTATGTCGATGACATATTAGGAAAATCCAAAACTAGGGCCAACCATCTAGTAGTGTTGCATAAGATATTTGAAAGACTAAGAGAGTACACAGTCATAATCAATCTATAGAAATGTGTGTTTGGTGTAACCTCAAGTAAACTACTTGGCTTCATTGTGTCTCATAGAGGTATTGAATTCGATCTGACTAAAGTCCATGCTATAACTGAGATGCTACCACCAACCAATTTAAAACAAATCCATAGTTTGTAGGGTAAGATCCAGTCAATCAGATGATTCATATTTCAATTATTAGATAAGTGCCATCCATTTATATACCTTTTTAAGAAATGAGTTACATTTCACTGGGATGATCACTACTAAGTGGATTTTCAATAGCTCAAAGACTATCTTGTCAATTTGCCTATTTTATTACCTCCTATGCTAGGATAGCCATTTTTTATACCTATCAGTGATTGATCATGCCCTAGGGGAACTCTTGGCTCAACATGATGACAATGGAAAAGAGCATGCTATTTACTACCTAAGTCATACCTTGGTTACATATGAACATTACTATGCACCTATTGAAAAACCTTGTATAACCATGGTTTTTGTAGCTCAGAAACTACATCATCACATGTTGAATAATAAAACCATGTTCATTTAAAAGGTAGATCCACTCAAGTATTTACCATCTAAAATAGCTTTACAAGGTAGAATGGCTAAATAGATCATGCTTCTCAATGATTTTGACATAGATTATGTCAATCAAAAGGCAATCAAAGGACAAGTTTTTGTAGATCAACTTGATAAAGCACCTCTCACAGATACACAACCACTCATGTTTCAATTTTTTTGATGAATCCATCATGACCATCATTGACATACCCATTGACAATCAGCCCTAAAAAATGTATTTTGATGTTTCATTCACTGCACATGGATTGGGGGTAGGCCTATTATTTATTAAACCATAGGGGGATCTAATCACTAAATCTTTTAGAATCAAATTTCCTTATACAAACAACATGGCCAAGTATGAAGCACATGTTGTAGGACTTTAACAAGCAAGGCATTGGAATATATCTCATCTCTAAGTTTATGGTGATTCTTAGTTAATCATCAATCAAGTTATAAATCATTTTCAGACCAAAGATGACAAGTTGGTTCCATATAAAGACATGACCAACACTCTTAAACAACAAATTGCCAACATTTAGTCTGAGAATATACCTAGGGCTAGTAACAGAACTATAGATGCCATGGCTACTATTGGTTCTCTGATTTGACAAATAGATAAATCTAGAGAGTATTAGTTCCTCATCAAGAATTTGTTAGCACCAGCTCATAAACCATCAACCATTGCCATGATTTGTGATATTATTGGTTATAATTCTATTTGGTACTCATATCTTTACAAATACCTTCATAACCAAGTTATACCACCTAACCTATCTCAAAAACAAACCAAATCCTTCATTCATCATTCCACTCATTATACTCTACTTAGACCCACCCTTTACTATCATAGTTTTGATGGAACTCTACTTCATTATTTAACATTGATAGAGTCTACATTAGAATTAAGAGAAGTTCATGAAGGATTATGTGGATCCCATTCTAGTAGTGTAGTCCTATCCAAAAACCTCTTGAATATTGGTTATTATTGGCCCATAATAGATGTAGATGCCACTACATATGTAAAGAAGTGTGACAAATGTCAATGACATGCTAATCTAATTCATTCCCCATCAAAAAATTTGAAATTTATGTTGAAACCATGGCCATTTTCTAGATGGGTACTTGACCTCATTGGGAAGATTAACCCCACTTCATGTGATGGTGATAAACATATCCTTACCACCACTGAATATTTCAAAAAGTGACTTAAAGCTATACCCCTCACATGACTAGAAATAAAATTTCCAAATTCATCTTCAACCATCTCATTTGCTACTATGGTATCCCTTCTGACATTATATATGATAATGGAGGATCATTCAATAAAAAATATGTATACCAATTATGTACTAAATATAACATCACATGACACTTTTCTACTACATATTACCCTCAAGGTAATGGCCAAGCTGAGGCATCCAATAAAACTATTATCAATATTCTCAAAAATATTGTTAATGATGTCGGTCATGATGTGCATATCTAGATATTCCCCACCCTTTGGGCATATCGTGCCAATCATCATACCCCCATAAGAGCCACTCCATACTTGTTTATGGTACTGAAGTCATCCTTCCCATTTAGGTATAGTTACCTTCACTATGCATATATTTCAAGCATATCCTTGATGATCATGACTTTTGAGTAGCTCACCTACAATATTTGGGACCTACTATAGATGAGAAACATATAACCATGCTTAACAATATTTAAGCATATCAGAATCAACTCAAAGGCCACTATAATCGGTGTGTTAAGTATAGAACATTTGAACTTGGTGATCTTGTTCTTAAATAAAACTAAAATAATACCATGGACAAAAATAAACATAAAGGGAAATTCAAACCAAACTAGATAGGGCCTTTCATCATCATTTCTAATTATAGATCAGGAGCATACAGGCTTGCCATACTAGACAAATAGGAACTTCTAGAGCTGACAAATATTATTCATCTCAAGTGGTAGTATGATTGAGTGCTATGGTGTATTGTCTATAAGGACCATTTTAGTAATTTATTTTTGTCATTATTATTATTTTTACAAAAACCATATGTATCCATCCTCTTTTACATATCCACTTTCTAATTTTGACCTACCAACCCTGTGTGTTCTACAACTTAGCCCATTTGGCCTTGGTTTTTGTCATTCATTATGTAGTTTCAACATCGAGGTATCTAATCAGTTTCATTAGTTGGTTCAATAAATTTAGATAGAGATCATATTTTGGGATAGTATGATATAAGTTTCAACAGTTTCATCCTTTGTTTGTTATTTTTTCTTACCACTGATCTTGCTGCTAATTATAACCACCTTTGGGAAAATTAGTATCTTTCATCTATGCCATTATTTCTTGGTTATAACCACCTATGGGAGAACTAGGGTAAACATTAAACCTTGATTTACCAACCTACCACTTCCTATGTCATGTTGTGCCTTTTTACCAATTATGCCTATTTTGTTTGAATTGGCTACTAAACTAGTCGAGTTCCTCCATTGTAAAAGTAAAACTACAGTGACTTGAGGCCCTACTCTAGGACTATGTAGGAAATGCTCAATACTTGTTGAGGTTATTTTAGTCACCCTTTTCCATACACTCTCACCATTTTTCAAGAAACCTAAGCCATGCTCTCACTATTTTTTGAGCAACCTAAGCCATGTTCTCACTATTTTATGAGCAACCTTAGCCACGCTCTTGCCATTTTGTGAGCTTGAACCATTTAGTGTCTCATCATTATCAATTAATTTGAGACACTCCAAAACTTCTAAAAATATTTAAAAACCATTAAAAAAAATTAAAACATTGACCACTTCTTTGCCTTATGGATTTTGGGAACCCTTACTAAGTTACAAGCAAATCACTTATCATTTAATTTCCCCATCCTTTTTGGCCTTTTTATCTCACACACTTGCCATTTTTTAGGACCATTCCTATTATTCTATCACATATATTATATTTGTTTTCCTCATTTATCACATTCTTGCCATTCCCTAGGAGAACTATATTTAGCCTAGATTTTTTATTAGATATTACATCCATGGAACTATGTAGGTAACGTCTACTTGCCTAGTGCATATGGAGACAACTCAACCACCCCCTTATTTTTATTTTATTCCCCCATTTTGTTCATTTTTTTAGTTTTCATCTATTTTCTAGGAAAAATGTTTGTAGGGTTTTTATTTCATTATTTGTTTGTTTGTTTGTTTTTGCTTATGTTGTTTGTCTACCTGTTTGTTTGCTTTTAGCACTGTTGCCTTGATTTATTTTATGTGTATTCATTAGGTGATTTCTTGTCCACAGTTATACTTGAATTCATCCATATTCATAAGTTTACATTTTTATCATTGGTGCATTGTTTTATATTGAGTATCGGATTATGAGAGTTAGTCCTCATGCATATTTTGGCCAAGTCCTCATGATGTTATACCATGATGCCTATCAACACGTGCTATAATAAACCTTAGATTCATGAAGTCTATTCAAAAATGGTGGCATCTCTTTGGAATCGACATCCCAATTCCATCCGAATCATATCCCAAATAGAGTAATTAAACATGAAATAATTTCAACCTTTATTAGTTTGAATACATATCTCCCTACTAGTAAGTTGTTTCAATTCATCATTACCATCTATGTTAAGTTATCATCATCCTTGGACAATTTTATCATGTTTTCCATTATTGGGGTCCAATGATTATAACCACCTATGGGAAAATCATTACACACCATCCCACTTACATTTTTTAATGATTATAATCACCTTTGGGTAAATATTTGTGTTACCACCATTTTACTTTTTTTGCCTATATAGGGTAATGTTATTCTCTTATTTGTCTTTTTTAATTGGGGCAGCTCCATCTTCTCAAATTAGTATAACCACCTTTGGGAAAATCATTGTGCTATCATACCATGTTACCACTATCGGGGTAAAATGCTTATAACTACCTTTGGGTAAACCATTGTGCACCATCCCACTTGCATTCTCAATGATTTTTTACTACTTTTTCAATATCATTGTGTTTTCACCCCATCATCTTTCCTTTCTTTGGTCCCCTCATTTTTCTTCTTTCTTTTTGAGGGACCATTTTTTGACCTCCTTGTGCCAACCATTCCCTCAAGGGGGCATTATATAGTTAGTTTATCAACATTGTAATTATAGACATACATGACCTTTTCATTCTTTTAGAAGACATTATTGTGTTAATAGCTTGCAATGCCCACTGATAACTTCCCACCAGGCTTTTGGCCAATTTCCACTTAAAATACATAATTTAGCCTAAAAACACTAAAACATGCTAAATGATGTGAAACTGACATATTCAAGTGCTAATTTTGGCCAGGGTATCACTAAATGGGGAAATGGAATTTATGGGCTAGCTAACTTTGATCAGTTCATTTTGAGTCAAAATGCCAAATTTACACCTGGGTGCTCTGGATTGCTCTTCCCTATCAAATTTTTTACACAATACATGTTCCTTTATTATTTATTATTTGCAACATCCTAAATGGGAATATGGTTCCAATGCATCTGACAATACCTTCTAATTCTAATCTAATAAAATTTTGGACCAATAACAAGGTATTCTGATCAATTTGAGTAATTTGTGCATAAAGTGCTGAATCATGCTTAAGAGCTAATTAACCCAAATCAAGGCCTAATTAATAATTCCATGGAAACTTGTTGAATACTTATTTTTAGAAATGAATATTGAATATCTACATCATCAAGTGACCTTATTTCTTGGGAAGACATCTCTAGGCCATAAATGCCACAAATATTAGGATTCATGCCTCCCATGCCTCATCAATGCCTTCCATTATGCCCTCCATGACTCTTAATTTTCCATTTTTACAATTCCATGATGAGGATAATTACAAAAATAATTCCAAAAATTAAATTAATCCTCAACTACACATCTCAATCTTAAGATGGATGGTTGAAGTTGATTCTGATCAAATCCAAAAATCTATAAATAGGAGGCCTCACAACATCATTTCAAAGCTTTTTTAATGCAAAGTTATAATGTTAAATTGGTTCCAAAAGATTCAAGCAACTAGTGTTATAATTCCAAATTGATTCTAAGCCAAGCCAAAGGTGCCAAGGAGAGATGGAGGTAGCCAAGCTTCCATTACCAAGGACTTCATGAGCACAAAACTGAGCAAGCCACCACTATAAAGGCATTTGGAGAATCTAAGGAAGGTGAAGGAAATATTTTATTTGATCCCTTGATTTTTAGTTGTGCTTGTCATTTACTTTTGTTAAATAATCTCTCCCTAGTGTTTAATCCTAGAGATGTTATGCTATTAGTGTGTTTATTTCATTTTGTTTTCATTTTGGAACTAACACCACACTAACCATTCTCTCTTGAGTCACATTTATAGAGCATAAGTATTCTATAAAAGGGGTATTTTAATTTGTAAAGGAAGAGGGAGTCTTTGAGAAAAAACTATTTGTAAACTTGGAAAAATTAATATAAGCAAGGAATTCTACAAATATTGTGTAATATTTATTTGTGCGATTGTTATTATGGCTACTTCCTCAACTATCTAGTTAAATGTTCAAATTTGAATTATTTATATGGATTCTTAATGTGCATATATAAATGTAGAGTTGTAAATTTATGCTTATGATAGATTGATTAAAATATCTTAGATTCATTTTGTTTCATTTACTTTGCTTGTAGATGTGCTAATGAAATTTTATTGTAGAAGTAAATTTTTAAATTGAATATGGTTTCTTATTTGTATTATTTCACCTTTCCTTAGAAATTAGCCTAATATATGGTATGATCTATGATTTATTTAAATCATGTCATATATTTGTTTTAGTACATGTTTGGATCAAATTTAAGCTTTATCATAATGTCTAGACTGAAGATCAGAAACCTCTCATTTTGCCTTACCTGTCCTTTTGCTCATTTTTGATCAAGTCACTGTAGTTTAGTTTTCATTGTAAATATAAATGTTATATTAGACCTTAGAATTTAGGTTTTTATCATAATTCATTAGACTTAGTTCATATTATTTTCATATTCACAAGCAAGATTTATGACCAAGGTTTCTCCCAACAACTAGTTATATTATCATTTTGTGAAACAATTATATTGCTTTGTTGTTATTCCACCAAAGATATTAGGAAGATCACAATCAAAAACTCATGAAATGGGTTATTTGAATCCAAAAATGAGGAGTGTTTCTTAAACACTCTATAAACCCATATGATACACTTTTAAACATCAATAAGACCTATTTCACTGGTACTAGAAGGAGGGCCTTTAGCTAAAGCTTTGTTAATTTGAAGTATCTTAGCTAATTTTAGTAAATTTTGATCAAATATTATTTGATTATTTGTATATTTGTGTTTATTTATCTTGAATTGTGTAAAGATCATTGATATTCATGGTTTCAGACTAGTATTTAGACTTATTTAGCTAAGAATAACTATTCATTGAAGATTCATGACAAATTGCTACAAAGGTAGTTTAAGCTTTGAGAAATCAACATGTTCAAGGTTAGTAATAGCAATTATATTCACATATTGGTTGATTATTTTAAAATTTAGGTTTATTTGAACTTAGAAGTGTAAATATCATTCATACTCACAAGTTTGGAAGTATCTTTGAGCTAATTCAGTTAAAGATAGTCATCCTTTGGAAAGAATTGTATGAATTTGTACAAAAGTTGCTTAATGTATAAATTTAGTCATTTTTATTTACAAATATAAGGTTTATATGTCATATTTTGAACAAGATTCAGAGTTTACAAGTTAGAAAGGCTAAGAAGTAGGACTAGGTCACATTCAAAGACAAGATTACCTCTTTTTTCTTTAGGAGTTCATAAGAAAGTAAGATTAGATAAAGGTAAGTGAAGGGTTTCTAAATCTTAGCCTACTTCACCTATTCATAGTACTCCTTAGTTCAACCCTTATCAAGGTATAATATGGTTAGGTGGATCTTCAATTAATTTACTTAGTTAGGTATATGATTTAACTAGAAATCCTAAGAAGTATATGCCTTCTTTAAATCCTATAGGTGTGGTTATTGTTGAAGAACATATCACATATTTTAAGGCTACTTTGAGATTATTAAATGTTGCTCATGAAGATGTTTCTTATAGATTTTTTCCTTTTAATTTAAAATATGTTTCATATGACTAGTTTCTCAACATTCCTAAGAATTGCATTACAAGTTAGAATGATTTCAACAGTATTTTCATTGATCAATTTGGAAAGATCATCAGTCCTTATATCCTTTATCAATAATTCACTATTGTGAAAAGAGATTTGAGTAAAACCATTAGAGATTTTAATGTCAAGTTACATAAGATGTTTAGCAATACCATATCTCCCTATAGACCTGATGAAGCTTTAGCTTTATACATTTATAAGGATGATTTTAATTCCATGACTTTTATGTTTCTGAAGAGATCTGTTGGAGTCATAAACACATTGGCCTAGCCTATGTTGAAGATATGAAAATAAGTGATCAAATGAAACCCCAAGGTCAATTAGCATATTTTATTCCTAATGTTAATCTTAATTTATATATATTGAATGTCATTATAAATGCTAATCAAAACATGTTTGCTTTAAACCAAACACCAGTGTCGAACCAATTACCTTTGAGTCATGCTCATCCTGGTCAAAACCTAGGATTCTTAAATAACACTACAAGTGGATCTCATCCCCAAGATAAAATATCTATGGTGCCAACATCTATTATTAGTAATTAGGTGCACAATTTAGAGTAACCTAGGAATAAAAATGACTCCATACTCAAAATGGTTCAAAAATTGAGCCCTTATTTTCTTCAGTTGTAAAGACAAGTGGGTAATACTAAAGAAAGTTCCAACAAGAATTATTCTTATAAGAGGTTCAATATACCTATAAATAGATTTCACAACAACAATAAAAACAACAACAAAAATAAAGATGAGTCATTTACCAATAAAAACACTACTAAAATAAACATATGTGATGTAGCTTTAACTAAATATTATAGAGCTCATAACACTTCAAATCATGGTGAATTGGATTGTATTAAATTTTGTAATGATTTTGAGTTATTTCAAGATGAGTTACATACATTTGAAGGTGGTCCTAACAAATATAATACTATAGGTATATCTAGTTTTTCAAATTCATCTAAATCTATTGACACAACTCTGATGGTAGAGACATTCAATTTTCCATTCCAAGATGAGAATGAGCCTAAGGATACTCTAGTGGAGATTCATGCTTTTCAATAGTATCTAAGGAAGAATTATCCACTGAGGAATAAAGAACAAAATTAACCATTGACTACTTCAACTCCACCAAATAACTTTGATACTCCTCTTGATATTATAGTAGACAACAATCTAGAACCTCCAAAGGGAAGTAACTCTATAAATAATGTTGATTCATCTAGTTATTCTACGAGGAGTGGGTATAATATAGTTGAGGATATGAATAAGATTGAATCTAATATCACTTTACATGAACTATCTCAAATTACTGAACAAAGAGATTTGTTGTTAGATTCTTTATCCAAACAGCTTAGTAAATCATAAAAGATTGAAAATGTCAATGTCGTTATGTATAAGATCAAAGTAGAGGTTTCACATTTCTTGCTAACAATTAGAATTTTTAGTAAAAACCTACATTATTATTTGTTAGATCTTGGGGCCTTTTCAAATATCATACCAAAAGGTATTTGTGAAAAACATGATTTAACTCCAATTAAGTCTAATAGAGTAGTTACTCAATTAGACAAATCAAGAGTTAAATTAATTGGTGAATTATTAAGTGTTCACATGTAGCTGGCCTCTAAGCTAAGGATACACCAATCTATAGATATTTAAGTGGTGGAAATTCTAGATGCTTATGGGATGTTTCTAGGTAGGGATTGGACCAAGTCTTTAAATGGATATATGTTCACTAACTATTCTCATATGTCATTGCCATGGAAGAGATTTCCTAATAAAATTTGAATTAAAAGGGAGTCAAAAATGAAACACATGATCACTGAATACAATGTAGCAAATGAAAGGGTCAACATGGTGAATTATGATTTAGGAGTTTACACTCTTGAAACTCCTAAGATATGTGACTCTAAAGGCTCTCATGCTATGCCTGGATTGGGGAAATTATATTTTGATGGTGCTAGATGTAAATCTAGATCTAGAGTAGGAATTGTTCTAATCAATCCCATTAAGAAAAAATTTAATGCTTCTTACAAACTTCACTTTCCTTGTACTAATAATTTGGTAGAGTATGAAGCTTTAATTTTAGGATTATAATGTACCATCAAACACAAGGTTAAATAACTATTAGTAAATGGTGATTTTGATCTAATGCTCAATCAAGTTAGAAGCAAATACCAATGCAAATTTTCATATCATAAGAAATATAAGTTTAGAGTGTTGGACTTCATTGAGTACTTTGATGCTTTTAACATTGTTTCAATTCATAGAGAAGAGACCAAGTTTTATAATGAGATAGCCTCAACTATAGCCAATATTACACCAAATCAAGACTCCCAAAACCTTAACATTGAATTGATCCCATGTCCCTCAGTTCTTGACAATCTCAATCATTTGCAAAAATTTAGTGATGATTAGTAGATCATAGATTTCATGAGAAACTTATGAGTATTTGAGTCTCACATCATTGATGAGGTCAATGAAAATTCTCTTGACGAAGATAAAATTGATGACAATATTATCTAGTTGAATGATAATGAAATTCCTAAAGGCATGATTGCCTTAGAAAGACTATTTGATCAAGACATGTTAGCTAAAATGGTCAAAGTTCCCAAGGTGAATGGAAAAGATTATAATGTAGTTGACCTAAGAACTTGAGGTCAACCTCATTTAGTAAATATTGGTACAACATGTACAGACATAACATCTAGAAAGGATAAAGAGTTGTTGACTAAGTACAAAGATGTCATTGCATGGTCCTATGAAGACTTAAATATCTTTGATCTTAGAGTCAATACCCATACCATTCCATTAAAATAAGCATGTAAACCTTTCAGACAAAAGTAAATACTTGTCAATCTTGTTTTAGAATCATTAATATATAAAAAGGTCAAGAAACTATTAGATGCAAAAATAGTTTTTCCCATTAGATAGTATACCTAGGTAGCTAACTTAGTACTAGTTTGAAATAAGAATGGAGAAATTAGATTATGCATAGACTTTAGAAATTTGAATGGAAATTAAAAAAAGGATAATTATCCTTTACCTTCCCTTTATGAGTTCATTCAAATTGTTAGTGGTTCTGCTATGATGTCTTTCTTAGATGGTTTTTTAGGATATAATCAAGTACTTGTCAACAAGTAGGGAAAAATGAAGGTTGCATTCACAACTAAGTGGGGCAATTTTTCCTATAAAATAATGACTTATGGGCTAATAAATGGAGGATAAAATTTTCAAAGATCTATGGACCTTGATTTCTAAGGTCTCATATGTAAGTGCATCATTATATATGTGGATGATCTAAATATATTTTCTAAAAATAGGGAAGATCACATCATGCATTTATAGTGGGTATTCAAACATTGTATAAGGTATGGAATTTCACTCAATCCTAATAGAATAATATTTTGTGTTACATAAGGGAAGTTATTAGAACATGTTATAATTGAAGATGGGATTTTTATAGATCTTAATAGAGTTAATGCCATATCTAGAATAGAACCCCCTAATAGTAGAAAAGAATTAAAGTCTTTCTTTGGGAAATAAATTTTGTGAGAAAGTTAATTTATGGTTTTGAAAAATTTATAAAGCCACTTAATGAAATTTTAAATAGGGATGGCAAGGTCATATAAGATGAAGAGACAAGGAAAAACTTTAAGGACATCAAGGAAGCAATAGAACATGCACTGATGTTGATAAGTCCTGATTTCATAAAAGATTTCTATATTTATTACTTTGCTTTAGAACATACTATAGATGTTATTTTAACTCAAAAAATAAATAAATGTGATCATCCAATTGCATTTATGAGCACTAATTTTAATAATGTTGAGTTAAACTATTCTTTGATTGATAAACAAGAATGTGCATTAGTTAAGGTAGTTAAGAAGTTTATAAATTGCATTCTTAGGATTAAACTGCATGCAATATTGGTAGACCCTATCACTAAACTTATTATTAGTCAATATGAATTGGGAGAGAGAAGAGGCAAGTGGATGTATATTCTCCAATAGTATGTTTTTGAGATAGAAACTACCAAATTGGTAAGGTGTCAAGGATTAATTCAAATGATTGGCAATACTAATTCTAAAATGAGAGTCATGCAGGTGGACCAACAAAATTTTTAACCGAATGATTGGTATGATGAAATTATTCATCTTCTAATAAATGGTTCTTGTCCTACAAGATTGAGTAGAGAGTAAATAAGAGTTTTGAGGCTCAAGGTAGTGTATTTCTTGATCAAAGATGGGGTACTCTTCAGAAATAATTATGAAAGCATATATTTGAAATGTGTTTCAAAAGAAGAATCAATTGATATCTTGAGTACATTTCATGAAAAAATTAGAAGTGGACACCCCTATGGAAAAAAATAGCTCATAAATATTGAGGGAAGGATATTATTGACCCATCATCTTCAAGGATGCACTTAAACATGTTAAAGAGTGTCATCAATGTTAGATTTTTAACACAAAATAACCAAAATCAACTATGACATTGAGATCAATCTTAGTTGACAAACCTTTCACTCAATGGGGATTGGAATTTATATGGGTCATTAACCCCAATTATTTATATGGACATAAATATGTTCTTACTGCTACTAACTGCTACACAAGATGGATAGAGGAAATATCAACCAAATAATGTATAATTGAATATATAATCAAGTTCTTATAAGAAAACATTTGTACAAGATTTGGGACACTAGTTTATTTAGTTTGTGATAATGGATCAGCCTTCATATCTATTGAGATGACCGAGTAGGACAATGATAATAAAATAATTATTAAGCTCTCATAAAATCATTACCCTCAAGGTAATGGAGTTTCAAAATCAACAAATATGAACTTGATGAAAGAAATAAAAAATTCTATAGCTAAAAAACCAAGAACATGGCATAAATTGCTCAAATAAGCTCTTTGGTCAGACATAACTATAGTGATGTAAGTTCTGAAAGCCTCACCATTTTTACTAGTATATGGTCAAGAGCCTATATTTTCAATCTCTCTCAAATTGCCAAGTTATAAGTTCATGTAAGAGTATATGGAATAAGATCAAGAGTATGATAATTTAAAGTTACTTGACATCATTCAAATAGAGGATGCAAGGGAAGAATTTTTTTCCAAATTTAATAGATATCAAACCAAAATCAAGAGATGGATTGATAAGCATTTAAATATTAAGGTGTTTAGGTAGGGAGACTTGGTTATCCTATGGGACAAAGCCTCAGAACCAAAAAGAAAGCATTGAAAATTCATGCCTTTATGGATTTTCCTTATTAGATTGTTGAGACTTTGGGAGACAAGACCTTTAAACTCAATGACTTGTAGGGAGCATATTTCACCTTGAAAACTAATGGGAAATACCTCAAACACTACTTCTCTACTATACCACCTCAAGTCTTCATGGAGTAACTTTTAAGACTAGTTAGGGTTAGTGTAGGTAAGCTTATATTAGTTTCCTTCTTGTTCCTTGTTTGTAAATATTTGTTTGCTTTTGTCTATTTTGCTTGTTTTGGTTTTCCTTTTCTTTTATTTTGTTCTCTACTTTCAATAAGTTATTTTCAAGACAATTTATATCTCCAATACATGTATTTGATCAAGGGAACTTCTCAAATAAATAATGTAGGTATGAACCTTAGAAATTGGTTGATCATGGATTTTAAAAATTTGAGCTTGATGTTATAGTTTTGTGAAATTGGTGAAGATTGATATCTATTTTAATTATTCTTTAAAATATTAAACCCTGTTATGAACTAAGTCTGATTCTAATAAGGATTACACATGTTGAGTGAAAGTTTTAATCATTAAAATAAAGTCATGTTAGCATTTAAATAATAATATTGATTGGGATGAAGTTTATAACCAAGGATGATTGTTTAAAAATCAAATATTTGAAAAAATCCTAAAACCTGGCTAATTCTAGTTCACAACCATTACTAAAAGCTAAATATATCTAAACAATATAAAAATAAGAGCTTTATTGAAATTTTGAAAGCTGTCTAAACAAAGGTGATTCTAAAAAATTCCACCAGGTCTATGGATGCTTGACTGGTAGTGGTGCAAGGCTTTGAGTAGAGCTGAAGGTATCTATGTTGGGGCTATGGATGCCTAGTTGGAAGCAGAACAATGCCCAAACCTTCCCTATTCTAAAATCAATATTCTTAATGAGGATCTAAATATGCTATGATTCAATTTTAATGATGAAGGTCATGAAATATGGAATTTATTCTATGAACCACATGGTTAATAGTTAAGGAATCAAATAACACACACAACATGACTAAGTTTTGATGTTTGAATCTAATTCTACATTTGTGAAACTTTTTTTATTCATGAAATAATATTAATGATGGTACTTCAGTACTTGATTATGTATAATGATTTGTCTTTTTATTAGTTTAAACTAAGAGTATCTAAGTTTTAACATTTGGCAATGTTTTCCCCAAAAATTGTCAATTGTTGAGGTCAACATACCCACCTTTTTAAATAATGAGGACCCTTATCCAATATTTGAAAATTATGTTGTAAATTGAACATTCAACTTGATCAGTGAACATTATTGAATATCATGTGTTGATCTAGTTTACATTGGCATGTTAGCATTTATTCTTTATTTGACTTTATCTAATATTGCTAATGTTTGATTTTTTTCCATGTTGCATTTTTAATGGAGTTCCATTGAAATAAACATTATTTAGGGTTTTATGATTTAAATTATACTTAACCCTTTTTAATTAAGCCTTTAGTCTTTGGTCAATTAATTAGATTAATGTTTAAATAAGTTTTAAAAAACCTTGGTCTAATTATTTTAGTCTAAGTCTCTTTTGAAATAGATTCAAATTTACATGGGATCAAGTTTAGATGAGAACATGTTTTTTATATTTTAAAACTTAGTATAAATTTTATACTAAAGTTTTAGTCATTTTTATTAATATAATTAAAAAATTAGTATAAAACTTTATGCTAATTCCTATATATTCTTGACCCCTTAGTTAATTTCATGATCTAGAGGAGCTAATTAAACACAAAGATGTCAAGTGACAATATCTTAGAAACTTAAAACAAAGATCAATGATCTTCATACTAATACAAAGTCAATAAGTCAAAGGAATTTATCAATGGTATGTATAATAGTATAATGGAGATCCAATAGTAATCATGGAATCAAGGTGTCAAAGACCCTATGAAGGGACATGAGAAGGACAAGTGTCATAAACTCAGTAAGTGATCAAGCAAATTGATGGTCCACATTTGAGCTTATGTATAAAGAAAGGAATCAATGATCAATTTTTGATTATACTTCCAATGGATCAATAATGTAAATTAAGGTGTACTTTTCATAGGGACCAAGTTGAAAATGCTAATGACACTTGTCATAACCATGATGGATTAGATAGAAATTGATGAATTATGTTCAATCTTATAGATGAAAATCAACGATGCAAAGTAAGTCAAGAATTAAAGGAACTAGATTGAATAAGAAGCTACCAAATGGAAAAAAGGCATTAAGGTGATGGAAAGAACATAGAGAACCTATAGATCTACCAATTGGCAAACTCTCAAGAGCTCAGATGGAAGACCAATGGTTTCTGATAAAGCTGAGGCTAGGAGGACTTCTTAATAGATCAATGGTGTGAATTGATCAATATTCAAGATTGCTTGAGGTAATGACATGTGTCCAAAAGTAACAAATGAACATATTTTAAATAAATGAGTAGCATTCAATGGTAATTCCACATAAGTAAAACACTTAAAATTGGGGATCTTGTAGACCTAACACATTGAAGGTATAAATATGCAATCTAAGTCACATAAGCACATAGTTTGAATTTGTTTTCCACCACTAAAACCCTATGTAAACCTTTAGAAAGAAATAAATCATATGTATTTCCCTAATTTGATCTTATATTCATTATTTTGAGCCAAGAAGAATTAAATTATCACATCCAATTGGATAATTTGATCAAAATTATAGCAATGGTAGCCCATAATCATGTTTTAAAGGAAGATGTTGCGCTGTATCTGACAACAAATGTAGAAGGTTATGTGTTTAAGGACATAGAGTTTATTGCTATTGCTTTGAACATAGGGGATAATAATTGGTCTAAATTGTCTTGGATAGTTGAGAACCAGCCAGTTATCACTAGGGAAGAATAAAATATCCTCTAGACAAGGAGACTATATGATGACATTAGGTGAACTAGGAATTTGAATAAGAAGAGGATATTAGTATTGTGTTAGTGAATGAAATCAAATAAAAAACACACTAAACTAACATCTTCATGCCAAGTTACTATGGTGAGCTTAGTGAAGAAATAAAAATGAACAAAGCACAAATAAAATTAAAAAAAACACACATTTCTTGACTTCCTTGATGCTTCAAGAGTATTCTTCAATTAGCTTGCTCAGTTTGTGCTCATGAAGTCCTCATCAATGGAAGCTTGGCTCCATCTCTCCTTGGCACCTTTGGCTTTAGCTTGCTTGGCTTAGAATAAAATTTGGCATGATAACACTAGTTTACATGAATCTTTTAGAACCAATCCTACATTATAACTTTGCACAAATTAAACTTTGAAATGATGTTCATGGCCTCTCTATTTATAGATTTTTGAGCTTGATCAAAATCAACCTAAACCATCCATCTCAAGATGAGGATGTGTGGTTGAGGATTAATTCAATTTTTTGAAATTAAGTTTATAATTATACTCATCATGACATTGTAAAAAGGGGAAATTAAGAGGCATGTAGGGTATTAATGAGGCATGAATCCTGATATTTGTGGCATTTATGACCTAGGGATGTCTTCCCAAGAAATGAGATCAACTGATGATCCAGATATTCAATATTCATTTATAAAATATATTATTTAACAAGTTTCCATGGATTTATTGATTCATCTCTAATTTGGTTTAACGAGATCTTAAGCATGTTTAAGCACTTTATGCATAAATTACTCAAATTGATCATAATGCCTTGTTATTGGTCTAAAATTTGATTGGATTAGAATTGGAAGGTGGTGTTAGATGTGTTGGATACATTATCCTATTTAGGATGTTACCAACACCAAATAACAAAGGCATGTGTCTCGTGTAAGAGATTTAATAAGAATGAGCAATCTAGATTACCTAAGTGTAAAATTGGTATTTTGACTCAAAATAAATTGATCAGAGTTAACTGACCCATAAATTACACTACCCTATTTAATGATACTTTGGTCAAAATCAGAACTTTAATATATAAATTTCAACTCATTTAGTGCATTTTACTATTTTTAGGACAAATTATGCAATTTAGGTGGAAATTGGTCAAAATCCTGGTTGGAGGTTATTGGTGACTAGATTTAGGTGTCTATAGTTTGCCCCTATTTGGGAAGAAATTACAAGATATAAGAACTATAACATCTTCTCAAATAATTAAAATGTCATGTATGCCTACAAATGCAATAATGATAAGCTAACTATATGATGCCTCCTTGAGGGAATGATTGGCATAAGTAGGTTAGAAAATGGTCCCTCAATAAGAAGTGAAATGAGGGGACCAAAGAAAGGAAAGATGATGGGGTGAAAACACAACAATATTAAAAAAATAGTTAAAACCATTGAGAATGCAAGTGGGACAATGTACAATGGGTTTCCCAAAGGTGATTATAAGCATTATACCCTGATAGTGACAATGTGGTATGATAACAAAATGATTTGCCTAAAGGTGGTTATAATCATTGAGAAGATGGAGCTACCCCAGTTAGGATAGACAAAAAAGATAATAAAATGTGCATGTATGGGTAGAAAAAGGGAAGTGGTGACAACACAATTATTTTCCTAAAGGTGGTTATAATCATTGAGAAATGTAGGTGAGATGGTGTACAATGATTTGCCCATAGGTAGATATAATCATTAGACCTTGATTATGGAAAATAGGATAAACTTGGTCAAGGATGATGATAAATTAACATAGAGGGTAATGATGAATTGGAACAACCTACTAGTAGGGATATTTTTGTCTGAACCAATAAAGGTTGAAATTCTTTCATGGTTAATTACACTGTTTGGGATATGATTGGGTGTGAATCAAGATGTCGATGCTAAAGAGATGTTGATGCCACCATTGCTAAATAGACTTATTGAATATGAGGTTTTTTGTATCACATTTTAGTATGCATCATGGTATAAGATCGTGAGGGCTTGTCTAAAATATGCATAAGGATTGACTCTCATAATCTAATACTCAATAAAAAACAATGCATGAATGATAAAAACCATGATGACAATGTAAACATATGAATATGGATGGATTTGAGTATAAGTGTGGGCAAGGAATCACCCAATGAACACACATAAATTGAATCAAGGCAACAATGTTGAAATCAAACAAATAGGCACATAAACAAAACAACAAAGAAACACTCAAGATAAACCATATGAATATTACCCCTAGAATATTTTTACAATTTTTTTTAATTATCTCAACTCAATAAAAAATGATGACACACTAAATGGTTCAAGCTCATAAAATGGTGAGAGCATTCAAACTTAGGTTTCTCACAAAATAGCGAGAGCATTCAAACTTAGGTTGGTCAAAAAATGGCAAGAACGTTTAAACATAAGTTGCACACAAAATGATGAGAGTGTGGAAAGGGGGTGACTGAGCTAACCTCAACAAGTATCGATTTCTACTTACATAGTCCCAGAGTAGGACCTCAAGTCACTATAGTTTCACCTTAAAATAGAGGAATTTGACTAGTGTAGTAGTCAATTCAAATAAAATAATCACAATTGGTAAAAAGGCACAACATGGCATAGGAAGTGGCAAGTTGGTATGCCAAGGCTTAATAAAAAAATGTGGCCCCTAGTTTTCCCATAGGTAGTTATAACTAGGAGGAAACATCATAGATTAAGGGTACCAATTTGCCCAAAGGTGGTTATAATTAGTAGCAAGAATGGTGATAATAAAGTAATAGCAAATGAAGGATGCAACTATCAAAAATTTTATCACACTACCCCAAAATATGATCTCTATCTAAAGTACTTAAAACAACTAATGAAACTAATATTCCTCAATGCTAAAAATACATAATGAATGGAAAAAATCAAGGTCAAATGGGCTAGGCTTTAGAACACACTGGGTTGACAGGTCTAAAATATAAAGTGGATACAACTAAGAGGATGATTAAGAATTATATTTGTACAAAGAAGAATAGTGATAAAATGGCACCACACCTTAGCACTCAAGCATAGTACTACTTGAGGTGAATAATATTCATTGGCTCAAGAAGTTCATCTCCATCTAGTTTGGCAATCCTGTATGCTCCTGATCCATAATCTATAGTAATCATGAAAGTCCCTATCTAGTTTGGTTTGAATTTACCTTTATGCTTCTTCTCAGACATGGTATTATTTAAGAACAAGATAACCAAGTTAAAATGTTCTATACTTGACACACTAATTATAGTGTCCTTTAGGTTAGTTTTGATATGCCTAAAGATTATTGAGTGTAGCTATGTGTTTCTCATCAAGTAGGTCTAGCTCTTATAGGTGAGCTACTCGATAGTCATGATCATCTAAGACATGCTTGAAAGAGATGTATAGTGAAGGCAATTTGACCTCAATGGGAAGGATGGCTTCAATACCATAAAAAGTGAGTACGGAGTGGCTCCTATAAGGGTACAATGATTGATAAGATATGCCTAAAGGGTAGGGAATATATATAGGTGCCAATCATGAGTGGCATGATTGACAATCTTTTTGAGAATATTGACAATGGTTTTATTTGATGCTTCAACCTAGCCATTACCTTGAGGGTAATCTATTGTAGAAAAATATTGTGTCATGTTATATTCGGTACATAGCTAGTCTACATCCTTGTTCTTAAATGATCCTCCATTATCAGATATAATGTCAGAGGGGATACCATAGCAACAAATGAGATGGTTGAAGATGAATTTGGAAATTTGCTTTCTAGTCACGTAAGTGAGGGGTATAGCTTCAACCCACTTAGTGAAATACTTGGTGGTGGTAAGGATATGTTTATGGCTATTAGATGAAGTGGGATTGATCTTCCTAATGAGGTCAAGTCCCCATGTAGAAAATTACCATGGTTTTAACATCGGTTTCAAAGTTTGGGCTAGGGCATGAATCAGATTAGCATGCCATTGACATTTGTCATAGTTCTTTACATAAGCAATTGTATCTACATCCATCATGGGACAATAATAACCAGTACATGAGAGATTTTTAGATAGGACTACCCTACTAGAATGAGCTCCACATACTCCTTCATGAACTTCTCATAATGCTAGTGTAGACTATATTGAAGTTAAATAATGAAGTAGAGTTTCATCAAAACTATGGAGGTAAAGGGTGGATCCAAGTAGAGTATAATGAGTGGAATGATGAATAAAGGATTTGGTTTTTTTTTGAGATAGGTTAGGTGGTGTAAATTGGTCATGAAGGTAGTTATAAAGGTCTAAGTCTCAAATAGAATTAGGACCAACAATATCACAAATCATTGTAATGGTTGAAGGTTCATGAGTTGGTGCTGACAAATTCTCAATAAGGAACTGATACTCTTTAGCTTTATCTATTTGTCAAATTAGAGAGCCAATAGTATCCATAGTATCTATAGTTCTATTACTAGCCCTTGGTATGTGATCAAACTAAATGTTGGAAATTTGTTGCTTAATAGTGTTGACCATGACTTTATATGGAACTAACTTGTCATCTTTGGTTTGAAAATGATTTGTGACCTGATTGATGATTAACTAAGAATCACCATAAACTTGGAGATGAGATATATTCCAATGCACTACCTGTCAAAGTCCTACAACAAGTGATTCATACTTGACCATGTTGTTTATACAATGAAAGCTAATTCTAAATGATTTATGGATTAGATCCCCCTATGGTGTAATAAATAAGAGGCCTACCCCTAATGCATGTGTAATAAATGAATTATCAAAATACAAATTCTAGTGCTACTCCTCAAGAGGTGTGTTAATGATGGTCATTATGAATTCATCAAGGAAATGAAATGTGAGTGGCTTTGTGTCTGTAAGAGGTTCTTTAGCAAGTTGATCTATAAGAACTTATCCCTTGATTGTCTTCTAATTGACATACTCTATGTCAAACTCACTAAGAAGCATGATCCATTTGGTCATTCTACCTTGTAAATCTATTTTAGATAGTATATACTTGAGTGTATATACTTTTTAAATGACCATGGTCTTATTATTCAACATGTAATGGCACAGTTTTTGAGCTATGAAGACCATGGCCAGACAAGCTTTTTCAATAGGTGCATAGTTATGTTCATATGTGACAAAGGTACGAATAAGTATATGGTATGCTCTTTTCCATTGTCATCATGTTGAGCCAAGAGTGCCCCCAAGGCATTATCAGTATCTAATAGGTATAAAAAGAATGGATTTCTCAGCATAGGAGTTAATAAAATAGGTGGATTAACAAGATAGTATTTGAGTTGTTGGAAAGCTATTTGATAGTGATCATCCTAGTGAAATGTAACTCCCTTCTTCAAAAGATGTGTAAATGGATGAAACTTGTCTACTAAATGAGAGATGAAGCATCATATTGATTGGATATTACCCTGTAAACTATAGAGTTGATTCAAATTGGTTGGTGGTGGCATCTCTATTATAGCATAAAATTTATCCACATTGACTTTAATACCTCTGTGAGATAAGATGAAGCCAAGTAATTTTCCTAAGGTGAAACCAAACACACATTTATTTGGATTGAATTTGAATTTTTAATCCTGTAATCTTTCAAATATCTTATGTAACACTGTTGGATGGTTGACCCTAGTTTTGTATTTTCATAATATATCATCGACATAGTCTTCAATAATTTCATGCATCATATCATGGAATATGACATTCATGGCCCTTTGATATGTAGCTACAACATTCTTAAGACTAAATAACATTAATTAATAACAAAATGTTCCCTATAGAGTGGTGAATGATATTTTATGTTGGTCTTCTGGTGTTATTTTGATCTAGTTGTATCCTAAAAAGTTATCCATGAGTGAAAGCATTTCATAACTTACCATGGAATCAATGATCATGTCAATATTAGGCAATGGAATTTCATCCTTAGGACAATCTTTGTTGATGTCTCAAAAATAAATATAGATTTTTATTCCTTTACAATTTTTTCTAATAGGTACAACATTAGATATCTATTTTGAATAGTCAATGGATCAAATACATCCTACTTCTAAGAGTTTTTCCAACTCTTTATTTACTAATATATCAATGCAAGGATGCCTCTTACGTAGATTTTTTTTACCAATTTGGCATCAAGATTAACCACAAGATAGTGTAGAACCAAGGTGGAGTCCAAACCTAGCATGTCATAATAAGCCCATGCAAAGATATCTATAAATTATCTCAATAGAGCTATAAAGACTTCACATTCCTCCTTAGTGAGGGATGCACCTAATTTTATCCATTTTGGGTCTAATGGAGTCATGATGTTTACCTCTATTATATCTTTAACTAGAAGGGTTGAACCATCCTTTAGGATAATAGATAAAGACTTGAACTATTGGACTTTATCAGGGTCCTCTACTATAACTTGCTCTTTAACTTCTCCTATGCATGATGAATCTAAGTCCCCTAATGGGAGATCTAGCCATTTGACAAAAATAGTTGGAAATTATTGAATAGTTTGATCAAATACTTGTTGTTTCTCAAAACTAAATTTAGATCCACAATAAAGTTCATCATTGGTGGTCTCTTGGTCTAAATTCAAAGAAGAGTGAACACCCCCATCTAATGGCACCTAAAATAGGTTTTCACCACTAGAATGGCCTTTATCTTTACTTTTTCCCTAGTCAAAAAATGCCTCAAATAGGTTTTCACTTTGGGACCTCAATGTTTTATTCATTTGTTTTTGGCTAAGGGTGTTCACCCATTCTCCAAAATAAGCTTTAGGATTTAATGTAATTAAGAATCTTGACTTATGATCTCCTAATGGAATGTTCTCCCTAAGGCCTAAAAAGTCACAGAATGCCTCATCATTTTGAAACTCATCAATTGGAAAATTGGATTCTTGTTGGTCCTAATCTATCAATTGGGGATAATATAATGGCAATGGATTGTGATGAATGACTAGGGTAAGGGTACAAATGGCATTGTTATCAAATAGATTAGTCTTATCTAAGTCATCAAAGGTGAGGATATGATTGGAATATACTTCATTATCGACATCATCATCACTAACCATTGGTGATGGAATTTGAATAAGATATGTGGGGTCACCTGCAGGTGGTTTAAATCCAAGTCCATAAGGTCTTTTGTACTTAGTCATGGAAATTGGCTTGATGGTTCTTGTTGATTCACTCCAAGGCCTCTTCCTTTATAATCTTGATGGTCCATGATCTTATTGGGAATAGGATACTTTGAAATTTTATAAAAATTAGCTTAGTTGTCATTATACAACCATGATTCATCCCTTTCAAGAGAATTTGGTTCTAGGCTAGATGCTAGTACAAATATGGTAGGTCCTTTATCTTTATTCTGTTGTTGCCAATGCATGTGTGGGATGACTTTAGGTCACCCAAAGGTCTTTATATATTGAGGAAGATTGGAAATATGGAAGGTATCATGGGTCACATACTCCTCCAATCCATTATCTAAAATGGTGAAATGATTGGAAGCTTCAAGAGGTGGCATGTGGGAAAGGGAATCTAAGGTATTAAGATATATGCAATTACCATATGTCAAATCAAAAGTATGGAATTTCCTTTATATTTATTAGAACTTAGATTCATTTTGTATTGGTAATTTCATCCTTGAAACTTGGCCTCAATATGTTTGCAGTGTTCATATGGGTGTAAATCTCCTAAAATGTTCACTTTGATCCCTAAGTGGTAGAACTTGATACATTGGTGCAATGTTGATTGGACTACATGAATATAATGTAACCAAGCCTACCTATAAGCATAATATATAAAAAATAAAGATCAATCACATGGTAAAGTGCATCATGGGTCAAAGGCCTAATGATAACTGGCAAGCTAATGGTGCCTTATGATTCTCTTTCCAGTTATCATAGGCTTTAATAGTTATCATTTTTGGCTAGAGATCTACCATTATGTACCAAAGAAGCTTGATGAGCTTTAAATGCATTATGTTGAGGCCTGATCCATTGTCTATAAGGACACATTTTACTTTATACCACTTTATATAAACTTCTATGTACAATGGATTATTATGGAGCAGGCCAAGGGAAGACATATCACTTTCGTTGAATGTGACTTATTGGGTTGGAACTAGGTGTCCAACTAAAGTTTGAAATTTATTAAGGGATATGTCACTGGAAATAATGGATTGGGTCAAGAACTCATTCAAGATGTTCTTGTAAATTGTTGACATTCACAACAAATCTAAATTAAAAATTTGTGTTGGTGTCTTATGCAATTGTTCCATAATATCAAACTTATTATCGTGGTCAATAGTGAATGGTTTATTTAGAGGATAAATAATTGGTTAGATAATAGGAAAAGTGGTAGATGGTTGTTGGCCTAGGATAGTAATCATCAACCTCTAAGATGTGATTACATAATCAAGATTAGATACTAGACCATTATTGCTAACAAATGTTGGGAATGGTGTGGGACCAGATAAGACAAGTCTCAGTTGCCAGTGCACTTGTATGTGGTCATGTTACAAGGGTGAGTTTTTTGTGTAAGGTCTAAAAGTGGAAGTCCTAATTTGATGGTTTGCTTGTGTGATATACTAGGTCAAATAAAGATTGTACATGTAATGTGGTTGAGTGTTATTATTTAGAAATGGTTTAGATTGATTAACATTTGGTCTAGGATTAATGGAGATAGTATTAATGCTACTCCTTGCAATATGACCTATAATCTTGTTATAGTTATGTGAAAATACATGGTAGGTTTATTGATTGTTACCATTTTGACTTTGGTTTTTTCAACTATTCTAATGTTGTGGGTTCTATTGTTGCTTTTACTGATTCTACTTGTTTGGCCTTTGATTTTGATACTATTGATGTTGTTGTTGCACTAGTGTTGATTATTATATTACTATTGATTATTATGTCGAGGAAAGGGGTTTTGATAAATCCCAAGAGTTTGATTGGAAGTGGAATCACCATTATCCAATGTTATCTCCCCATTATCCAACATAGTCTTGATTAAATGCTTGATTTGAACACATCTTCATTGATTATACCCATTGACCCAATGATATGCATAGAATTCATTTTCATGGTACCAATCAAGATACAAAATGCCTTACAGATAATGCTTTGGTATAGGCCAACTAATCAGATTAGTAGTGGCAAGTTTACAAAATATAGACTCAGTAGGCTCCCCTAGGTCATTAAATATATGACACATAGGCATAGTTATCCTTAGAGGAGGGGTTTGTAATGGTAAAGGTTTTTATATTTGTTGCACAGGTCTTAGTTTTTGAGCTTGTGGCATTGATGGGAGAGGTTTTTGGGTAGGAGTAAGCTAGAAAGGTGGTACAGATGATGTTTACACCATTTGGACATCATGTGACTTGGCTACTCCATTACCTACAACATTCTTATTGAGGTTAAATTTATTTGGTCTTTCTTGGTTATTAGCCTATGCCAATTTTGATGCTTACACTTTAATATGATGTTTGTTTTGACTAATTCCCTGATTAATACCTTGATTCTAATTAGTCAGTGTAAGCTTGATGATCCCTTTATTAATAAGAGCTCACTCAATTAACAAGCCTTTGTCGATGATCTCCTTACAATTATGTGCACATTGTAGTTCTAGATGATAAGCTATCTCACTATGAAAAATTTTAGTAAACATAGTGGCTAATTATTTATTTGGTAAACTATGGATGAATCAACTTGCAAGAGCTCTCCATTACTGTAGATAACTTACAAAACTCTCACCAATTTTTTGCTTTACTTGTGTTAAGTCAACTAATGAAATCTCATGTTTGAGATTATAGGAAAAGTGTTGCACAAACTTATCAAAAATATCATCAAAATATATTACTAAATTCTTGGGAAACTTTAAGAACCACTCTAAGGCTTATCCACCCAAGCTCCTTAGAAACAAAAACAAAAGGTATATACTGATATATGACACTAGTTGACATGCAACAAAGAAATCTATTAAATGGGCCTTAGGGTCGCCTTTCCCTTTGTATTTGTCAAATTTCAGTGGTTCATATCTTAGAGAAAATGGTATCTATAAATACTCCATGTTGAATAGATAAGAACACACATCATCCAACTTAAACTTTTTAGTCTGTTTCCCAGCCTAGATGGTGGCAATTGCATCCTTCATTTATTGCAATTCTTGGGATAAGAAATTGAAAGGAACATTGGTTTGAGGGAGAATATTAGTTTGGGGAGATGGTTGGGAGGTTATAAGTGGAACACTTTTACTAGAGTATGATGGAGATACCTATTGGGGTATATTAGTTTAGTTAGGAAATGGACTAAGAATATGCGTACATGGATTAGGATGTACTTGGAATTGTACATTTGGTTAAGTAATATTTTGGTTTGGGTTGGCAATAAAGGTTTGAATTAGAGGATTTTTTGGTTGGGATAGAGTGATATAGATATACTATGCCTAATATGGTTGAAAAGGGACATGTTTCCAACTAATAGAACCTTGCTATTAAGTGGGAACTTGTGGACCAAGACCTTGTCTCTAAACTTGTGGAAAATTTTGAACCAATTATTGTCTAGTAGGTACTTGAGAAACATGAGAACCTCCTTATTACATAAATACCTATGGGTAAGTGAAATTAGGTTTAAGATTCAGCTTCTATCGATTACCAATATTTACATGTTGTTGACTAGTCATTGCTTAGTTTTATATTGGTACACTAGTCTATGACTAAAGAGGTATTTTGTCATTCCCTGGCAAGGTGGAACATTAGTTTCCCCTTTTAGAGGTGGAAATACATTCAACCTTAGCTATGTTGGGACATATATTATGCTTGATGTTATATAATAATACTCATCACTTGTTAAGGAGTAGGATTTGTTACATTATATTGTTATGGCATGACACGGGTTGTTGGTTGACTACCTAATCCTATAGGTTGCACACTTGAGGAAGCAACCAATTGAGGTTGGTAAATAGTTGGTGAAGGTTGGGTTACAAAGGCTCCTATTCCTTTATATGATGATCCACTCATGGTATTAGCTATAGGAACTTTTTATTGCTTTTTTTTGTGTTAATACCACTTTGATTAGGATTGGACATTGCTTGCACATTGTCCACTATATTTTATTCACTATTCTGTGTAGAAGTAGAAGACACTTCTTCAATAATGGGCATATGTAGCAAGTTATATATCAAAGTGTTTTGTATTAATGGATATAAACTTGGATTCTCTTAACCATTTAACTCTATCAAAACTCCTATTGAATGAACTAAGGCAATAAGAGGTTTGCTCACCATGGTCATCTAATTGAAATTACGTGTTAGATTCAAGTAGGTTTGATATGTCATTTGCATTTGGTTAAAGTGGTCTTCCATGATGTTTTTTCCTATATTAGATCCAAAGGATTTTTAGAAGAATCCTATTGATAATAAATTATGTTGTGTGGCATTCTTACTAGGCTTGGTAAATTTTCATGAGGGAAGTCAGCTAGAAACTTGGCCCCTACCTCTATGGATCTAACCAAAATCTCATCTTTTTTCTCCAATAAATGATGCTAAAAAATGAATCATATGTGAAAGGTGCATTAATAGTGTATGGTTGTTGAAAAACTAGTTTGTCAATTGTGGGTATGGTAACTAGGTATTGTGCAATTTATTCTTGGTCTTGTTTTGAATAAGGTGGTGTATTAACCAAATAATTAGCTAATGGATCTTATATTTGTGACCCTAATTGATTATTATAAGATGGATAAGAATCCATATCATAAAAAATATTATATGTGTAGGGGTCTTGCACCATTTCTTCCTATGCAACCACATTACTAATCCCTAGATTATACATGAGTCCACTACAAGTGTAAGAATACATGTTGGGATCCATAGTCAATTCTTGGAGATAGAAAGGGAAGAGATTTCTACAAAATATAAAAAGTATAATGTTTAAAATAGATGATGTTCAAACTCGGTCTAGATTTGTTAAAAAGATCAAAAAGGTTTATGCAAAGATTTATGAGGCAACAAGCTAGTGTTAAGTATCTAATGCCTCACTATTCACACAAAGATAAGCAAGTAAATGGACTAAAAATAAAAATGCAAAAATCTAAGGTTGAAGTGTTTCAAATCAATTTAATATAGGAATTTAAAATTTGCTAGGTCTTTTGGCCAAATGTGGCATCAAAATATAGGCTCAAACAAGGCATGTGCTAAGACTCTTGGCCAAACAACATCAAAAGCTAGACTTTGAAAATAGAGATGATTTTTAATCTAAAAAATTTGAAACACTTCTTACAAACACTAGGCATTTGAATTTTGGACATGAAATTGATCAACTAGGTATAAGGTATGAAACAAAAAGGCACTTTAGAGATAGTTTAATTTTCTCAAAAATAATGGTATAAATCTTGGTTCTTTGGACAAATAAGCTAGACAAAAGTGAATAGCATAATTGTGATAGACAAAGGTTCACAAAAGGTACACTCAAAATGGTTTGAAAATGTAAGAACAAATTTAAACTCTATGAAAAAAGGTTTATGAAATAATATCCAAAATATTCTGGGTAGCATAACAATGCTAGACTACCCAAAAGACGTGAAAAAATATTTGTTTAAAAAACTCTCTAAGGCAAAATTAGTTTCCCACAATTTTTATAGCATAACAATACCTTTCTTGACTCAAAATGTTGTGGTGCATAGACTCAAAGTGCAAGTGTTTATCACAAAATTACTTAATTCTAACAAGTGGTAATAATGATCATGAGTCTTAAATGACCTTCAACCCAAATTGGAAATTGAACCTAAGTTCCTTCAAGTTTAGTGTGAATGGAGAACCCACTTAAAAAATCAACCCTATGAACTTATAATGCAATTTAAAATTTAGATTATAAATGAAGGACTTAAATAACTTTAGCAAAGGTCTAGAATCAATTAGGAAGCATAACTATGCCAAAGTGGATGATATGAATCCCAAGTTTTGATGAACTTTGAACAAGGCCAATTGATAAGTTCACATGGGCAGCATAGTACCTCTTTATTTAAAAGAAAATAAGGGATATGAGTTTGGTTTATAATCATTTATTTACACCAAGTTTTTGACTCCAAAAAAGACTCTAATTTAGGATAAGATCCAACAAATTAGTCATTCTTAGATCCTAAATTGACAAGGTTTCTTGGTATTGTTAGAATTAGTCAATATACATCATTTTAAAAGATTTTAAATATTCATAAAAAAGTAAATGTGCATTATATAGTATGGTTTTTACATCCCCCCTTCTCTCAAATGACAGTACAATGATATGGACCTCAACGCACACCTTACACCAATAATACTTCTATGGCAAGTGGGGATTTGTCTAAGATATATAAGTTTCTAAATGTTATATGGGAATCAATTTCACAATGACTTTTATGTCAAATGATGAAAAATAAAATCATGGATTTTGGGTCCGTATCACTTGGCTTGTTGCAAAAATTTCTAGTCCTTTTTCAAACCACTACATATTTTTATTCACTTAGTGTAGTGTCATGTCCAAAGTGTCACTACATCTCATGTGTAATTATAATTAGGATCCAAATGAATTCAATTTTTGGAGGTGAAACCCTAGGTTAAATCTTCCTTAAAGAACTCATGGGAGGTGATGAAGTCCCCCTCGCAAGCTAAGTTTACATTAAAAAAAGTATAAAATAGAAAGACTTTAGGGTCATTTTCAAGGTCACCCAATACTTTAGTGAGTTTTTGGGGAGTGATTTAGATGAATTTATTTGTAAGCCTTGGAATAGGCTATTTGAAATATTAATGGTGTTTTTGACTCCAAGGGTTCCCTAAAGGGGACAAATGGAAGAGTATACATGCAACATTCCTCTTTTTGCCAAACAAAATATAACTTAAACAACTAATTAAAGACAAAAATCTTGGAAATGTGAGTTCATTTTTAATCCCAAAAGGAAAATGAGGTGGTTTTCATTTGACCCCTTGGTCTTAATTGCAAACTTTGAAAAACATAATAAAAACACACTTAAGCGTTTAAATGTTACTTTAAACACAAATATAATATTCCTAATCCATTTTAATGCATGAAAAAGGTGATCTAAACATGTTTTAATCCACTTTCAAGCTTGATCCTACAAAAAAATGTTAACATGTCCTTTAGCCTTGAAGCTAATTTGGTTTGAAATAATGAATTTGAAAAATAGAGCTCTCAATTTTTTTACATAGAATAATCTCGCTACTGCACAGAGCGATCCTACTACTTGCAAGACAATACCACTACTGTGAGAGTTGTGATATTGTAACTAATCATAGACAATTTAGTCACAATATCATGACTCATTTTAACAATCCCACTAATAGTAGGACAATCTCACTACTTATCAAGTCATGGTATTGTCACTTAATCGCTAATAGTTAAGCAATACCATGACTCAATTAAACAACCCTACTAATAGTAGGATAATCCCACTACTAATATAGTATTAGTATTATCTAACCTACATAAAAACATAGTTAGTCCAAAAATAAAACACAAAAAACTAAGCACAATACCATTAGTCCAATTTATAATACCACCATTTGCATGATAATTCCGCTACTAGTAAAACAATATCATGATTGGGTTTTTACCAAACCATGACTTAAAAAACAATGTCTTTTACACAATGTTTTCACTCTTTTTAGCTTCTCACTCCAATATTATACAAACAAAAGATTAGTGAGTTTCTTGAAGGATCTTTGTGACCTTTTTTGTAAGGCTAGGGAGGTCTCACCAAGCATGCCATTATGTGAACTAAGAATTTGAATATGAAGAGGAGATTAGTATTATATTAGTGAATGAAACCAAACCAAAACACAAAAAACTAACATCTTCATGCCTAGTTACTATGGTGAGATTAGTGAAGAAATAAAAATGAACAAAACACAACTAAAATGCAAGAAAACACACATTTCTTGCCTTTTTTGAGGCTCCAAGAGTATTCTTTGATTGGATTTCTCAATTTGTGCTCATGAAGTCCTCATCAATGGAAGCTTGGCTACCTCCATCTCTCCTTGGAACCTTTGGCTTTGGCTTGGATTGGCTTGGAATCAGTTTGGCATGGTAACACTAGTTTGTATGAAGCTTTTAGAACTAATCCTACATTATAACTTTTCACAAATTAAGCTTAGAAATGATGTTCATAACCTCTCTATTTATATATTTTTGAGATTGATCAAAATCAACCTAAACCATCCATCTTAGGATGAAGATGTATGGTTGAGGATTAATTCAATTTTTTGGAATTAATTTTATAATTATCCTCATCATGATATTATAAAAAGGGGAAATTAATAAGCATGGAGGGTATTAATGAGGCATGGAGGGCATGGATCCTGATATTTATGGTATTTATGACTTAGAAATGTCATCCCAATAAATGAGATCACCTGATGATGTAGATATTCAATATTCATTTAAAAAATAAATTATTCAACAAATTTCCATGGATTTCTTGATTAGGCTCTAATTTGGTTTAATTAGCTCTTAATTATGTTTAAGCATTTTATGCATAAATTACTTAAATTGATCAAAATGCCTTGTCATTGGTCCAAAATTTAACTAGATTAGAATTGGAAGGTGATGTCAAATGCATTAGATCCGTTATCCCATTTAGGATGTTACCAACACCAAATAATAAAGGCACATGTCTCATGTAATAGATTTGATAGGAAAGAGCAATCCAAACCACCCAAGTGCAAAATTGGTATTTTGACTTGAAATGAACTGATCAAAGTTAGCTATCCCATAAATTTCACCACCCTATTTAATAATACTTTGGCCAAAATCAGCACTTGAATATATAAATTTCAACTCATTTAATGTATTTTAGTGTTTTTAGGCCAAATTGTTCACTTTAGTTGGAAATTGGTCAAAATATTGGTTGGAGCTTATTGGTGGCCAGATTTAGGTGTCTACACATTATAGCAATCTAGATAACTAGTATATATTACACAACCATAAAACCAGAGGTACTTCATTATATTGATGTTCGAGGTCTAATTTTCAAGGAAACTAAGATAGACAAGGTTATGATTTTTAATGAACATAATCACAAAAAAGTGGATTACATTTATACTATTGCATTTAAGTATTATTGAAAACTTCCTAAGCCCCAAACTGACCTAGCCTCTATCAATTCCTGGGCTAAAGAGCACAATTTGATGGACACCCAAGCTATGTGGTTAGAATTTGGAAACTAAGTCTTTTTAGACCTTAATAAAAACCTCCCTATCAGTCAGTTTAGACTTGGAATTAGGATGATAATGACAATGTTGAATAAGTTTGTGGGTATGTATCCATAGCATATGTGGATCCAATATGGGTGCCCATGGTCTACTTCATTGTTGAAAAGGTAATTGTCATACTATTAGGTGAAATAATTAGTATTTCCTTAAGTAGACAAATATATGCAATTAGATATAAGAATAAGAAAGAATTTTACATGATGTCTTACCTATTGGATGCCCTATGTGCAACCAAAAATATCCTAAACTAGAGAGAATGGTCTCCAAATGGAACCCAAACTATTTCTTAATATTATTCCAAGTTACACATCTTCAAGTACAAATATCACATTCAATTTATTTATGACTATGTCTACCCTACACTAAGGGAGGCCATAACTAGCATTCCCATGGAGATAATGAGCCCTTTAATAAGAAATTCTATTGAAGATATGGGATATATATGGTTGTACCTAGATTATACTATCATAAGGATTGAGGGGACTTAAAATTTTCCTCTCAAATTGCCAGTTCATGTGCCTGATAAGTTATTTGAATAAGAGGTGGCCTATTAATTATTCCATGATGTAGATGGCCTTTGAAAAACCAAGAGAAAGGGACTTTTGCATAGCTTCCTAATGACATTTGGCAGGACTACATTAAGATAGTGGGATCATATTGAGGTAACATCAGAGGATAGATCATATTTCAATCTAAATATAGATGAACTTAAATAATGGGACCCTTATGGAAGGGTTAAAGATCATTTAAAACTCAAATGGATTCTAAATGTACCCTATGTTCATGAACTTGCTGCCTTTGATCCTATAAATACCAAGGCAACTACTTAATTTGAAGTCACTAAAAGATTGGAAGAACACAACCTGAGACTTGAATTTAGACTATATAGAAAGCAAAAGGTGGATGATAGGTGGTAATTGGCCCCCAGTAAGTATCATTTAGTAGGTGGTGAATCTTCTAAGCTTCCATCAATTGGAACACAATCAGAACACATGCCAAAAAAAATAAGGATAAATGAAATCCCCTCAAGTTCATCAGCCCCTAAATCATCTAAGATAGAGCATGATCTAACTCTAGAGGAATTTCATATGATAGCCCTTAATCCTAATGAGATTGTTGAGGATGCATTAAATATGATATTTATGGATTATGAGTCTAATTTAGATGAAGAGGCAAGGGTTTAGGAAACCAAGGAGGGGAAAGGAAAAAATAAAGTGTTGGACTTGATTCCTATTGACACTCAAAAATAAAATCCAAGACATCTATTATCTCAAAGATAAAGAGACCTAAAGTAACTATCACTACTCTTTTAGGTGAATTCAATGTGTTTAGTGAAGAGAAAATATTGTATGGTCAACCTATTCCTAAGTGGTTCTTATATGAACCTAGATTGGAAAAGCTACCTACTTACCATCTATGAGCTATGGTGAAAGCCATTAATCTCTTTAGAGCAATAAATGAAACCATGGATAGTTGATTTAAAAAAAAGGAGGAAATAATATTTGCTAATATAAGCCATTCAATAGACCAATTAGAAATGGAGGTCCTAATCTCACATGTGATAATCACAACAACAATAATAATGAGTCATCTGCCAATAAGAACACTCCTTGTTAGGATCTTAGAGTACAATTGATTACTTTTGTATAAGCAACTAAACACGAAATTGAAACCAGAAGTAATAAGTAACTAGAAATTAGAAACATATAAAAAACACACTCAAATTACTACAACAATCATGGAACAAGATTTTTTAATAATCTTCTTGATTCTTGTAGATCTTCTTGATCTTGCTTATCTTGCTCAAATTACAATACTGCCCCATGGGTCTCTTAAATAGAATTGAAAGCAAACAATAATTAGAAAAACAAACTCAAGACTAATTTTAGTCTTTACATGCAAACTAACTATTCTCCTAAAAATAGCAATTTTGGAAATGCACAGAAGTTGGTGTCGGTCTAAAGATGACCGATGTCGCCCGACCCCTAACTGATGTCGATCGACCCCTAACCGATGTTAGTCGACCCCTAACCGATGTTGGTTGGTTCTGATTGATGTCAATTACTGTGTAAGCCTAGCAACCTCCACATTATCTCATTAGTGAAGCTTTTAGATCCACAACTCAACACTCCTAAAATACACATATGTGATGTAGATTTAACTAAATATTGTAGAGTTCATAACAATTCAAATAATGGTGAATTGGATTGTATTGGAATTTTTAATTCTTTTGAGTTATTTCAAGATGAGTTAGATAGATTTGAAGGTGGACCTAACAAAGACAATACTTCAACTACAATTGGTTCTATAAATTCATGTAAATCCACTGACATAACTCTGATGGTAGAGACATTTTATTTTCCTTTCCAAGATGAGAATGAGCCTAAGGATATTCCAAAGGAGATTCATGATTTAAAAAATTATTTAAAGAAGACTTATCCATTGAGGAATATAGAATAAAATCAACCATTGAGTACTTCAACTCTACCAAATAACTTTGATACTCCTCCTGATCCTATAGCAGACAAAAATTTAGAACCTCCAAAGGGAAGTCACTCTAAAAATAATGTTGATTAATCTATTTATTTTACTCGGAGTGGGTATAATATAGTTGAGCATATGAAGAAGATTAAAGCTAATATCACTTTACATGAACTGACTCAAATTACTGAACATAGAGATTACAAATGCCAATGTAGCTATGTATAAGAACAAAGTAGAGGTTCCATATTTCTTTCTAACAATTAGATTTTTTGGTAAAAACTTACATAATTGTTTGTTATATTTAGGTTCCTTTGAAAATATCATGCCAAAAGGTATTTGTGGAAAACTTGGTTTAACTCCAATTAAGTTTGATAGACTAGTTACTCAATTAGACAAATCAAGAGTTGAAGCAATAGGTAAATTGTTGAATGTTCACATGTAGCTTGTTGTGAGACAAGGATATACCAAATTATAGATATTCAAGTGGTGGACATTAAGATTATTTTAAGTATGAATTATACCAAGTCTTTAAATGGATATTTGTCCACTGATTATTCTCATATATGTCTACCATGGAAGGGAATTTCCAATAAAATTAGGATTGAACAGGAGAAAAAAATGAAACACATGATCACTAAATACAATAAAACAAATGAAAGGTTCAACATGGTGAATTTTGATTTAGGATTTTACACTCTTAACACTCCTAAAGTATGTTACTCTAAAGGCTCTCATGTTATGCCTAGACTGTAGAAATTATATTTTGATGATGCTAGATGTATATCTAGATTTGGAGTAATAATTTCTCTAATCAATCCCATTGGGAAAGAATTTAATATTTATTACAAAATTTAGTTTCCTTGCACTAAAAATTTGTTAGAGTATGAAGCTTTAATATTAGGATTACAATTTGTCATCAAACATAAGGTCAAAGAACTAATAGTAAATGGTGATTTTGAGCTAGTAGTCAATTAGGTTAGAAGCAAATACCAATGAAAATTATCATATCTTAAGAAATACAAGTTTAGAGTGTAGGACTTGATTGAGTACTTTGATTCTTTTAACATTATTTCAATTCCTAGAGAAGAGAACAAGTTTGTTGATGAGATAGCCTTAGCTGTAGCCAATATTATTCTAAATCAAGAATCCTAAAGCCTTAGCATTTAATTGGTCCCATGTCCCTAGGTTCTTGATAATTTCAATCATTTATAAGTATTTAGTGATGATTAATTTATTAAAGATTTCATGGGCAACTCAGGAGTATTTGATTCTCACACCATCGATATGGTCAATAAAAATTCTCTTGATGAAGACAAAATTGATGACAAGATTATCCAATTGAATGAAAATAAAATTAGCAAAGGCATGATTACCTTAAAAAGACTATTTTCTCAAGACAAGATAGCTAAAACTATCAAATTTTTTATGACATGTTATAACTAAAGATAGGATTTGTATAGGTCTTGATAGAGTTAATTCCATATCCAAAATAGAACCCCCTAACAATAGAAAATAATTAAAGTCTTTCTTTGGGAAAATCAATTTTGTGAAAAAGTTAATTTCTAGTTTGGTATAAATTGTGAAGCCACTTAATGACATATTGAAGAAGGATGCCAAGGTCATATAGAATTAAGATACAAGGAAAACATTCAAGGATATTAAATAAGCAATAGAACAGGAACCAGTGTTAATACATCATGAATTCACAAAATATTTCTATCTTTATTCCTTTACTTTAAAACATACTATAGCTATTGTTTTAACTCAAAAAATAGATAAATGTGATCATCCAATTGTATTTATGATAACTAATTTTAATAATATTGAGTTAAAATATTATTTGATTGAAAAACAAGCATGTTCTTTAGTTAAGGTAGTTAATAAGTTTAGACATTTACATTCTTAGGAATAAAGTGCATGTAATACTGTCAAACTCTACCACTAAACCTATTCTTAGTCAATGTGAATTGAGAGAGAGGAGAGGCAAGTGTATGCCTATACTCTAAGAGTATTATCTTGAGATAAAAACTACCAAATTGGTAAAGTGTCAAGGATTGATTCAAATAAATTCTAATACTAATCCTAAAGTGACTATCATGTAGTTATACCAACAACATTTTCAACCAAATGATTGGTATGATGCAATTATGCATCTTCTAATAAATGGTTCTTGTCTTATAGGATTGAGTAGAGAGAAAAGAAGAGATTTGAGGCTCAAGGCAACACATTTATTGATCAAATATGGGGTACTCCTTAGAAACAACTATGAATCTATATATTTAAGATGTGCTTTTAAAGAAGAAGCAACTAATATCTTGAGTACTTTTCATGAAAAACTTGGAAGTGGACAGCCCTATAGAAAATAAAAACTCATAAAATCCTAAGGGAAGGATATTATTGGCCCACCATATTCAAGGATGCACATAAACATGTTAGAGAGTGTCATCGATGTTAGATTTTCAACACAAAAGAACCAAAAGTAGTTATACCATTAAGACCAGTCTTAGTTGGCAAACCTTTCACTCAATGGGGATTGGACTTTGTAGGGTTAATTAACCACAATTATTTAGATGGCCATAAATATAATCTTAATAATATTTATTAACACATAATATGGATAGATTTAGTAGTAACCAAGCAATGTAGAATTGAATATATAATCAAGTTCTTGGAAGAAAACATTTATACAAGATTTAGGACACTGGTTTCATTAGTTTGTGATAATAGATCAACCTTCATATCTATTGATATGACTGAGTGGGCCCTTGATAAAAACATAATTCATAAGTTATCATCAAATCATTACCCTTGAGGTAATGGAGTTTTAGAGTCAACAGGTAAGAACTTGATGAAAGAAATCAAAAAGTCTATAGTTGAAAAACCAAGAACATGGCATAAATTGCATAAGTATTCTCTTTGGGTAGATAAAATTAGAGTGAAGCAAGCTCTAAAATCCTTACCATTTATGCTAGTATATGGTTCAGAGCCTATATTTCTAATCACTCTCAAACTACCAACTTATAAGTTCATACAAGAGTATATGGAAGAAGATCAAGAGTATGTTAATTCAAGGTTACTTGATGTCATCCAAATGGAGGATGCAAGGGAAAGAACATTTGCCAACTTTACCAAAAATCAAACCAAATTCAAGATATGGTTTGAGAAACATTCAAAGATTAAGGTGTTTAGATAGGTAGACCTGGTTCTCTTATGGGACAAAGCCTTAGAACCAAAAGGAAAACATGGAAAATTCACACCTTTATGGATTGGTGCTTATCAGATTGTTGAGACTTTTTGAGATAACACCTTAAAAATCAAAGAATTGTACGGATTAGATTTCACCTTGACAACTAATGTCCAATACCTCAAACACTACTTCTCTACTATACCACTTCAAGTCTTCATGGAGTAATTTATAAGACTAGTTAGAGTTAGTGTAAGTAGGCTTAGTTAGTTTCCTTCTTATTACTTGTTTGTAAATAGTGATTGTAAATATATTTTTTTTATTTTTGTCTATTTTGATTTTTGTGTGTTTCCTTTTATTTTAGTTTGTTCCCTGCTTTCAATAAGCCTTTTCCAAGATAGTTTCCATCTCTAATACATGTAGTTACTCAAGGGAACTTCTCGAATCAAGAATGCAGGTATGAACCTTAGACATTGGTTCATTATGGATTTCAGAAATTTGAGCTTGATTTTATAGTTTTAATAAATTGGTGAATATTTTTATCTAGGATAATTATTCCTTAAAATACTAAACCTTGTTCTGATCTAAGTCTAATTCTAATAAGGATTGCACATGTTGAGTGAAATTTTAAATCATTAGAATAAATTCATGTTAGAACTTAAAGAATAATATTTCTTGAGATGAAGTTTATAACCAAGGATGATTATCTAAAAATCAAACATTTGAAAAAATTCTAAAACTTGGCTAATTCTTACTCCCAACCTCTGCTAAAAGCTAAATATATCTAAAAAAATACAAAAATAAGAGCTTTATTGAAAATTTGAAAGCTTTCTAAGCAAAGGTGATTATAGTAACCTCCATTAGGGCTATGGATGCATGGCTAGCAGTGGAGCAAGGCCTTGAGTGGAGCCAAAGGTATCTCTATCAGGGCTATGGATACATGGCTAGTAGTAGAGCAATGCCCAAGCCTTATCTATTCTAAAATCATGATTAGTAATGAATATATAAATATGATATGAGTTAATGTTAATGATTAAAGTCATGAAATATTGAAGTTATTCTCTAAACCCCATGGTAATCAAATAAGGAATCAAAGAACACACATAACATGACTAAGTTTTGATGTTTGAATCTAATTTTGTAGCTGCAAAACTTGTTTTAATTATGAACTAATCTTAATGATGGTACTTGATCATGTGGAATGATTGGTATTTTTATTAGTTTAAACCAAGAGTATCTGATTTCTAATATTTGGCAATGTTTCTCCTAGAAGTCAACAATTATTGAGGTCAACATACCCCTATTTTTGAAAAATGAGGACCCTTATCCAATTTTTAAAAATTGTGTTGTAAATTTAACATTAAACTTGATCAATGAAAATTATTGAATATCATGTATTGATCTAGTTTACATTGGCATGTTAGCATTTGACCTTTATTTGACTTTATCTAATATGGCTAATGTTTGATTTTTGTTTCCATGTTGTAGGTTTAATGGAGTTCCATTGGAATGAACATTGTTCAAGGTTTAATGATTTAAATGCTAACTTAACCCTATTTGACTAAGCCTTTGGTCTTTGGTCAATTAATTAGATCTATGTTTAAATAAGTGTTTAAAAAATTTAGTCTAAATGTTTTAGTCTAAGTCCATTTTGAAATAGATTCAAATTTACATGGGATCAAGTTTATACAGGAACATGTTTTTATATTTTAAAACTTAGTTTAAATTTTATCCTAATGTTTTAATCATGTTTATTAACACAATTAAAACCTTAGTCTAAAACCTTAAGTTAAGTTCTATATATTTCCAACCCCTTAGTTAATTTCATGATCCACAAGATCTAATTAAACACAAAGATGCCAAGTGGTAAAATCTCAGGAACTTAAAGCAAAGATCAATGATCTACATGCTAAGATAGAGTCAATAAGTCAAAGGAATTGATCAATGGTATGCATTAATAGTATAATGGAGATGAAATGGTGAGCATGGAATCAAGGTGTCAAAGACCCTATGAAGGGATGCAAAAAGGATAAGTGTCATAATCTCAGCAAGTGATCAAGTAGATCGATGGTTCATATTCAAGCTTATGTATAAAGGAAAGAATCAATGATTAGTGTTTGATCATATTTCCAATAAATCAATGGTTTGAATTAAGGTGGGATTTCCCAAGGGCTTGGATTAAACATAGTAGTGACACATGTCACAACCATGATAGATTAGATGGAAATTGATGAATCACATTTAATCCTCCAAATCAAAATCAATAGTGTGGAGTAAGTCAATAAGTCAAGGACCCAAATTGAATTATAAGTTGCCATGTGGTGAAAATTCATTGAATTGATGGAAATAACATAGAGAGTATGTAGATCTACCAAGTGGCACACTCTCAGGAGCTCATATGGAAGATCAATAGTTCATGATGAAGTTAAGGCTAGGAGAACTTTTTAACATACCAATAGTACAAATTGATTGATCTTCAATTTTGCATGAGGTAAATACACATGTACAAAAGTGACATATGCCTTATTTTAAATAATTGAGAAATGTGACATGGTAGTACCACATGAGAAAAACACATCAAATTGGATATCTTGTAGACCCAGTATGTAGAAGGTATAAATATGCAATCTAAATGCAATCTAAGTTATATAAGATCATAGTTTAAATTTTCATACCACAATTAAAGCCTTTCATAAACCCTAAAAAAGACTTAAATTGTATGTATTTCCCTCTAGCTTGTGTGCATAAGTGGAATTCATTTGGTAATCCATAGTTTTCATCTACACACTTTGGGTCTAGTGGTAGAAAATTTTAGTAGGTAGTTTGATGACATCACCATTGCCATGTGGGAATGAGTCAAGTAGATTTGGTCATGTCATTATGATCACATTAGTCCCTAGTTGATATGTGTTATACTTCAAATCATGCATCAAAGCACAGTCAAAGATATGAGGGTAAAAAGTTATATTTCTAGTTAGAATTCATTTTTCCCCATACTTAGCCAAAATTTCAAAGTAGCAAGAAGAGCTAAGTAAGCATATTGATGAAGTTATATCTCACATGTGTGGACATTTTATAAGGTGATCATATGGGTTTCTTTAGTTTTGAGTATAGTTTATTTTTATTAAATTTTAGATCATGTACTAAAGTGTGATAAAAGTTACGCATGTTCAAGGTTTGTTAGGAACATGTGTGATCCCTTCTCTTTACTTTGTTAGTATATTAGTTGTTATGGATGCATATGCTTTGTAAGTCATCTTATGAAAATTTTGTTTTATCCCACATTCAAAGGAAGTAGTAGTTTCTTATATTATACATAGTATATAATAAATTATTGAGGCCAATAGATACATCCATGAATTGTTTGTATTAAGCTTGCTCAAAGGAGGTTGCCCCCTAAAAGTGGCATATGATCAATATAATTCCTTCAATGTTTCTGTTAATCATAGAATTTTATTATTTCATATATTTTCAATAAATTAATCTACTATTTCATGCATTTTCATTATTTTTTTACAGGAATATCCTCTCATCTGGTATCAGAGTGTTTTTCAAGGCCAATTTTTTTCCTTTAAAAAGTATTAACTATGTTCTGCTACATAATTAATTTAAGTAATTATCTATATCATAATAATATGTTTTGGATTAGGATAAAAACCTAATCACATAAATATGAGAATTTTTTGGGTGAAATTCCTAAAAAACATTGTGAGGAGTACCACAGGAACCCTAAAGTAGATGGCCTATTGAGAAGACCTACCATCAAAATGGGCAATGGCCCCTTCCTGATTGAGTAGTTCCCATCCATGAGGAAAACTAGGAGATATTGATGAGAGATAAATCTTTGGCCAAAAAATTTCTTGAGATCAGTACTCACTTAGACAGTATTGGTGGCTACAGTGATATATTTAAACCCTTAAGTAACCATTGAAACTTGGGGCCCATTTTTATCAGTTTCAAAATATTACCATGGTTAACAAAAGACTTTCCATATTAGATATGTGGACTTACCATACAAATTTTAGCATATTACCAACAGTGTATGAAAAAATTACCATATCATATTTTTAACAGAGTATCAACATACTTGTTATACCAATTTTAGCATATTACCAATAGAGTATCAGAAAACTACCCTATCATATTTGCAAACTCATATCAATTTTTTTTTTCATATCTCTCCATTTTTGGCCTTTTTGATCCTCAAATTTTATCTAGACACATAAAATTCCATTCCCCACATTTTCTTCCTTGAGGTCCCATATCCTGATTTCACTCTTAATTCCCACAAATCTCAATTTACCCATTTTTTGGGTCTTGCCATAACTTCTATTTTTGTCTATTTTCCCAAAAAAAAATTCAAAGTGTTCATCTCCCTATTTTACTCCTTTGACCTTCTTTAATAAATTTTCTAGTTTTTCCATTTTCACTCCTAAAATTATCCTCCCCTTCATCAATCATACTCCCACTGTGCAATAAAACTAGTCAAAGTACCTTTACAAATTCTATTTCTACCCAAATTAAAAAATTCCCCTACTAAACATGTCTAACTCTAGTTTTCTTACCTATTCCGCAGAAAAAATCTCTTATTCTAGTCATGGTAGTAACTTGAATAGGAGCAAAAAACATGGAGGATGAAATTACCGCCCTCAAGACCCACATCAAAGATCTTGATGAAAAAATTCTCGGTCTCAGTCTTCAACATACCACCATGAACAAAAGATGACATGTAGAGTCCTCTTTAGACACAAGGTTTTATTTTTTCAAAAAAATTTGTGGGTGGAAGCTTAATTTTCATTGATTTAATGGTGTAGATTTGACTAGATGGATATATCAGGTAGAATAATATTTTAGTCTACATAGTAATTTTGTTTCTAACAAGGTCCCACTTGCATCCTTTCACTTGGAACATGAGTACCTTCAATGGTATCTTTGTTATACCAAGGCTCATGACAAGCCCATATGAACCAATTTTTGCACCCTCATTTTGCAACGGTTTGGCCCTAGTGCTTTTGATGACTACACTAGAGCACTTACTAAACATCACCAAATAAGAACCATCAGATAATATCAAGCAAAATTTTTAAAAATGGCCAATCACATGAAGGGATTGTTTAATTATTTATTTAGGAGTTTCTTTGTCAATGGAATGAAAGATGTGATTCACTAAAAGTTCAAAATGTTCTGACCCAACATAATGATGGAAGCTCTAGGTTTGGCTAAGTTGGTAGAGGTCAAGATCAAAGCTTAGCAACAATTCAAATATAATTTTTCTCCATTTATAAATACAACTCCATAATGATCTCAAAAAACACCAACCCCTAGACTCACTCCTATCAAGCATTTGACTGAAGTAGATATCCGATCCCATAGATAAAAAGGACTATGTTATAATTATGATGACAAATCCACTCAAGGACCTTGATGTGTAGATAAAAATATCTTCCTACTATATGTGGATTTTCCACCCAAAACTAAAGTTTTTGAAGATGCTTAGGATATAATAGATAATCTAAAAGAGGATCCATCGATTGTGGAACCTACTTATCAAGAAGACCAATTAGAGATCTCTCTCCCTACCTTAGTAAGAGTCACCACCCCACAAACCATGTAGGTTAGGGGTTACTTCAAGAATCTGCCTCTCATAATACTCATTAGTTTAGGTAAAACCCATGTCTTCATCGATGCTCAGATCACCAAATAGGTTGATTGTTTTATCCATCCTTGATCCAAATTTGAAGTCATGATTACCAATGGAGGCACATTACCTGATAAAGGGAGGTGTTGAAATATGTATATCTCTATTGGAGATTATAACTTGTCCTTTGACATGTTTTCCTTACCCTTATGTGGTTGTGATGTTTTTTTAGGATCCTAATGGCTATGCACACTTGGACCCATCTTATGGGATTTTGCTAAACTTTGGATGTAATTTTCAAACAATGGGAAAAAACACACATTGAAAGGTTTACAATTGGGGTCTCTCAACATCATGAGTTCACATTTCATGGAAAATATTCTTAAAAATAATTTACATGGTGTCATTTCCCATCTCTATTCCATTCAAATGAAACTAACAATGGTCTCCACTACTCCTAATCTACAAAACATTTTATAGAGGTATGCAAGTGCCTTTACCAAACTAGTTGGATTCCCACCTTCATGGCCAAAAGACCACCATATTCATCTCCTTCCTAGAATAATTCCTCCAAAAATTAGGCTTTAATTATATCCATTTTATCAAAATAATGAGATTAAGATAATCATTTGAGACTTACTAAAGCAAGGCAATATTCACCCCAACACTAGCCCATATTCTTCCCCAATTCTTGTTTAGAAAAAATATGGGTCCTAACACCTTTGCATTGACTTTCATGCACTTAATCACATCATAATAAAGGATAAGTTATTTATTCTTGTTATTGATGACCTTCATGGCACTCATTTTTTCTCCAAGTTGGATCTTCTCTCTAGATATCACCAGATTTGACTTTATGTGGATGATATCCCTGAGATAGATTTTTGCATGCACGATGGCCTTTATGAGTTTCTGGTGATGCCCTTTTGATGTCACTAATTCTCCTTCAACATTATAGGCATTTATGAATAAAATATTCTAGCCCTACCTATTTAAATTCATTCTAATCTTCTTCCATGATATCCTTATCTATAGTAAAACATGGTCTTAGCATCTCCAATATTTGGAGCTCATAATACAACTTCTCTTTGATCATTGTCTCTATGAAAAATAGTCCAAATGTGATTTTGGATAGGATGAAGTGGAGTATATTGGGGTTATTATTTCATCTAAAGGGGTTCAGGTAGATCTCAAAAAATTAGCTACCATGAAAAATTGGCCTCATCCTCAGACACGTAAGAAATTTCATGGTTTTTTGGGGTTGACTAGACACTATCCTAAAATTTTCAAAGATTATGAGAATATTATGGATCTAGTAATATTTATGTATAAAAATTATGTTTTTACATGGACACAAGTTGTTGAGTGTGCATTATAAGAATTAAAATAATCTATGTGTACTACCCCTATTCTAGCTATGCCAGATTATGCCAAGACCTTCACTATCGAGAGTGATGCTTGTGGAAATAGACTTGGTACTATTATACTCCAATAAGGATTCCCCATTACATTCTATATAAAATCACTTTCCATAAATAATTTATTACTCTCTACTTATGATAAAGAAATGATGGCCATTTTGTATGTAGTACATAAGTGGTGGCCATACTTACTGGGGAATCATTTTTCATCAAAACTAATCACCAGAGTCTGAAATATTTATTGGAATAATGGGTCTCTACCCCATCAAAATATAAATTTATAACCAAATTCATGGTTTATGACTATGATATCACTTACAAGAAGGGCAAGGATAATATTTTGGTTGATGCTCCATCTCACACATTTACAGACCAAGCTTCCCTTTTAGCTATTTTCATGCCTATTTTGGATTGGTTGGATGATTTAAAAAAGGATATGTTAATGACTCCTAATTATATCAAATCGTTAAATAATTATCCACTAACCCCTCTTTAGTACCACATTATTCTTAATATGGTGCTTCTCTGTGATACAAGGGTCATCTGGTGCTTCTCTAGAGCATAAATCTTTTACAAGCTATATTATATGAACTCCATGATTGTCTATCCATAGAGCACTCAGGATTTATAAAAAATTGTGAGTGGGCATGTAATAAATTATTTTTAAAGGGAATAAAAAGGAAATTCAAAAAATGGTGGATGAATGTGATACCTGCCAAGACAACAAGGGTAAAACCACACTCATTCCTGAGTTGTTCAAACCCTTGACCATCCCTAATAGGATTTGGATAGATATTTTTATGGATTTCATTAAGGGGCTCCCTAAATTTGAAGGGAAAATAGTGATCTTGGTTGGGTTGATTGCCTCTCCAAATATAGTCAATTTTGTGCCTTTAGTCATCCTTATACCACCTCCATATTTGCACAAATTTTCTTAGACCAAATTTTCCATCTTCATGGCATTCCTTCTTCCATTGTCTCATATCATGATCTAACCTTCACCAACCATTTTTGGATATAACTATTTTGATGAAATAACACCCAATTGAAGATGAGTTCTAGGTATCATCCATAAATAGATGTTGAGATTGAAATTGTCAACAAATGCGTAGAAAATTTCCTTCATTGTTTCACCTTAGAACAACAACACCAGTGGTTAAAGTGGATTCCTCTTGCCAAATAGTGGTACAATGCCTCCTACCACACTTAAACTAAAATACCCCCTATGAATTAGTCTATGGTTAAGCACCACTAGTGCTTCTTTTGTATACCCCTAGTAGTTCACTAGTTCAAGTGGTCGACATGCTTCTCCAAACCTAGGATCAGATCCTCCACACCCTATGGGATAATATTCATATGGCATACAATAGAATGAAATAATATGCTGATATATACTATTCTATGCACACCTTTCAAGTAGGTGATATGGTTTTTCTTTGCCTACAACCATGCAAGAAATCCTCCCTAAAACTCAAAAGGCATCATAAGCTAGTTGTTAAGATAGAATAAAACATAGATTTATCCCCAAATTTCATACAAGAGAAAGCATGAAATGAATCAATAAAACATATATAAAATAATCATAAACATGTACAAAATATGAGACATTAGATTTAATGTGATTCACCCAAGATGGGATACATCCACCAAACTTGTCTAGTAAATTATTTTTAGCAATACAAAGGAGAAACAAATACTACAATAAAACCTGTTACACATCTCTACCTCTTGTCTATGTGAAATATCTTTCATCTTTCATCTCAACCATGTAACAATACATTTTAAGGAAAAAAACACCTAAACATAACCTCTATCACCAGATTTAGAAATCTTTAATCAATGGCCCAGATTGACTATGAAATTAAAATTTTAAAAGGTAAATAATAAAAATTTTGATTCAAGGGTGCTTCCTCCAAACCCCCACCAGGGCATGTGGCCCCCAAACCCCCCACTAGGGGGGTCATCCCACTCACACCCTATAAAGTGGGTTCTCCCTTTAAAACCCCCTATACCATCATGGATACGAATATTGGGATCCAAAACTTGATTAAAATAACATTATATTTTTAACCTCTAATCTTGGAAGATAATCAGGGTCCCACCTAACACTAGATCCCAAGCTCTATGGGCCATATAAAGTTATCCCAAATATTGGGTTAGTTATTTATAATTTGGATCTCTCACCTTATTCTTGAGTTCATCTAGTATTTCATCTCTCTTATATGAAGAAATTTCTTGGCACAAACATCAAAGTGCAAACTATTTTACTAGAACTTGATAATGAAAGATCCATCCTTCTTGAACCAAAGATAATCTTGGATATGTGCATATGTAAAATTTTCTCCCACTCCATCAAAAAGGTATTAATTCAATGGCATGGAATGTAAGTAGAGGATGCAACATGAGAACCACTCTTTCAGATTCAACACCAATTCCCACATCTGAAGCTTTGAGGACAAAGCTTTTTCAAAGAGGGAGGGGATGTTAAGAACCTGTACGACCACTTCTCTTTACTTTGTTAGTATATTAGTTGTTATGGATGTATATGATTTGTAAGTCATCTTGTGAGAATTTTAATTTATCCCACATTCATGGGAAGTAGTAGTTTCTTAGATTAGACTTAGTATATAAGCAAGTGTTAAGTCCAGTAGAGGCATCCATAAATTATTTGTATTAAGCTTGCTCAAAAGAGGTTGCCCCCTCAAAGTGGCCTATGATCAATGCAATTCTTTTAGTGTTTTTTCTAATAATAAAAATCTATTATTTCATAAAATTTTAGTAAATTAATCTGTTGTTTCATGAATTTTCATTAATTTATTGTAAGAGGATCCTCTCAAATTTGGCCTCTCAGGCAAGTTTTGACATAGTTGGCTCTATGATAGAATTTTTTGAGAAGGCATTTTAATGGAATTATATCTCACATATGTAAGGATTCTAGGAGCTATTTATTATATGGTTTGATAATCCAATATGAGAAGATCATCTGGTCTAAATTTGAGACCATGCATCAAAGTTCAAAATAAGTTATTAAATTTAAAAAATGGCTACTCAGGCATATTGCAGTTGGTTCCCATAGTCAATTTACATGATGTTAAAGATCTGGACCTAGTGGAGATCAAAAAGCTTGTAGGAGTTTGTAATTATAGATTTAATGGTGAATGTAGAGTAAAATACATCAATTCAATAGTTGTCTATAAAAATTAAAGTTCAAGACCAAATGAAGATCCAATGGTGCACAAGTGATCATATAGATTAAAGATCAACAATGCATATTGAGTGATATGAGGATAGGTACACAATGTTTAAGATTTAAGAAAATGTATAGGATAAGAATATAATGGTAAGTGGGTTTTCATATACTTTGATCAAATGGTGCATGTTACATGATAAAGATCTAAATTATTCATAGAGATCGATGGAATGCATTGAGTAAAAATTTTAAGATTGCATGAGATGATGTCAACTATCAAATGTTTAACATTTGGATTTTGTAGTCTATAAATTAAATTTTAGACAAAGATAGATGGTGTGATATTGATCCAAATATGAGAGGACATGATATTCAAGCATTGTGTTTGAAGGTTAATTGTGACCATTTATATTTGATTATTTGAATTTGCAAAGGAAAAACGAGTCTATGGTTTTCTGACCATATCTTTCGATCCAAAATGAATTCAACTATGTAGTAAAAATAAAAGTGGTGGAGGAATCTAAGATTCATCTAGAAAAATGGATTTAAATATTCTTAAGTGTGTGTATAAAAATATATATATCTTTAAAGTTGAATATGCGTTCATGCATTTTTTGCAAGTAACCTGAGAAGGGTAATTGAGTTCATTTTGATGTCTCATGATGAATTTACTATTTATAAGTGTTTTATAATCCATGAGGATGATTTATGAGTATTTTTGAGGTGTGATAAATCTATCTTGAGTATGAACAATGCTTAAAAATTGGACTGTATGTTCGGTAATGGTGTTCTTATGTATAATGTCTTTGTTTGAGTTGTTTGAGCATACCTAAAGGTGAGCTAAGATGACTGTGATCATTTGAGGATGTTAAATGGGATATAAGGAGTGAACCCATGTATTTTAAAGTGTTAGTATGTTCTTTTTTTTAATCAAGTGTTAAGGAGTGAATGGGTTCATATGAGACCTATAAGGGCTCCAAGTGCCTTATTAAAAGGTGTAGTTCCTTAAGGGTGACCTATAGATGCTATGGTCAACCTTTGGAGATTGTTTTTAAGTTGTGTCTTCATTTGAAAGATGTACTAATAGCTAATTCATTACTAATTTTTGACCAAGATAGTGGTTATCTTGATTGCTCTATAAATAGTGAAATCAAAAGTGGTGATTTCTAGACTAGTAAGACTTGAATGAGGGAGTGTGAGTATGGAGACAAGTGAAGGAGATAAAATTTGAAATAGAAGATAAAATTCAATGAGGACCAATATAGAGTGAATAAGATCAGATATAATAGTCTTAGCAAGGTGTTGAAGTTGATCACATAGGTCATTGGACCTAATAAGCCTAGAAGAGGTAGAATGGGTGAGTTTGCTCAAGAGGCTATTTGAGAGAGACTTTGGAGAGATTTAAGAGAGAATTGTATGTGAGATAATTGGAGATAAAAGGAAAGGAGAGGAGAGTGAGAGTGCTCAACTATTGGATTAATGAGCAAAGGAGATTAAGGACTGTGTATATGATTTTTAGGTAATGTTTTTGATGATAGTATAGTGTTCTTGTAGTTTATAGCTATGAAAAGAGATTTGAGTATGCATATGAGGACTATTTGAGTGAATAAGGAGAGATATTGTGGCATGCCTATGTGATAGGCCTATATGAGTAAGATAATTTTTTTGTGGAGTTATTAGATAATCATAGTGTAAATACTAGAAAACCATACTAGATGTCGTAATGCTTTGGGACCCTTATTGACCCTATCAGACCCTAAGTCTAGTTAGCTACTTAGCTAACTAAACTCTATAACTTACTAACTTAAACATCAACTAAACCTTTTTAACCTCTTTATTGATCCATTTTCCTTTGGACATTTTACCAATGATAGTCAGCTTAACCATCAATAATTACCCTAACCATCGATGGTCAAGAACTCACCTTATTAACATATCACCACCTGTGTGCAATGAGGCATAATTTAATAAGTTTACCTCATGCAATTTTAAATAACTTTCAAGCATTGTGATCATCAACCTCACCCTCTATGGAACCTTCTATCTCTCTTTGATTATAAAAGGAGGGGAGTAGGAGGTGAAATGGATCCATAATCAATCATCATAAGCAATCTTGCATATAGGTGTTCAAGTATTCTAGCATCTAGTCTTCCTTCAACAACTCAACAACAAAAAAAGATACCTAAACCTCTACCAAAATCTTTTTGAGGCTAAATTAATATTACTATATAAAATTTTCCCTAGCCTTAAAGTATCAGCCAACTAGAAACCTACAGGTATATTCTACTTATTTGTTTCATTAGATTTCTAACCCCCTAACCTAATCAAACCTCTCTACACCTTATTTCCCAACCTCTAAAACCTTAAGAAAACCATTATCATACCATTCACCTATTCTACAACTTCTCTTTTAGCAACCTTTAAAAATTCATAGGAAACTACTAATGATTAGCATAACCACCAATGGTCATCCCCAATCATTGATGGGCAGCTTAACTACTGATGGTTTACCTAACTGTCAATGGTCACTATGGTATAAAATAATAGCAAGTTATTTTTATCCCCTTATGTCCAACCAAACCTGACTTTCTATATTTCTACATATTCATTGACTCTTTTTTAATTTTATAAACTTGACTTCACCCACTTTAACATGAGTATTGACCCAATTTTGTTGTATTTAGTCATTTTATTTAATAAGAATTCCACTTTATTCTTGTATTTTATTTCCTTTACTTTATGAAAGTACATTAATTTTATCATTTTCAACTTATTTACTATTAAGAGTAGATTGGTAGCCTCCTAGTAAGCTTATACTTCTTGGATCTATCTCATGCTAGGTAGTTCACCCAACTATATTACTAACAACCCCTTTGTTAGTGTTTTATTATCTATAGGTTATTTCTTCTAATCCAAAGATGAGTTCTTGACATTCATCTGGATTACGCATGCATCACCAACTAGGTATTTCTACTACACCCTTATTACTAGTTTCTTATCTTCTTTCAAAATTAAGAAATGAGCATACATTAAGAGAAACATTTTGGCATGCTCGGTGGGACCCTAACATCATCTAGGTAACCTTTTTATTTCTTCCTTTATTATTTTCTCATCCAACAAAATCTAAAATTTCTTTTGGGTTTAAAATAAGTACCTTGCATACATTGTTTACGTACTTGATTTTAGTTCATCTAGTTAACTTAAAGGCAAAAGTAATCAATCATAGTTTTCACTCTTGTTATCACACACTTTTACCAAACCACATAACAAATCAACACATCAAAATAAACTTGAGACAAGCCCTAACTAAGATTTAATCACCTAGAGGTAAACCTTACCCTTTCATAACAATCCCACTTAGAGGTCATTACCAAGGGGAAAACCAACTCATCTCTTTGGTTGAGTATAAACTCTAAAATTCAATATATCTTGGCTAATCACATAACACCCTTATTGTTGTAGTATGTGAAGTGAGTGGGTAGGCCCCAATATCAAGCCACATATTGAAGCTCAATATATATTTCTTTATTTTTATCACCTAAACACAACCTAAAACCAACCTTAGATTTCCTCTTTAGTACTTAATCGACAAACTAAATTTATTCTTCACACTTTCTAAGGCATAATCCAAAATTAATTTAAAAATAATCCTAAGTGTAAACTCATTTCTAGTGTATGTTTGGATTGTCTTGAGTTTCTTTTCCTTTTGTTTGTTTTTTGTTTGAGGTGTAATTTTTCATCATTTATTTACTATTCCTCTCATGGTCTTTACTAGACAATAATTAAGGAATCAAACCAACCAAGAACCATCATCTTCATCTTCCTTTTCCTCTTATTCCATGGAGTATACTTCAAATGTTGAGAGTTATCCTTATCTTTCTCCCCCTCCTAACATGCCTCAGATAGTTATTGAGGGTGATGCAAATTTTGCTACCTTCCTCGATAATAACCCCATGGCCCTCCAAAATTACCTTAATACCTTATCTTACCACAACCCTATTGCTTTAATTCCTCCTATGAATTCACCTTATGGCATGCATCCCTCTCTTATGGTTGGAGTTACCTCTACCCAACCTTTGATTACCCAAGCATCTTCTTATATAAACATCCCATCCACTACCATCACTAAAACCTAATCCAAAATTCCAACCAATAACCAAACACCCCCTACACCCATCAACACCTCCAATTTAAGGTCAACCTTACCTCTTGTTACCTATACCCCACTTAACATGGGGGTATCTTCTATCCCTATTTCCACCATTCCTCCTATCACCACCAACAAAGCAATTTCTACCCCTCTTCAAAATTTGGTACTTTCCACACCCCATACCCTTCCACCTATAATCATAAGAGTTTCCACTCAACCCTAACTATCTACCAACCCATCCATACCTCTAAATAAACCCATATCTATCCCTTAAAAATTATTCGTGACATCTTACCAATATGTTCCTAATCCACAAGGATACATATCACCTTCTACCCAACCTTTTGTGCCCATCAACACTTATGTGGCACCATCCCAACCTCCAATGACCACATACCAATATGTGGTATCTTCTCAACCATGTACCTCTTATCCATACATTACAGCCACCCAAACTCAACCAAACTTACCATCTAATTAGGGACCTCCCCAACCTCAAATAGATTTGGTTAAGATGTTGATGGATAAAATGTCCAATCTTGAATCATATTTTTCTAGGGTTCATAACCTATTATCATATCATCAAATATGAAATTAACCTATCCATCCATCCATTCCTATTAGATCCTATCCTCCTCAATGGGAAATACCCTAGTTTTCCAAGTTCCAAAGTAAGGAGGACCCCTAACAACACATGTGATCATTTCACCATTCTTTCTATTTGATTTCATATGATGATGCTCTTATCCTTCATACCTCCCCCATGTCTTTATCTAGACCAACCCTAGATTGGTATAGTTCTCTCACCACTCACACCATATTTTATTTTCTCAACTTTTCCAAGTCTTTTTAGATCATTTCTTAGTTAATATATCTAAAAAGGTCTCTATTATTGACCTCTACTAGCTAGATGGATAGGTCTCATCAACCAACTTTATTTATCCTTACCCCAGCCTGAATTGATTAAGATTTTCTCTTGGGGTTGTGCTAAGCATATTTCCCCCACTCGTCAAGTTCAAAATTTTGATGAGGCTTTCACCATGGCATGAAACTTATAAATTTAAGCCATTGATGAGGGGAAATTGAAACTAAAAAAAATTATAGCTTTAAATCCAATGAACCTTCCTCCACCAAAACCACCAATCAACCTAACCATCCCAATACCAAATCAAAGGAATTTGCTAATTTGGTTGTACTTAAAACCATTCCACCACCAACTATCAACCAACCCAACCCAACCAATTCTTCTACCTCTTCCAACTAGCCAAACCAAAACCAAAACTGAGTTACCCCAAAAAAATATACTATGATAGGGGAGGCTTATGCTTCAGTTTTGGATAAACTACTAAAATCAAACATCATACAACTTCCTCTAATAAAACCTACCCAAAAGTTTTATGGCTCTCACCCTACACCTAGTTGGGACAATGAGAATGATTTTTGTGCTTTCCACCATGTCATTGGACATGACATTAGTAGGTGCAATACCTTTAAAACTATTATCCAAAATATGATTGATAAGGGAGAACTATTGTTTGATAATCCTAATGCACCCCCAAATTAGTCCCTTGACATCTTTCATAAACCCTTTCCCAAACATGCCCCTTCTACCAACTATGATGAAAATAAACTAGAATCATCTCATGCTTATGAGACATATATGATTAATTTCGTTATTAGTGAGCCTATCATTGAGGATACCATTACCTCATCTAACCCTTTCTCCATTTAGTTTATTGAAGTAGTGGATTCACTTTCTATTCTTCGGGACATCCAAACAGAGGAAGTAACCACCCCTCTTTCTTTACTTTATGATACCATGGACTTATCCACTTCTCCTTTGAAATAAATACCAAAGGAGGAAACTATTGCTTCAACCACCTCTTCACCCACTCTACCTATTGAAGTGGTTAAATTACCTACCATTCCTTTAGACATCTAAAAAAAGGAAATGACTATATCCATCCATTCACTTGAGGCTATCACACCTTCCTCACCTATCTTATAACCACCCATTCTCTCTTCAGGAACCATCCAAAAAGAAGAGATTATCTTACCTACACTGTCCATGGAGGAAGCATCCTCCCAAACCTTGGAACAATCCATCAAGAACATAGGTTAAAAAAATCCCCTCACCTCCACCCATGTGATTAACTTTTGAAACTAATTACCAAGGGATCAAACCCATTTACAATCCTTTTTCTAGATTGGGCCAAAACATAGAGTTTACTTCTCAACCCAACCTAGATAGATAAATTTTTTGCCATTGTCTTGGCCTCCCTTACCAAAACAAACAAGAAACCTTAACTTCACTTACATCTACCATAAAACCTATCATTACCTCAACCCCATCCTTTAATATTTATTCCTCCAAAACCATAGGAGAACCATCCAACCCACCTTCACCTAAATTTTCCAAATCACCTTAGGTTTCTCTAACCAAACCCATCAAGAATCTAATAATACTTACTAAACCTATCCTATCTCACCCAAATTTTAAGTTTTACTTAATCTCTTCTAATCCATCAAATAAAAACCCAACCAAACTAACTAGGAAGGTAGAACCACCTAAGCCCCCACCTTGAACTAGACCTATACCACCTCCTTCCCACCTATCTTCCATCTTAAGACCCCATCCCTCTACTATCCCCATTACCTATTCCTCATCTAGTAAACCTTATCCTTTTACTCTACCCACACCTACTACCAAATCATTGAAATCCACATCATTCTTAACTAACCTAGCTACCTCTACCTTCCCATGTATCATTAAACCTTCACCCTCCACATCTAAATCTTCCACCTCCAAATGAACCATAACCAAACAATCCCAACTGAAACCACCTACAAAAACCATTCCAACACCTACAATATCCATGATTAATCCTAATCCTAGGAAGGCTACCACTCTTAAAACTAAAAACCCCACACCCTCAACACCTTTGATCAAATATTTTTCAACCATTCTACAAAGGTTGTTGTAAACCTCTTATTTAACCTTACCACCCATTAAACCTTTCAACCCTTCATGTCTTAAACCATCATTTTTCAATGATAATTTGATTTTATCATACTATAGGACTCTTGGAAATGATATAGATAATTGAAAAACTCTCCAAACACTTATCCATAGCTTATGGGATCAGGATGATCTATTATCATATGAGCCTCCCTTCAACTCATTACCAACTGAACCACAAAATCAACCCATCCAATGCTTACCTACCCCTTCAATCTCATTTTAAAGTGAGGAGGAACTAAAATAATCACCTAGCCCACCATCTCCCTTAATCTATGCTATCCATATGGTTACCTGGTCTTAGGCCCAAAAAAAGGATAAGGGAAAAGTAAAAGTGTCCATACCATGGACCTACCCTTCTACCCCTCAAGCTTCCAACTAAAACCAAGCACCTTAATGTTACCTTTACCTTCTCCAAAACCTAAAATATCTATTTCAGGTACCTCACCTTCCAACCCTTATGAAACTATCTAGTAATAAGTGTTAAAACAACTTCACCAAACACCAATGAAGATGAGCCTTTATGAACTAATCAACACCTTGCCTCATCAATACCAATTATTGACATAGGACTTTAAATATATATAAGTTCAACTATAATATCCCAAACCTATTGCATCCTTTTTCATAGCCCTTCAACTTTATACCCTCATTACCTTCCAAGATTCAAAAATACCTTCTATCCATTTTAAAGATCATGATCCTCCCCTCTTCATCATGGCATACATAAATCAAACCCACATCAAAAGAGTGATGATTGATAGAGGATATAGCATAAACATTATCTCCTCCCATGCCTATGACCAACTTCAATTGCCAAAGAAAATCATGTCAAAAACTACAATGGTTCTTTACTCTTTTAATGACATTATGGCTATTACCTTGGGGACAATTATCCTCCACATCTTCTTAGGACCTCACACCATTCATAGACTCTTTTACATTTTAGAGGGAAATTTCTAATAAAAAAATTAATTAGATTCCCTTGGATTTGTGCCATGAGTTATGTCCCATCTACCTTACATCGATGTGTCAAATTTGAGCATGAAGGTCAAGTTATTACCATAAGATCTAACCCTAGTCCTTTTGCCTCATGTAATATGACATATCAACCCAATGCCATTATTATTCCTCCTTCATCCACCTCACAACCAACTAACAACATCACTACCTCATCAAACAAAACTAACAACATTTCCACCCCTATCATTAATGAAGCTTTAACTAGCTCATCTATCCCTTCTTCTTAGATCCCCATGGAAGACCCCCTTGGAACCCACATTCCAATGTATCTCACTTGGGGAGTATCATATTCTAGCTTTGGATGCTTTCCCTACTACTAAAGAGTATGGTAACCTCACCCATGATCTTAGTTATGACCCCATCATCATAACCATAATCCCTTTTGGGCCTCTCAACCATAAAAACAACTTAATCTATGGGGGATTTGATCATCCACTTCCATTTTCCATCAATACCTCTACCATCTAACCATTTACCTCTAACTCATCTTATTTTGACAAACCAAAATTTTCCAAAATATACCTTCATAAGTGTTCCTAGAAGGGATTTGGCCTAGTCCATTATAAACATGGACCTCATTAGTTATTGACCATCAAAACTCAAAAAACTTTATCAGTTATTTGGCCTTGGTTCATACCACTAGAAGAACCCACCTCACCTAAACCCATCACCATAATCAATGACAATATACCATCCTCATCAACCTATCTCCTTCAAAGTTTAATTTTTTTAAATATCATTCCATTTGATGTTTTTTTATCAATATTATTAGTTTAGTCCCACTAACTTATCAAAAGGATGGCTGAACTAAAATTATTCCTCTCATTCATCCCAAAATGGTAGAAAATGATTCTCCTACCATCAACACTATCCAACATTGGGATGATTATTCCATTCTCACCTACCTCAATGTGGGGGATTCTTCTCTCCATAAATCCATTCCTCTTAAGGACCAAACCATGTTGAATGAATCAACCATCAATGTTAACTTGGGTACTCAGGATAACCCTCATATTATTAAGATTATACAATCCTTAGATTTTATAGAGAAATAGGATTAACCTTCTTTCCTTCATGACCATAGCATATCATTTACTTTTTCATATCAAGTTATGCTTGATATTGACCCTTATATATCCCTCCATAACATTTTCACCCATCCTAATGTTAATCCTTTTCAACAAAAGCTTTATAGGATGCACCCTTGTATTTCCCTTCTAGTCAAAGAAAAGCTTCAATGCCTCTTGTCTATCAACTTAATCGAACCAATTGATTATCCTTGATGGGTTTCTAACATAATTCCAATTACCAAACCCATAAGGATACTTCACCTTTATATTGACTTTCATGACCTTAACCTTGTTTGCCCAAAGGATGACTTTCCTTTGACTAGCATTGACCAAATTATTGATCTTACAATTGGCCATGAGATGTTATCTCTTATGGATGGTTTCTTGGGATATAATCAAATCTTTATTTCCCCAAAATATTAGCATAATAATTCTTTCATCACCCCATAGGGAACCTTTTGTTATAGGGTCATGCCATTTGGTAAGAAAACTAGAGCAACCTCTCAACATGTGATGACCTACATCTTCCATGATCTAATCCATAAAATCATGAAGGACCATGTGGAAAATATCCTTGGAAAATCTAAACATAGTAATGATCACCTAGCATTTTTCACCATCATATTCAAATTCTTAATCCAATTTTATATAAAACTCAACCCTAAGAAATGTATTTTTGGGTTCCTTTCTAGAAAGCTTCTTGGCTTTATCATCTCTTTTCAATGAATCAAAGTAGACCCTACCAAATTTAGAGAAATCTTGGATATGCCTCATATAACTCGCCTTAAGTAACTTTGTATCCTATAGGGGAAGCTTCAATTCATCTATCACTTCATCTCTCAACTATCAAATAGATGTTAACCTTTTCACCATCTCCTTAAGAAAGACACATATTTTAAGTGGACAAAACACTACCAACAAGCCTTTGATTAACTAAAATAATACCTTATTTCTCCACCCATTCTTACCCCACCTAAAGAGGATCAACCCTTCTATCTTTACATATTCACCACTAACCATTCGTTAGGGGGAATTCTCGCTCAACATGATGAACAACACAAAGAACAAGCTATCTACTACATAAGTTGAACACTTGTAGAGTATGAGAATTGATACACCCATCTTGAGAAACTTTTCCTCACATTAGTATTTCTGGCTTATAAATTTCATCATTAGCTTCTTAATCACAAAACCTATGTCATCACTAATGCTGACCCACTCAAGTACATGCACTCTAAACCATACCAAAACTAGTATATGGCTAAGTGGATCATGATTTTAGCTAAGTTTGATCTTGAGTTCCTTTAGTAGAAGTCAATTAAATGGAAATTCATTACCAGCCAATTGGTCAAAGCTCCTTTACCAGATAACAAACCACTTCCTCTTGTATTTCCTGATGAGTCCATCATGACTCTTTTTTAGGAGCACCCTACCTACCAAATGACCATGTTATTTTATGGCTCAAAATGCTAGCATGGTGGGGGTGTTGGAGTTATCCTCATTCCCCTTCATGGTGAATATCTTCCTTTCTCCTTTAAGCTTGATTTTGAATGCACTAATAATGTGGCTAAGTATGAAACCCTAGTCATAGGTCTCCAAACTTACTTAGCCTTGGGAATTAATACCATTAGTGTCTTTGGTGATTCCAAACTTATGGTTAACTAGGTCAATAAATCCTACTAATGTAATAATGATGCCCTATAAAAATAAAAACAACTTTTAGATGCACTCTTAGCATCATTCAATCATTACCTTATCCAATTTGTTCCATGATATACCAACAAGTTTGTGGATACAATGGCTTCCCTTACTTCCCAAATCCCATATCAATCCAAACTCTTTTTTACCATCCACCATTTTATCACACCTTATTATATTCATTCTACCCTTCTTACTATTTGTAATATAGAGAAATATCCATCAACATATGGTATGAACAAACCTTCAACTACCTCAACCTTGGCATCATTCCTCCTAATATTTCTAATAATGCTTGAAGATCCTTTGTTCAAAGTACCTCTCATTATACCATACTAGGGGTAATACTTTACAAGCATATATTTGATGACCTCCTTCTCCATTTCCTTTGTATTCATGAATCTTCCCATGCTATTATAGAAATGCATGACAGAATATGTGGGGGACACTTTAAGTGGTTTAGCTATTCTTAAATGTATCCTTTGCCTTGGTTACTATTGGCCCACCCTCAACCAAGACTATTTTTATTATGTAAATAAGTGTGTTATATGTTAATAGTATAGCAATTTACATCATGCACTTGTCGATGGCCTATAAGTATCCAAAGACTATTGGCCCTTCTCATAATGGGGACTTAATCTCATTCAGTAAATCAACTGTCATTATTCATAATGACACCAATCCATCATTACCACCATTGAGTATTTCACCAAGTGGGTGAAATCCATTCCTCTCATCTCAACTAAAGCTGATAAGATAGTCAACTTCATCAACCACCATATCATCTATCATTTTGGTGTTCCCCATAAGATCATCATCGATAATTGTAAATATTTCAAGAACAAGCAACTCCAAGGTTTTTATGATGAATTTGGCATCAATTTAAGCTTTTCCTCATCTTACCATCTACTAGCAAATGGCCAGGTAGAAGCCTCTAACAAAACCCTTAACAAAATGTTAACTAAAGTAGTTAGTGATTTAGGTCAGGATTGACACTTGCACTTCCCTTTCACTTTATGGTCTTATCACACTAGAATTATAACCTCTATAGGTGATACCCCTTTCTCTATAGTCTTTAGATAAAATGTAGTCTTGTTTCTTAAAGTTTAGATTCCCTTTATTTACATATCTATGCAGGAGATCATTTTTTAGAGTGAATATCATCAAGAACATCTAGTACAAATTGAGCTACTTAATGAACATCACCTCATAGTGCTTAACCATATTCATGTCTACCAAGAAAAAATCAATCATGCCTATAAAAAATACCTAAAAGAGAGAGAATTCAATATCAAAGACCTCATCTTAAAGGAAAACCAACATGTAACCAATATAGAAAAAAATAAAAGAGGCAAGTTTGTTTTCAATTGACTTGGACCCTACATCATAACCCATAAGTATGGATCAAGAGCTTACCATTTATTCTCTCTCAAAGGCAAAATAGAACTTGGGCCTCATAATATTTCATATTTGTGTCCTTTATTTTGTTAAATGGGGATCAAACTCACCTTCTTGTCTAACTTAAGCTCATCACTTGATTTATGATATTTCCATCCTCATACCTTCCTCTTATCCCTTTGAGGATAATTGATTACAACATAAAACCATGTGATTATCCATCATAGTCATATCCTAATCATAAATATGGGTACCATGGCTCTACCAATGGCATGGTTCTCATGGATACTTTTCATCTCTAATCAAATGAAATCCCATGATCATTTGTCTCTAAAAACTGCCCCTTTTACCTATCATTACCTTTTTGTGATAATTTTTTTTTCCCTCATAAAGGTAAAAATCTAAACCTAATTAGACTTGTCCATGTCTAAAACCTAGCATATCAAAATAATTAGGATAAAAAATATCATTTGGGTCATATATCTCTAGTGTTTTAGACTTCTCTCTTGAAGGACAACTACACACAAATATAAATTGCTTAAAAGATAGACTATTCCCTTAAAGGATAGCTACCAAACATACAAACCCAAATTTAGACCACTCCCTTGAAGGATGGCTAAGTCAAATGTGTCAAAATCAATTATTTGAAGCTTATCGTATTGATCATATTCACATACCTATAAAAAACAAAAGTAATAAACAAAAGACCCTATATCAAAATCTAAATACACTATCTTAAGAAAGCTATAATCAATTTTAATATCTAGCATTAGTAGACTTCCCACATCGATCAGTTTACACCTAACATTATGACATGGACTTGTCTAATTTGGTTCTTAGGTCACCTATAGAAGGGGAAAACTAACCCACATAAGGTTACCTTACCTATAAACCCATCTACCTTTTTAGTTACCACCTATCTCCCCTTTATACCATTTTTTAATCAAGGGATTATGAGCTTACTTGACATAATGTGATCAAGATACATTTTTTTATCAACTAAAGCATGCTAATGTCAAGCATTGGAAATTAATAGGTTCCATAAGCCAATATGAATTTGGTTTTGTTAGGTCTTTACTAATGAAAAGGCATCATGATTTTTCTTCACCCTTTTATCATTGGTTCATGTAGACATACATCTCATGATTCTCATTTCATCTACCTACATTTAGTTTGTTATCTAACTTACTTTATGTATTTTCATTACATCCTTAACCATAATCACATTACATCTTTATCATCATGAACAAAAAACATCAATCATGAACCATATTAATGATCCACATCATATATCTATCTATTTATGATCAAAACACCATGAACTATATCATATATCTATTAATGATCAAAACATCCTAAACTACATCATATGTATATCTACAGTATCATCCTATCCATTTAACATAACATCAAAATAATTCATATTATAACATCAAATCATAAAACCACATCAACATAACCATACTCAAACAATCCATAATCATAAGCATCATATCCATAAACCAAACAAAAACATCATCCATAAATCATCACATTCCTAAGCTAAAGAGTCCACATCTCATGAACCATGAACCATGAATAAACATCATATATATATCATCATGAAAATAATCAACACCATCATATAAATCATGTCCATCAAATAAATTATACATGTAATAATGTACAAATCTCTTTCTCATATGCATCTCACATCATTGGCATGCAGGATGGTATTAAAATCATGTACATACAATGTATCAAAACATATAATATCATGCCCTTGGGGCACACTACCACTCACCCCTCTTGATTCTACACCTATACTACTATTTGATGTTAGTCTTCTTAGGATACATGTATATCCACTTATTGTAGAGGTACACTACCCTAGAGTTGTCATAGTTGGTCCACCTACTAAATAAGCCTTATACTCTCCCCATCTTTACCTTTACTACTCTAGGCACTGTGCCAACACTATAGCCTCATAGTATCTAAAATCCTCAACTATGGCTAAGTATCATGTCATAGTTATCATACCTAGTGGCTCTCTTATAGGTGCTACTAGTACTCCTACCCTCTACCTTAGCGTATTCCTCTCTTGAGTCACTAAACCAAGGGAGGTACTTTCTTGATCTCTCTCACCAGTCAAGGTGGAAAACTAACCCTATAAGGTGAAAATATAGACCTATAATATAGCCACTTATCCTTGTAAAACTATAATCTAATCCTATGTAGCTACTAGTGCTATCACTACCTATCCATCCTAACCACAACTCAATATCAATGCCCCTATTAGATCCACATCTATAGCATATCAACCCCCATCATCCCATCTAAAATATGCTACTACATATAGGGCCTGATATTATGTTGCATATCCATCAACAAAATTGGCATCATCTATTGTTGTTCTGGTAGAATATTCTCATGATCTAGCACTACATCCTATGGCTATGGCTTTAGAAGTAGAAACTTTGCATCCTCTCTCTTATACCTTAGAGAAGGAGCCAAAATCCCCTACATGAGGCCAAATTACTTCCAAACTCTATCAAAAGGGATGAGCTTAGTTTCACCTTCTTACCTCCCATAAACCCACCTCTAACTCTAAAAAGATAGAGTGTGATAGCTATAGAGGGCCCACCTAGGCTATCTCACATATGGTCTCTAGATCACATCACCCAAAATCAAACCCTCCAATGTATCTCCAAACTATTCAATGTCCCTTACACCTCTACCTACTCTATTTAATGCATAATCTCCCCTCTACTAGACAAAGCCCATTGTAAAATGTTTCTAGGTGTATCCCTCTCATGGTATCCCTAGTGGTCTTAACACCCTAATGTACTCATATGCCCAACAATGGAGCATGGACCCAACATTGATCCCATATTATTGGTGAGATAAAAATACCCATAACTCTTTATAAATATAGACCAATAAAATAGGATCCCACCCAAACACTATCCTACCCAACAATATCTCTAACAACACTCCTAGTAGAAGATAGGGAAACCATCCACTACTCAAATCTAGTAATGCAAAATAGAACACTACCATCATCACCAACATAGTCACCAAAAATCAATCTTTTAGAGCCCTTTAGTATAATGGCCTATAGATAAAGCCATCAAAATGCCATCTGGTATATACCTAATCCTCTCCATATAATAAATTCATATGGTAATCCCTCTCCTCACTCTCAATGTGGTAAATTTACTCCCCCAAATGGGTAGCCATTTAATCATATGCACATCCTCTAGTAGGATGGTAATCTCTTTGGTCAGTAATAAAAAGGTGTTCATGGTCAGATCCCATCTCTCAATGAGGTCCATGATCATAGCCACATCCCATGGTAGGTGTTGATAGTGAACCATGGCTCCAAGGTCAACCTCCTCCATGTGAATCCACTCATCCCTAGTCATCCCATCATGGATCTCTACAAAGATCTTGGGAACTTGATCCCTCATCCAGATCTAGTATTCTGCGTACAAAACAAACCAAGTTAGCATGCATGTTTATTTTTCCATTTCTATAAATTAGTTTAATTGCATTAACCTCTTTATCAACCTAAACTCACCTACATCAACCTATTCTAACTATTATCTTTACAACATTATCTCTAGCACTTAAAATGACACTCGAACATAAACATTTTAAAACATCTACCCTAAGCTATCACACCAATACCTATCACTTCTTTCACATAAATATACCCTACCCCATAAAGTTTTTAAACCACTTTCCCTAAACTTATCAAACCTTTTACCTCATACTACCTAAAACTACCCATTTTAACCTATCACTCCTACTAGATCTTTTCATATCCTACCTAGGAATTTTAACTAACCCTAACCCCTTTTTAACATTTGAAAACATTTTTATCTCTTTCTACTTGAACCTTACCTTTCCTAAATACTTTACCATTTATGGTCCTTACAACCATTCATGATTAAGTGTGTTTCCTCCTTCGGTGGTTGATCGCCAATGGTCATATTTGATCATCGATAGTTAGGTCTAACCACTGATAGTCACTATATGTGACCACCAATGGTAAAACCCTTGATGTACCCACCTAAAAACTATAAAAAAAATAGAATTTAATGAAACAACTACCTAATCCTATCTCATATCCTACCCCCAACCCAAATATTCCTCTAATTTCAAAATTCATTGATTAATTTTCCCTACTTTACCCAAAACATAAACCCAAGTAAAACCCCTAAAATCCTACCAAATAAATCACATATTACCCAAAATTAACTTTAAATAACAACTAAATAAAATAATTAACAATTTCAAAACATCACCTACCTCATTCCTCGATCACTGTTGAGGTCAGAGCCTACATCCTGTTACTTAGCCACATCCTCATCCACCCTACATATTTGGTCCTAGCTAATCTCAACAAACACACTCAACCAATGCATAATCAACACCTTATCCAAAAGATCGGTCAACTCTCATAGATAAATGACAAAGTACCAAATCACCAAAATTCATGGCAATGAGGAGGTCAATAGGTTAAAAGTGACAAATGAAATTATATTTTCACTTTTTATCGATCAGCCATTTAAGGTCTCCCCTTGACCATAAATGGTTGAGGTGACTATCAATGATTGATCAACCTTGATCATCGATGTTCAGGGTATCATTTTTAAATTTTTTAAGCACCCAACCTGAGTGCCTAACTTTGGAAGATCATCTAATCTCCCCCAAATAAAAAATTGAACTTTTAGAGATTACCATTCTCTAACCAACCATTAGACCACATCCACCTTAATGTTGGCCATTTTTTACCAAAACACTAATATTTTATATGATGAATCTTGCATTTCTCTTTTTGATTGTATCAACCATTTTTTCCATGTTGACCATTTAAATTTTCACCACCTAGTACATGACTAGACCATTTATGTTTTTTAAGGGAGCACTTCCTACTTGGGATACCTATGAAAACACCAACCCTATCGATGAGACTTATAGAGTCACCTAATCAACTATGACCAACATTGTGGATCAGTTACCATATCACTTGTACTTCTATAATCAACCTTATTTTTACCAACATTGGAAATCCTAGTCTTTGCATGATATTAACTATCACACTTAACTTCATTTGATGTTCATATTTTCATCTCAAATGCCTAACCCCACCTTTTTGTCACCAACCTTGTGACTCACCATACTCTGGGCAAATAAACCTTTGACCAGCAATCTATTTTTTTTTCAACTTGTTAATGCAAAGCCACATAAAAAAAGAGGTAAAATGTAGAAACTAAAAAAACATACTAGATGTTGAAATGCCTTGGGACCCTGAGTCTAGTTAGCTACTTGGCTAACTAAATTCACTAACTTACTAACTTAAACATCAACCAAATATTTTTAGCCCCTTTCTTGACCCCTTTTCCTTCAAACACTTAACTACTGATGGTTAGCTTAACCATCGATAGTTAGTCTGACCATCAATGGTCAAGCCCTCACCTTCTTAACACATCACTAGTTATGTATGAGATAATGAGGTACAATTTAATATGTTCACCTTATGTAATGATAATCATATTTTATGCATTATGATCAACAACCTCACCCTTTAGGGAACCTTCCATCCTCCATATCTCTTAGCCTATAAAAGGAGGGGGGTATGAGGTGAAATGGATCCATAATCAATCATCACAAGCACTCCTGCATATAGGTTTTCAAATATTCCATCATCCATTATTACTTTAGAAACTCAACAATAGAAAAAAGAGACCTGAACCTCTACTAAATTTGTTTTTGAGGCCAATGTAATATTACTCTAACAAAATTTCCCTAGCCTTTAACCATCAGCCAACTAGCAAGGTATAGGTATATTCTACTTATTTTTGGTTTCATTAGATTTTTAACCCCCTTGACTTGATAAGACATGTCTACCCTTGTTTCCCAACTTTTAAAAACTTAACATATCCATTATTAAACCATTCACCTATTCTATGACTTTTATTCTAGTAACCTTAATAAATCCATAGAAAATCTTTGATAGTATCACAATTATCGATTCATTGATTATAAAATCATTGATAGTAACTTTCTATGTTCCTACCTATTCATAGACTCTTTTCTAATTTTATAAACATGACTTCACCCACTTTTAACAAGAGTATTGAACTACTTTTACTATATTTATTCATTTTCTTTAACAAGCACTCCAATTTATTCTTGTATTGCATTTCCTTTACTTTATGCAATTTTATCATTTTCAACTTAATTGTTATTAAGAGTGGATTGATAGCCTCTTGACAAACTTATGCTTCTTGGATCTAGCTCACACTAGGTAGTCAACCCAACTATATTGTTAATAACCCCTTTGTTAGTGTTTTTTTATCTGAAGGTTATTCCTTCCAAGCCAAAGAAGATTTATTGACATTCATATAGATTATACATGCATCACCAATCAAATATTTCTACCACACCCTTATTACTAGTTTTTTTAATCTTATTCTAAAATTAATAAATGAGTAGAAATTAAGAGAAACACATAGGTCCATCATCAGGGGTTGAAGACATTAGTTCTAAGGTGGAAATGTTATTTTTAAGGAGGTTATAAAGGACTTGATATTCCTTAGGGGTAGTTTTTACTTGTGAAACAAAGTTTCACTAAATACCTTTGATTAAAAGGACTTGATTAAGGATGTAAGTTAGAATGAATTGATTGAACAAGTGGTCAAAAGGACTTGATCATCTTAGGGGTAGGTTCTCCTTATGTAAATATTATTTCAATAAATGCCTTAGGTTAGAAGGAATTGACCAAGGTTCTTGATCAGAAGGACTTGATCAGTCTCTTGTTTATGATCATGTTATAGGACAATAGTCCATGTGTTTACAAGCTTGAGAGCGGGTTTTACTCCCTAAGAGGGTTTCTCATGTAGATCTTGCATTGCATATGTGATCTTGAATTATTTTCATTGTTCACTAATATGAATGATCTGTATGCTTCATGAATGATTGTAGTGAATTCTTAAGTATTTTCAAGGGTTTAGAAATTTAACTAGATTATTTTCCACCACTGATTTACCCCCCCTCTTAGTGGATTGTACCTATAATATTTACATTATTCAACATGACTCTTTATTGTTACCACTTTAAGTACTTAGACATAAAATGTCTTCAAACCTTATTTTCATTAATCCTTGGACCTTTGTATGAACTTTCTCTCACCTAAACACCTCATATTATGCCCATGGTCCTTTAATACTCAGCTCTAGAATTTGAATTTCCAAATTGTCACTTTTGGAGGGAAAATTCAAAATACATATAAAACACACACTTTATGACTCAATATGATTATAGGATAAAAAATATATCATAAAGGATTCCACACAAATAACTATGCCAAAAAATAGACCAACTATGACTTCTGACTATCACATATCACTTCAACAACTAAAAATGGTGTTTTACTTATTAGATGCTCTTGCATCATACTCCCTAAGAGGGATAAATTTGAATTATAATGTCTTATTTCTTTCCTTTCAATTTATTCTTTGAGGATCTTCCATGCTCACCTTACTAATATTCCTTCTTTCTTGATCCTTTCTCCTCATTAGTCTCTTATATTTATGTTTCCTTGCCTTTTCTATTCTCCTTGTTCATTCATATTTTATCTCTATTAGATATACCATATAATGAAACTCTTTTTTATCTACATTTTATATCTTTTCCAACTAATTTTTTCCTTTCTCATACCTTTTTAATAAAAAATGGTTCTCATCTTTGATTCTTACTCTTGCTCTTTGTCTTTGTGCTTCATTGATCTCACTTGGTTCCTGCTTCTTTAGTGGTCTTTGTTCCTTGGCAATGTTCGTTCCTTCATAATTTTACTCTAATGACTTCATAGACATCTCAACCTTTGTAACTTATTAAATAAGGCTTTATTTTGTTACCTCTTCAATACACTTCTCCATTTCTTGATGTGTCTTCACACAACCTTTCTCATCTTAGAAGCATAACTTCTTATCCAATTCAACTTCATCATAGTAAAATATGGTTTTACATCTTCTTATCTTTCCAAAATCATGCATATCAATAAATAACTTAGTTTTAATATCACCCATGGAATATATTACCTTGTTACCTTTGAAATGCTTTAATTAGTTGTTATCTACTTTTTTTGCTTGTACTTCACTATGTCTACCCTTGTCTTTCTTTATCATGATATTTTGTGGCTCATCTCCTTCTTGATGCTATATACTTGCATTTTTCATATTATCCATGCTTTATTCTTATTTTTCAATAATTATTTTAGTGTCTTCATAACTATCAACACCTATGCCATCCAACTCTTTCTCAATTTTACCTTTTTCTTCTCTAAGCTTACTCATGAGCTTCTCATATTATTATTCACCTATATTCATACCTTTCAATGAGATAAAAAACTATTGTATCATCTCTAATTCTTCTCTAAATATGATAACATTTATATCTCCATTATACACATCAAATTTAGGACCTTTTTTCCTTTCATCTTATTCAAAATTTTACTCTATATCAACATATGTAGTCACTACCTTCCCATTTTTCAATAAATCTTCATTATTATTCAAGTCTCTATCATTACTTGCATTTGGGATTTCACCTATATACCCACTAGTGTTTATTGACACTCTTTTATATTATTTATAGTCTCTTTCCATGACCTCATCCAATTATTCAAAGAAGTCATCTTCATATTCATCATACACTACTTACTTATCTTTCCACTTGCTGTGCTTTCTTCATAATCTTCATCTTGTCTCTTCATTGGAATACTCAACTAAATTTTCATTTCTTTGTATTTTTTGGCCTTTAATATGTCTTATATTTCCTTCTTAGACTTTCATTATTTTCCTATCTTCATTCTTTCTTGGAGTGCACTTGAAACACTATCTCTTTGTACCTTTTCCATGTTTTTCACAACCCATTTTCTGCCTTGCCCATGCTTAGACTAAATTTTTCTTCTTGTTTCATTTTCTTCATGATTATTTTATTTATATCCCATCATTCTAACTTTAAGAAACCTACCCTTTATTTATTTTATCTTTACTTGCTCTTGTATTTGACTTATATTCATGCCTTGCATGATATCTTACTTGAGGTTATCCTTCTTCTTCTCACCCACTAATGCTTTGAGCCACTTAGCAACCGCATAACCATGCTCTTTTACTCTCCTTTATGGTTTTACTTTACCCTTCACTTTGACAAATTTAATATTAACTTCTTATTTCTCATTTGTGTAGTCAAAATCAAGTCCCAAGCACTCATTTACCTCATTAAAGGACTATTGCAAGCTCATGTTCTCTCTCGTGTCTTCATGTTTTGCCTTCATGTATTCATGGTTAGTTTCCTCTCTTGATTCAACTAAAATTATTTTCAAAGCATCATAAAACTCTTCTTTCATATCATCTTTAGCATGTTGAGAATCTTCAATCTTGATCATGTTGTCTCATACAATTGATTCTTTTCCTATGTCATCTTATTTCATCTTAATGGGTGATGTACTAGACCTACTCTTCACAATCCTTAAGGTGTCATTCTTGAAATTCATCCAATTTACTTTATACCTACATACAAACACTCAAATGCAATATTAGGACATAAAATAAGAGACCATGTAGTCTCTATGAATTTTCTTTCATAGAATTTATCCTCTTTTGCTTGTCTTCTCCCTCAAGTATTTATTTTGTCACTTCTCTCTCCATGTTATCCTAAATGAGAACTCTTTAAACCACTTCTTTATAACGTTTATCTCTTTTCAACTCTTCATATCTCATGATTCTATTGGTTGGACTCTCTCTATTGTTCTCATTCCTTAAGGCACTCATCTCATGCCTTATCTCTCCCATAAGTAGGTATAATGTCCACTTCACCTTATTCATCACAAAATAGCCAATCCATTTCCTTCCTTGATATTTCATGAGCTTCACCATGATATCTATCTTATTAAAACTTTGACCCAACTCTCTTATCATATCTTTTACTTCCTCTTCTACATCCATATTCTCTCTTTTCCTTCACTTTCTAGGCCTTATTATACCAATCTCTTAGAAATATTACCTACTTTATTGTTAGACCTATATTAATTCATATTTCTATTTATCTGGTCCTTTTTCCAATAATTCTCTTATCCATCTTAAATCTCACTTGGAGTCTTCCTCTTCCCTCCCTTGAGCTTCAATGCTCTTTCCACTATTTCTCTTCTATATCTCTCTTGACTAGTTTCAAGTCCTTCTTATTAGACTTATGGGATCTATATTATCTCTTATATAATATTTAATGTATCTATATAAAAATTAATAGGTCATACTTTTACCATAATCTTTTCCCACAATACCCCTATAATGTCATCTCATGCAATCTTCATGACATTATTTGCCAATTTCAAATGAACAATATTTTAAGAAATCAAAATAAAATTGAACCAAAATTTAACTTGATATGATATAAAATGATGAATTGGTACATGAAAAAAGACTCAAACACACCTTTCCTAGATCTGATCTTTGGCAATGGCTTCAAACTTGTAAATACTTGATCTGTTCTCAAGCTTTAATCTTCAACATAGTCTTTCAACTCTCACTAGGATTTATATCCTCCTCTACTATAACCCTATTTATCAAACACAATGGAGTCATGTTTATATATCATTATATATCTCATAATTCTCTAAAATTCATTCCATAACTCATTTAATTCACTATTCCTTCTCCTTCCACTTAAATCACTCACTAGTTTGAAACTAGTTGATCTTCTCAAGGCTTAAAACATGAAATCTTGGTGTAGAGTTTATGAATAGAATATACCTTATTATATGGCCTTATATAATTATAAAACACTTTTTAAAATCTTATTTAACCTCTAAATCACTCTCTAACATCTCATTTCACACCTAAAACTCACTAGTGAAATAATTCCCTTGTAGTCTTTTTTTCACAATTTCCCTTTGTTTGAACTTTTTGAAAGTTCCCCTAACTATCTAATCCAATATATTGACAACCTCTATCTCATTATAGGATCCCATGAATTTTAATCTCCTAAATCCTTGTGTAGATATTTCTTCCTTTGTAATTTCCTTACTAATTAGGCCTTTTAGCCCTCTATACACTGGTTTAGACCTCAAATCCATACCAGACCATACGGTACTAGACCAAAACCACCTAAATCCTACTCTTCATATAAAAGTATGAATTATTACACATTTTTAACTTTTTTACATAGTTATAACTCAATATATAGGGCTTTTTGGTTCAAAACCCTAGTTAGGCTAATGTTCAGGCCTGCACAAGCTGAGAGGAGTCAAATTGCAATATATTTAGTTTGAGGGTGTTTCAAAGAAAAATTATAAATTAATAAGGTATATTATAACATTTTACACCTTATATAATTAATAATAATCCTTAATCAATATTATTAAGGCTCATAATGAGTAAAAATCAAAATTTTGTGTTCTTCTCAAAGGATTGTGTAAGGGCTTAAGGGTCTTCTTACATTCACATGGTTACAAAACCTTAATAGATTAATTATCATGATTTTTTATTCCTTTAATTCATACAAAAATTCAATAATCCATCAACTTATCAAATCATACATACTTCTTTCTTATCACTTTACTGTGTAGACAGAGTATTGACTGTGTATGCAAACATGGTTCTTAACACAAGTGAACTATGCACTAGATGTTTGTCACTTTTTTAGATTAAAAGTATATAAAATAAAACTAAACCAAGGATAATTTTACCTACATATAATTCCAATTATAATAATTATCTTCATGTCACAAAGATTTAAAGTAGCATTAATACTTCACATTCCTTGACTATCACAATCAAAATAGGTTTTTTTCCTTTCTAAGAGATTCTCTTTAGGTTATTTCCCTTTAAAATGTATAAAATAAATAATAAAACTTATTATGATTATTATATACCTTTTTTATTATCAAACCAATTTTATTGATTATGTCAATAATTATAAACTCCATCAAATCCTTCTTTTGTCTAATTATTACCTACAATCTCTGCTCAAACATATAACCAACATAAAAAATGACATATCCATAGCATCCAAGGCTTACAAAAGTGAAATATAATAAAATTTAATCCAAAAAAAAATTAGTGGGAGATTTATCACACAAAATAACTCTTTATTACTATGAATCATTCACCATTACATATTCAATCCATGAATGGACTCTGTTAACTTTCTTGGAGAATTTACAATCTAATTTTCTTGGTATATCACTTTCCTTATCAAAGTTATCTCTACTTACCTAATAATCTCCTATTATGCTACATATACCTTAAAAATTCCAATCTCATCCAATATCTACATTGGTTTATGTAGTTATAACCAAAACTCTCTTACATTGGCTAACTCAACATATGAGTGGCAGTTACATGAGTCAACATGACCCTTTATTGTCACCACATTAATGACTTATAAATAAAATGTATTAAAATATTATTTTCATGAATCTTTAGACATTTTTACCAAATTTATCTTGCCTAAACACATCATAATATGACCATGATCCTTCAATACTTAGTTTTAGAATTTGAATTTTCAAATTGTTAGTTTTGGAGGGAAAACTACAAATACATATAAAACACACACCTGATGACTCAAGATGATTCTAGGACAAAAAATAGATCCTAAATGATCCCTCACACATGTATATACCCCAAAATATACCAACTATGAATCCTAAATATCACATATCACTTCAATAACTAAAAATGGTGTTTTACGTATTAGATGCACCTACATCAAAAATTTAATAGATTAACATGTTGATAAGTCAATTATTTTCATTCAGTGTATACAAGTTAAATCAAGTAAGATATTGTAAGAGTGTGAAAATTTAAATATTATGACTTTTACATGTACCATTAATGGGGGAACCATGATAGGAATCCAAACAAAACCTAAATGAGGAATTTGTCTTAGATCATATCCTTGACATGTATTGTATGTGGATTTAAGATTGCATTAAGAATATCCAAGTGTTTTAAATAAATATATGGAAGTAACATAAGTTTATGATCCTTCATAAATTAAAACATGTTTGACTTGGATATCTCCTATTTATACACTAATGAATAATGGTGGATCATTTGCATGAAGCAATATCTCATTAGTAATCATGTAATAGATAGGAAATTTGATTGAAAGAGAAGTGTCCATTATTTCATCAACATAGATAGAAACTTATTCACACTATTGGAAGATGATATCTTTAGATCTTGATAAATTAGATTCCTGACCCATGGGTGGAGGTTGAGGGATATTCATTTAAAATAATAATTTCATTAATCTATTTTGATGAAGAGAATCATAAGTTCTAAGAAAGGAATCTGAGATGGGAGATGTGATAGTTCCACTATGGGATCCCACTCATCACAACCCATTAGATTATTATTGATAGAGGTTCATAATTTTTAAATAAATATTTTGAAGTTGGGTTGGAATTAAATTGAAATTTATGTTGATAAGGTATGTTTGGTTAATATGACTTGATTGTTTATAAGCACTTGTTCTATCTTAGGTGATGTGGTTGTTGTTGTTGACCAAATTTGACTTTTAGATCAAACTGGGACACCCTTAGTAAAAAACTTGATTTTTATGCCTATAAGGGGGTATAATATATTTTTAAAAGGTTATTAATAGGTTAATTAATGTCAATTGATGTTATAATAACTTTAGTCATTAGTTATCTAGGTTCATTTATCATTTTGAGTCATTTTAAGGAGTCAAATAGGTGTATTTAATGCTTTGTATAGGTTTATTAGAAAATGTGCATGTTTAAAAGAATTTTATCACTTAACACATGTCTTATGATGTTTGTATTAGCTATCACTAACTAAATTTTTTTAAGATACTTAGAAAAACATAGTTTTCTTGAAGGAAAGAGTGAATTTGGCACTTGTATGACATCTTTGGGAAGTGTGCAACTTGGAAAACATGTAAATGTGAATTTTAACATCCACCATGCTCAAATACACATATTTTTAATTTGAAACTAACATTTCTTTCTCAAAACTTTTCTATCTCTTTTTCATCCTTCTTGGCATAAAGAAGTGACTTGCAATTTTCCACTTAGTAAAGCCAACAAAAAGGGTTTCAGAAAAAATGATTTTGGGAGATTATTATAAACTAGGAAACCTTAAAATAAATTAAATAATTTTGAGAAATGGACAAATTTGCTTCATGAACCATCCTTTTGAAGTGGACCATGTAAATTCACTAAATATTTGGTGCACCCTTCAGGTTTTGGTCTTGTTTGAACAACTATGTATAAGTCAGATGTTGATATTTATTACATAGAATTTTGGCATCCTTATATAACATTTCCAATTCTTGGTTTCAATTTTGAAGTTATTTTGACAAGCTAATACCCTCAAGTTTGTATAATAGTATATTCTATGTTGATGGGTAGTTTTATTTTGTTTTCTAAGTTTCTATGATTTGTGAATAGTTAAAAAGGGTTATTTTAATGTCTTTTCCACATTTCCAAGGTGCTCTTGATCCTCTTTTCACCTTCCAACCTCATTATCCAAGAAATGTATCATGTTTTCAAGCCAATGACTCCACCATGGTAGACCATTTATTCAACATTATTCCTACATTTTTATAGATGCTTGAAGGGAAAAAAGGGTAAAATGAAGATGTTTCAATCTAATCCAATCCCCACAAGTTGAATAAAGTTCATTTTCAACATTGGAAAAAGGCACATGATACTTGAGAGTGAGACTCAATCTCCATTACCTAAGCATATATTCACCCACACTTTTAGGCAACCATTAATGTACACTCATAGGTGTCCTCATGAGAAATTTCACATGAAGAGAAGGCTTATAACTGATTTTAGGTCTATAGAGTTGATAAACATTCATTGGAAGCATTGATAAGGATCTCAAATTTGCTTAGGAGGTTATTTCACATATACACTAATTTAATTATGCCTTATACCTATATATGACTTCATTAACACCCTTAGACAATTGGATAGATAGATAATCAACCTTTTCAAGTGTTGGAATAAGTGTTACAACTAGTTTTTGACATCCTTGTATGAGGAAGGAATAGGATAAATTTTTGAATATGTCTAGGTAGCAAGAGAAAGTTTGAACTAGTTTGAAGAATTTTGATTGAGGTTTAGGCCTAATTTCACTAAAAACACTAAATAGAGGGAAAAAGGGTTTTCATAGACCTCTTATAACACATTTGAAGAGCTTTTCAAGACATCAAGGTGGATGAGCTTTGTAGAACCTAGTATGGACTATACCCCTGTAAAAAGTGGATATTAGAAACTAAGAGGAGAATGGTATTTGAAAGGCTCAAAGTTTCTCCCAAAAACACTAAAAACATGTAGTGGTATCTATAGTCTTGTGAGATTATGAATTACCTTTTGATAATTAGAGGTAAATGAGGCATGCCTTCATGTTGCAAGTGATTCTATTTGGTATAAGGAGAATAAAACAACTAAAGGACCTTCAAAGGAACATATTAAATTTGATATGCCTTACATGACCACTCCTTAGTCCATACATTGACCCTAGTATCCACCTATAGCCATAGTATTGAAGGTTTGTAGGTGGAGGTTCATTTAGTATCCAAATTGTTATCCTTATTCACCTAAATTAAGGGAAAGTTTGAATTAATTATTCAAGACTTCAAAATGGGTAAAATAAAATTTTAACATCATAATAAACTCCCTAATGCACTTACAAGCTAGGAGTACATAGTCAAAAAAATCTCAAGTCTAGGCAGGGGCCTAGTTTTGGTGGTTAAAGGTGCAGACAAAGTGAATGGGAACTTAACCTTAGTGTAATAGTGAATGAACACCTTAAAAAGAATTTTAGTGGTGTCATCAAACCATTTCAAGGTAAATACAAGTTCCATAGGGTCTTGATATCCCTATATACATCTATAGCAAGGTCTTAGGTAGGTGTGTCCCAATCAAAGACCTAGACATCAAGTTTGGTGTTGGTTTAAATAATTCCAAGTGGAATTCAAACATGAAAAGTTCTTTTGACCTCAAGACATGAAAAGAGGATCCATACACATATTAAAAAAGTCTATAATAGGTCATATCTACCTACAATGGAGGTAAAAAGGGACATATCATATTAAGGATAGTGAGCTAGAATTTGGAGATTGGATGATGTTTTTAGCTTATTTAATGTGAATTTTAGTTTAAATATGTGACTTGTGACTTAAAATAAGTTTAGATAATACCACACACATTATAACCAACTCATTTGATTCTTAGACACACCTACATGCCTTAGAACGTAGTTAGCTAAATGGTAATATGAGAGTGAATGAGGTGTTAAGTCCTAAGGCTAATGGTCTAAACTCAAGTAAGTATCAAGTGGATCCAATTAGTTAATAGGTGTTTCAAGGAAACTATCAAGAGGTATTTGGACTTATTTTAGAGTTTATAACATAAAAAAACCTATAGGTGGCTATGCCTTCCATGAATGCACTCCTATAATTAGTTCATAGTCATGACAAGATGATAATTAACAAGTGCTTAGTAGAGCATTAGAATTTATCATTTGGTTTAAGATGATTCATGAGATTACATGATGATGTATAGCATTGTAATAGAGACATATTTACCTTTAACTCCTTACACTCCTCAATAAATTGGCTATGTTGATAGAGACAGTCTGGTGAACCCAAGAATAAGGAGTGTGTTTGAGAAATAAAAGTGTTTAATGGATATTAGAGATAATCTAGTGTGACCATGCCAATATATATAAACATCTCACATTAGATAAAAGTAGATAGAAGGGCTCCTAAAGTGTTAAAACACAGTCCACAAGAGAACCCTTCAGATAGTTTTCACGCAAGAGGTCTATTTTAGAAATTGATGAGGTTTAAATCTATAATAATATTACCAAGAGCCAATTTTTTTTAGGACAGTCTCTAAGTTTTTTCTGATCCTACCAAGAATTCACTTTGCCTAAGCAAATAGGGGTACTCTCCCTTGTGCATGAATAAGTAGTCTTGAGAAGATGGAGTAGTCAAGGAGGGTTACAATTGTTTGGACCTCTCAATAAAATGTATATATCTTGGAGATACCTAGAGAAACCTAAGAAACACCTCATAGTAATAATAAACTTGTTATAATGCCCTAGGTGTCAAGGTTTGTAGACAAGCCTATTAGGCAAAGAGCAGGCCTAGAAGCCAAATGAGATAACACTATTATTTATAGATATAAGTGAAAATTATAATGGATTTGAGGATGGAAATAGGTTCATATAAATTCTATTATAGATTTTTTAATGCAAGAAAACTAACAAGAAGGTCCAAATCATCAAACATTGCAATTAAACCTAGTGATCAAGGTTAAGGCCTAGTGAGCAAAGAGGGGGTCATCTTTATTTATAGCTTTGGATATGATTTGAATATTGTTAAATAATGTTTATGGGGACTAATAAGAATATTTTAATTCTTTATATTGTATATAAAATCAAGGATAAACCATTTTGGGTCTAAAACCAACTCAGACATGGGTAAAATGATGAAAGGAAGCTTGATAGGTCAAGTTGTGATGCTCATATCTTTCATGCAGCTATGCATGGGAGCCATAGGATTTAGGGGGTGTTATAAGGGGTCTTATAGGCCATATTTTTATAAATTATTCTCAATTTTGACATTCAAACTTTATGAACAATTGTTAAGACCAAAAATAGGCCTAAAACCCTACTAAACGCTTGTTAAGGACCAATCTTGGAAAATTGAGTTATAAAACTAATATAAGGAAACTTTTTGACCATAATGGATATTTTAACTTGGATAGGACTCCCTAAATATTCTCCATACTATGTTTATTTGTATGGACTTGTATGGATGGGGGCAAAAACATGATTTTTCTCACTATTTTATGTGTTGTGTAGGATACAAGAGGAGTTAGGAGATGAAACAAAGTTTGATGGAAATATTGATAATTTTAATAAATTTAAATATTAATTTAATTTCATTAAAAAAATCATAAGTGTCTCAAATAGGTCCTTAAACTTGGCCAATCAAATCTGGCATATTTGGCAAGCTAGAGAGAGGGGTGAAAAGCTTCACTTGAATTGATTTTAAAGCTTGTCTAATGGTTCCAAGGACATTTAGGGTATTTAAAATTTTCATTAAATACTTACCATGTATTTTCATGGAAAAATTAATCCAATTTGGAAGCCACGTGTGCAAGGAGCATGGAAGGGCAATTTTTAGGACAATAGATGATGATAACTCTCTTTTAGGTGATTCTAGAAGACCAAGAATGAAACCAATACATGGAGAGGCATTTATGAGAGATTAAAATTCCATTTAAATAATTTTACCTTCCCTAGATCAGTTACAAGTCACTCAAATAGGCCTAATCATTAAGGTAGTTTTTTGTGTAAGAAAAATAGTTTTAAGCCACTTTGCATAACTTTGATGACTTGGATTGACATTTTTTTCTCTTTAACTTGCATGGTTAGACCAATATACCATTACCATACATGGATAAATTAAATTATTATCTTTAAAAGTGTCCTTTTGACCCTTAGGCTTCTCTCTCTCTCTATCTCTCTCTCTCTCTCTCTCTCTCTCTCTCTCTCTCTCTCTCTCTCTCTCTCTCTCTCTCTCTCTCTCTCTCTCTCTCTCTCTCTCTCTCTCTCTCTCACACACACACACACACACACACACACACACACACACACACAAACTCTATAAGAGTTGGCCATTTTGGCATTATATTGGATGCTCCACCTGAGTATGGTGAATCCTTGATAATTTATATACATTTTGATCAATAAAATGAGTAAGTTTTACCTCTTCATGATTTTTTACAATTGTGATGTACATGGATGATGAATCTTGATTAGTGAATCTTATGGATTCCTAGCATGTGGTCTCAATCTTTCACCTTGTTTGCAGCTAGAAAACATTTTTTTATAGGGCATGTGAAGTGTTTTAGGATATTTCAAATGTTTAGTGAGTTATTATAACATTATTTAAATTCAATTCATATTGTCTAGTCCTCTTAGCTTTTTACATCCATCCATAACTACACAATGTAACATTAATGTGAAAAGATGAAGATTGAAGGAGTGTAAGTTTGGTTTGTCTTTTAGTCTTAAGTGTAGGATGAAATTGATTGAATGTCATAAAATTGATTTGGTGTACACCTCCTTAGTTTATATTTTATTTAATTTATCTCTCACCCTTTTCACCCCCCAAATTTAGTAATATTAGTAGTAATCAAGTGGTACATCAAGGGAGTTAGTCCTATCTAGAGACTCACCTCATTCCTTAGGCTACCCACAAGCCTAAAAGTGATTCCATTATGCCATTTTGATGAGAAGAGATTTTCATATCCTAAAATGGTGACAATATAAGTGATAATAGTTTTTTTATGCCTTATGGGACTCTTGTTCCAAGAGTTAGAGGATTTTTGGTGTTGTCCTTCAACACATTAGCCTTTGGAGGCATCTTTTCAGGCATTAGTGGCAACTCTGTAGACATATTAGCTGGTCAAGTAGCCCAAGTTATCCTTTTAATATTGTTGGTTAAATATTTATTTTTATTCTTATTTTCAATGAAGATTCATCGCTAACCTTGGATTTGAGTTTTGTCCTCTACAAGTTGGTGAAACATATCCATCTTGTCCCATTTCCTATCAATACGAACAAGTTCTTGGTCAGGATTTTTATGATCATTATCAATCCCACTATGACCATATACAGCCCTATCATGAGTTGTATCAGTATTATAACTAGACTTCTCAATGTTTTACCCCTCATATTCAACCTAATCCTTTCTCCAATCAACTCATTTCCACCTTAAAACAAGCTCTTTTGGGCTATGAAAGGTATAGGTTGGACCTTGATACTCAAAGGGGATGTGGTCAAAGGATTCATAATCATTACATACATAAAGTGAGAAACTAATTAGAGTTAGTCAAGAAATAGTGGACATCTATTGAGAGAGCCAATTGGCAAAGGTTGACAAGTGAGATGCTTGATGTGAGTGGTTTAGTCTCTTCCTTAGAGGATAGGCTAGAAGCTCATGAAAGACAACCTCACTAAACCTATCATCATTTGTACCCACTTCCCTAAGATCCATATCAGCCCTACATGGTTCCCAATCATGAAACCAATCAACCTTATCAATGTCATATTCTTCCTAATCAATTGGAGGAGAGTATTGAAACAAAAAGTCTTATGGTTGAGGCTAATCTTGATAGGCAGATTGAGTTAGCTAACATGTATATGTAGTATTCTATGTTGACAGTGAAGGAAGTATATTTCAAGCCTAATTTTCCCTCTCACATACCATACCCACCACCTAAAAAAGAGACTTATGATCTCAATGTCCTAAGTTGAAATGAAATAGTGGAATCATGGGGATAGAAGGAAGAAAAAAGTCTTGACCAAGAGTGTGAAATTGAGAAGACATCTAATCCTAACATCCTAAGTTGGATTAAGATAGTAGAGTCATGGGGTAAGAAAGAATATGGGAGCATTGTACAAAAGTTTGAATTGGAAAATGGAGTTAATCATTTGCAAGTCCCTCCCACCCTTCCTCAAGAAGCTTCCTCTATTCCATGTCAACCTTCATGTAATTCTTATCTCCATGATGATTCCTATCAACTTCATGAGATGCTTTTACAAGAGAACCTAGCCAAGAAAATAGAGGAATTAGAAGAAAATATGATATTTCTAAGTCAAGATGTGGTGAAAGGTTTAGACCCAAAAGAGGGTCTTATTCTTAAACACACCCTATATCCCCTTATTCTAGATCTTCCATAAGAGTCTCTTACCTTGCATTCTCAATATGACCTTGAGCTCTATATTCCACCTCCACTAACTATTAAATCTTGTCCTTATCCTATTACCCTTTGACTTGATGAACTTGTGGTGTGGGAACTAAAGGAGGATCAGCTAGTTGATAAAGAAAGATAACTCTTGCTTGAAGAAAAATTACCTCCTTGGCAGACTCGTTGGGCTAGATCACTTGATTTCAAGACGCCTAGTCTTGACATCACCATGAAAAAGGTTAGAGATATTGAAGTTTTTGAAAAGAAGAATTATATTTTAGAAATCGAGACATAACTTGAAAACCCTCAACATGTCCTAAGTGTTGAAGAAGAGGTGAGTCTTTATGTTGAATCTCTTTGCTTGGTTAATGATGAAGAATGTTTTCTTTATGTTGAAGAACCTATTTTGAGAGAGGAAAATGAAGAGGAAAATTCTCAATCCATGGCTGGTAAATAATACCTAATGAGTGTGTATGAGGAATAAATCACCATAATGACTCCCTTTGGTGAACAAAAGGACAATTAATAAACTTTTACCTCCATATTTGATGAGGAAGAAATGATCATTGACTCTTTTCTCACTTTATAAGATACCATGGATGGACTAGGAGAGGTTATTAATTAGAATTTGGATGACTTGTTTGAAGTCATTGAATTAGGATATACTCATCTTCAAGGAGGATATTATATGTTGAAATATGGAGAAGGCAACATTGGTGCACAAATAAGTATGCAAAGGAAAAATATTCTTTCAAATCTATCTTTCTAAGAAACATATGCATTTGGTGATGACATGCTTAAAGTCATAAAGATGGGATATAATCATCTAAATTATTTTGGATAAAAATATCAGATATTGGAAGATGGGGAAAGCTCTTATTGGCCTCAATCTTCCAAAGAACATGAAATTAATCCTCTTGGAGACATGCCTACTAAGGAGACACAAGTTGACCATGAAATGAAGAGTGGGTAGAAGCATGAAGTGTGTGAACATATTCAAGATGAATATGTATTAATTATGGATATGTTAAAGGATGATTTAATTGAGACTAGATTAAGTGAAGTGCCAATCAAAAGGTTTGATCCACAAAACATTCAATTCAAAGAGAAGCATGCTTGGCACTTTATTTTAGCTAACCATGAAAATGATTTAAGAAGTTTTCTTTTTGATCTAGGAAAGGAGGTATGTTTAGTTGATATTTGTGAATAATATTTTGTTTCCTAATTTCTCTAATTGCTTATGCACATGTGTGTGTCTTATGTGTTTACTTTCTTTGTTGTGTGTGTGTTCTTTTCCTTTGTGTGGTTGAGGTAGTCACTAGTTGTCTTGTGTTGATAAAGTTTGTAGTCAATGGTCAAAGTTTAAATTTTTGTCTCATTCCTTAGATGACTCCACAATCCCAATGGACTGATAAGGCTATTGGTCTAGCTAGTATAGTAGGCATACTACCCCTATGAGTCACCAATTTGTTGACCAAATTTGACTTTTATGTCAAATTTGGACAACCCTAGTAAAAAAATTGAATTTTAGGCCTATAAGGGGTATAATATATTTTTATAAGGTGTTGCATAGGTCAATTAATGTAAATTGATGTTATAATAACTTGATTCATTAGTTCTCTAGGTCCATTTATCATTTTGAGTCATTTTAAGAGTCAAATAGGTGTATTTAATGTTTTATACAAGTTTATTAGAAAATGTGAAAGTGTTAAAGAGTTTTATCACATGACACATGTCCTAATAGGTCTGTAGTAATTATAACTAACTAAAAATTGTTACGATACTCAAAAAGGTAGTTTTCTTGAAGAAAAGAGTGAATTTGGTACTTTTATGGCCTCTTTGGGAAGTGTGCCACTTAAAAAATGTGTAAATGTGTTTATTCACATCCCCAATTCTCAAATACAAATTTAGTTTGATCTGAAACTAACATTTATTTTTCAACACTGTTCTATCTCTTTTTCATCCTCTTTAGCATAAAGAAGTGACTTACACGTTTCCACTTGGTAAAACAAGAAAAAAATGTTTTAGAAAAAATTATTTTGGAAGATTATTATAAAAAATTATATATTAAAATCCATATAATAATTTTTAAAAGTGGATAGTTGTGCTTCATGAGCCATCCTTTTGAAGTGGACTGTACAAATTCACTAGCTATTTGGTGCACCCTTCAAGTTTTGGTCTTATTTGAGTAGATCTATATGATTCAGATTCTAATATTTATTCCAAAGGATTTTGGAATACTTATGTAACATTTAAAATGTTTGGTTTCAAGTTTCAAGTTTATTTTACAAGCTAATACCCTCAAGTTTGTAGACTAGTATATTCTATGTTGATGGGTAGTTTTCTTTTATTTTCTAAGTTTCCATGCTTTGTGAAAAATTAAACAGGGTTATGTTAGTGTATTTTACACATTTCCAAGGTGCCCTTAATCTTATTTTCACCTTCCAACCTCAATATCTAATAAATGTCTCATGTTTGCAAGGTAATGACTCCACCATGGTAAACTAGTTATTTAAAATGTTACCTAGCTTGTTCTAGATGCTTGAAGGGAAAGAACAAGGTTAATCCAATCACCATAGGTTGAAAAATTTCATTTTCATCATTTTAATAAGACACATGATCTTTGAGAGTGAGACTCAATCTCTATTACCTAAGGATACATTCACCCACACTTTCAGGCAACCATTAAAATACACTCATAGGTGTCCTCATGAGAAATTTCACATGAAGAGAAGGTTTATAAATGATTTGAGGTATTTAAGTTTGATAAACATTAATTTGAAGCATTGATAAGGATATCAAATTTTCTTAGGAGGTTATTTCCCATACATATTTCTTCAATTCAGCCTTTTGTATGTTTATGAATTCATTAACACCCTCAAACAATTAATAGAGAGATAAGCAAAAATTTAAAGTGTTGGAACAAGTGTTACAGTTGGTGTTTAACATCCTTGTAGGAGGAATGAATATGATAACTTGTTTAATATGTCTAGGTAGCATGATAATGTTTGAACTAGTTTGAAGAATGTTGACTAAGGTTTAGGCCTATTGTCCTTGAAAACACTAAATAGAGTGCCAAAGGGTTTTCTTAGGCCTCTTCCAATACATTTGAAGAGTGTTCCAAGACATAAAGATGGATTATTTTTATAGTCCCTAGTATGGAATATACCCCTATAAAAATTGGAGATCATAAAGTAAGTGTAGAATGGTGTTTGAAAGGCTTAAAGTTGCTCCCAAAAAAACTAAAAACATGAATTGGTATCTATAATATTGTGAGGTTATGAATAGCCTTTTGATAGTTAGAAGTAAATGAGGCATGCCTTCATGTTGGAATTGATTCCATTTATTCTAAGGAGCATAAAAAATGTAAAGGACCTTCAAAGGAACAAATTAAATTTGATATACCTTACATGACGACTCTTCAGTCCATAAACTAACCCTAGTATCCACCTACAACCATAATATTGAAGGTTTGTAAGTAGAGGGTTTTTTAGTATCCAAATTGTTATCCTTATTCACCCAAAATAAGGCAAAGTTTGAATTAATGCTTAAATACTTAAAAATGGATCAAATCAACTTTTGAAATCATAATCACCTCCCTAATTCACCTACAGGATATGAGTACATAATTAAAAGACTCTAAGGTACAGACAAGGACATAGTTTTGGTGGTTGAAGGTGCAGGCAGAGTGAATGGGAACTTAACCTTAGTGAAAAAATGAATGACTACCTCAAATAGAATTTTAGTGGTGTCATCAAACCATTTCAATGAAAATAAAAGTGCCACAAAGTTGTAAGATCCCTAAATACATCTACAATAGGGTCTTAGGCAAGAGTGTCCTAGTCAAAGACCTAGACATAAAGTTTGGTGTTGGTTTAAATATTTTCAAGTGTAATTGAAACATGAAAAGGTTTGGTGACCTCGAGACATGAAAAGAGGATCCATAAACATATAAAACAAGCCTATAATAGGTCATATCTACCTATAACAAAGGTAAAATGGGACATATCATAGTAAGGATAGTGAGCTAGCATTTGGAGATTGGATGATGTTTTTAGCTTATTCAAGGATAATTTTAGTTCAAATATGTGACTTGTGACTTCAAATAAGTTGAGATAAGACCACACACATTATAAACAACTCATTTAATGCTTAGACACACCTACAAGTCTTAGAACATAGTCAGTTGAATGGTAATATGAGAGTGAATGAGGTGTTAAGTCCTAAGGGTGATGGTCTAAACTCAAGAAAGTATCAAGTGGATCCAATTAGGTAATAGGTGTTTCAATGAAGCTCTTAATAGGTATTTGTACTTTTTTTAGAGTTTGGAACATAAAGAAACCTACAGGTGGTTTCTCCTTCCATGAATGCACTCCTATAATTGGTTCACATTCATGACAAGATGAGAATTATAATGTGATTAATAGAGCATATTAATGTTTCAAGTGGTTTAAGATGATTCATGATATTAAATGATAATGTATAACATTATAATGGAGATATATTCACTTTTAAGTCCTTACACTCCTCAATACTATTGGTTGCATTGATAGAGACAATCTGGTGAACCCATGAATAAGGAGTGTGCTTGATAAATAAAAGTATTGAATGGATATTAGAGATAATCTATTGTGACCATGAAAATATATATAAATCTCTCACATTAGATAAAATCATATAGAAGGTCTCTTAGAGTGTCAAAACATAGTCCATAAGGGAAGCATGTAGATAGTTTTCACCCAAGAGGTAGATTTTAGAAATTGATGAGGTTGAAAGTTCTAATAATATGACAAAGATCCAATTTTTGAGAGGATGGTCTCTAGGGTTTGTTTAATCCTACCAAGTATTCAAATTTTTGAAGCAAATAGGGGTACTCTCCCTTATGCATGAACAAGCAATATTGAGAAGATGGAGTAGCCAAGGAGGGTTGAAGTTGTTTGGACCCCTTAAGAAGATGTATAAAAATTGAATATACCTAGAGAAACCTGATAATAACCTCACATGAACAAAAAAATTGTTAGAATGGTTTAGATTTCATGGTTTACATATAGGCCTACTAGGTAAAGAGCAGGCCTAGAAGGCAAATGTGATACCAATGCTATTTATAGATCTAAGTGAACATTCAAATGGATTTTAAGATGCACATAGGGTAATATAAAATGTTTTATATCTTTTTGAATACAAGAAAACTAACAAGAAGGTCCAAAACATCAAACATTGTAGTCAGACCTAGTTATCAAGGTTAAGGCCTAGTAAGCGAAGAGGGGGTCATATTCATTTACAACTTTTCATATGAGTTAAAAGTTGTTGAATAATGTTTTAAGGGCATAATAATTTTTTTTAATCCTTAATATTATATATAAATCCAAGGATAAACCATTTTGGGTCTAAAACCGACTCATGCTTATGCAAAATGATGAAAGCAAGCTTGACAGGTCAAGTTGTGAAGCTCATATCTTTCATGAAGATATGCATGGGAGCCAAAGGATATATGAGCTATTAACATGGGTATTATAGGCCATATTTTTGTAATTTTTTCTCAATTTTTATGTTCCAACTTTATGAACAATTGTTAAGACCAAAAACAAGCCTAAACCCTAATAAACCCTTGTTAAGGACCAATATTGGAAAATTAAGTTGTAAAACTAATATAAGGACATAGTTTTACCATAATGGATATTTTCACTTATATAATACTCCTTAATGATACTCCATACTATGATTAGTTGTATGGACTTGTATGTATGGGGGTAGAAATATGATTTTTCTCACTATTTTATGTGTTGTGTAGGATACATGGGGATTTAGGAGATGAAAAAAAGTTTTATGGAAATATTGAGACTTTTAATAACTCCAAATATTCATTTAATATCTTAAAACAACTCCTAAGTGTCTCAAATAGGTCCTTAAACTTGGCTAGTCAAATCTAGCATATTGGGCAAGCTAGAGAGGGGTGAAAAGCTTTAGTTGAACTAATTTTAAAGATTTTATAATGATTACAAGTCCATTTAACGTATTTAAAATTTTAATTCACTCCATCCTATAGATTTTCATGGAAAAATGAAGCCAATTTGGAATTAAAATGTGCAAGATTCATGAAAGGGTAGTTTTTAGGACAACAGATGATGATGACTCTCTTTCAGGTGATTCCAGAATACCAGGCATACAACCAATGCATGGAGAGGAATTTATGATATCCTTACCTACCAATCCAATAATTTTACCTTCACTGTATTAACTATAAGTGAATTAAATATACATAATCATTAATGTAGTTTTTTGTGCAAGAAAAGGAGTTTTAGGCCACTTTGCATAACTTTGATGACTTGGATTGACACTTGTTTCTCCTTAAATTTCATTTTTAGAACCATATCACCTTCCAATGCATGGATAAATAAAACTCTTAGATTTACAAGTGTCCTTGTGACCCTTAGAATTTTTTTTTGCATAACTTTGATGGCTTGTATTGACACTTGTTTCTCCTTAAATTTCATTTTTATAACCATATCACCTTCCAATGAATGGATAAATAAAATTCTTATATTTATAAGTGTCCTTGTGACCCTTAGAGTTGGCCATTTTGTCATTGTATTGGATGCTCCACCTAAGTATGGTGAAGTCATGCTCATTTTTATACCTTTTGATAAATAAAATGACTAATTTTTACCTATTCATGACTATTTACAAGTTTTTTATTCATGGACGATGAATATTGCTTAGTAAAGACTATGGATTCCTAGCATGTGGGTCTCATTCTTTCACCTTGTTTGCAGCTAGAAAACATCATTTTGTAGGGCATGTGATGTGTTTTAAGATATGTCAAATGTTTAGTGAGTTATTATTTTCATTCAAGGCCTCTTGTCTAGTCCTCCTAGCTTTGCACATCCATCCATGACCTCACAATGTCACATTGATTTGAGAAATGGAGATTGATGTAGTGTAAGTTTGGTTTGTATTTTGGTTTTAGGTTTAGGATGAAATTGGTTTTAAGTCATAAATTGATTTGGTGTATCACCTCCTTAGTTTATATTTGATTTTAGTTATCTCTCACCCTTTTCACCTCCCAAAGTTAGTAATAGTAGCAGCGAAGTGGTACATCAAGAAAGCTATCCCTATTTAGAGACTCACCTCATTCCTTAGGGTACCCATAATCCTAGAGGTGATTCCATTTTTCCACTTGGATGAGGATATCCTTGAATATCCTTAAAGGTTTCAAATATAAGTGATAATATTTATATCTTTATTAATTTCTTGTGGTTGAGTAAAATAAATATTAGTTGATGTTTGTAAGGTATCCACTTGAGGTATCTTAGTTATAAGGGGAACAAAGCTTATATTAATTGTATGATAATTATTGTCAATTTGATTTTTTTTTATTGTTAATTTCATGTTTATTGGTTCTAAATTCCTCAATTTTTTGAGATGGGATGAGTAAGAGTCTTAAACAATGCAAAATTTTGTAAAATTGTTATAGTTAGAGGCTATATATTGGTCAATATAAGAAACTTCACTCCTCATGTTAATAACATTTTCATATTTGATTTCAATATCTACATTAATTTAAAAACTATTGGTAGTAATAAGTTTATTATAAGTATCTTGATGGTTAGGAAGAGGATCCTAGTAAATAGCTAAGTGAGCATTGACTTGATTTAAATCTTCAGTATTGGTTTTAGTTTCATGATCCTTAACTACTATTTAATAAGCTTGTTGTTATTTATGTATAAGTGACTCATGATCAAAGTTGGGTCCAAGGAGATAATCCATATCAAATTTTCATAATTGGTGATAAGTTTCCTAATAATGGCCCTAATTTTCATGAAACCAAGAAAATTTGTGAGGATCATACTAGTGTTTGATAGGGCATGCGGGATCTATATCTCATGGGGAAGGTCATAGAAGATAATTTTTAATGTAGAATAGGTAAATAGGTTGTGTACATCTATATTATTCCCTTGATAAAATATAGAACTAGGATGATAATTATTATTTGGTATTGGAGGATTATGCTACATGGCATTATTTGGAGCAATGGAAAGGATGGTGTGTATGGAGTCGTAATTATCTGTAACACCGTAATTTTTTGAATTTATATTATTATCTTTCACAAGTATTCAAGTTCATTTATAATGGTTAAAATTGGTTTCTAAGTAAATTTTGATGTTTAGCTTAGTCGAGGGCCTCTTCCAAGGATTTTAGGGAAAGGGTCCTAACATGGTATTATAGTTTAGGATGAAGAGAATTGGTGAATAAGTGGAAGAGATTTTCATACAAAATATTATGATTAGATTTTTTAGACAAATATTTCCATAATTTAATGAATACTTGGGCTATTTTGATTTTTTAATTGTTTACAATTGATAAAATGGGATAAATTATTTTTTGGAAGATCACTAGTTTGGAATTCTTGGACCAAAGCATTGACTAGGTCTTCCAAAGTAGTGATGGAATGAGTTTTAATTTGGTTATACCAATATAAATCACCACTTGAAAAGGTTTTAGCTAAGATTTTGGTGGTATTTTAAATATGTTTGTGTGTGTGTGTGTGTGTGTGTGTCTGTGTGTCTGTGTGTATGTGTGTATATATATATATATATACACACACACACATACATATACACACACACATTATATATATATATATATATATAAAGGTTTTCAAATGAAAAGTTAGATCAATGGATCCATTATAAGCAATAGAAGGAACTATTCGTCTTATGTCAATGTTTTCAATTTTGAGGAACAAAAGGTTCATTTTGTAAGTGTTTAATAGTTTTGTTAATAAGTGGGGGTTGTGGTATAAGGTTAATATGTGCATATATAAGGGGATATGTGGGGACATTAGGATTTTAAATTCCCCACTGAGTGGGTTGAGGTTGGTTTTGGATATGTGATAATTGGTTTTGAATTTGCATCATTTTATTTGCACTATTAGTTTGAAAAGTGAAAAATTGGTTAAGAGTTTGTAATAGTAATTGATTAGTTTGAATACTATTTTGACTAATATAAGAAACATTGGATGTGTTAGTATTAAATGAAGTATTAAGAGTTTGAGATGCACTAGAATCATAAGATGTAATAGTATCATGTGAAGCACTAGTGACATGAGAAGAACTAATATTATGATTTGTATGGAATTGGGTATTAGTGTGGGTGTTTTGAGGAGACCCACTAAAGGTCACACCTACCATGTTTATAGAAATAATTGTCATAGAGGTGAAATAAGACATAGAAGGTAAAATAATAATGTTATAATGAGACATGATAAAATTCAAAGGTATGGAATAAGTCATCAAATGACTTGCCCCAAATCCTATGTAAAAACTAGGTAAAGGTGAATGGGGTTCTTCCATATGAGGTCCCATCATGAGTTTATAAATGACTAAAGGATCCATACTTCTATGTTCATTATTTTCATTGATGAAGAGAATCATTTCAACCATTTACTCAAGGTCACTTTCATCTTCTACCATTTGCATGAACAAGGGATCAAGAGCCATGGAATGGGGATGAGTCACATAGTTAGTAGTTTGAGTGGTGACATGGATATTGATTTGATATGAATTAGTTACCAAAAAATGTTTTTTTGGAAATTTATTAAGATTTGTGAAACTCATCATATTATTTTAATTTTTATCTATATCATTATCAAACATATGTTGCATGATGAAAGGAATGAGTTAAAATAATTTCTAAAATACTAGATGATATATATTATAGTAGGTTGAGTTGGTCTAATTAGTTATATAAAAAACAAATATAAAAATTTGAAAAGGAGTTGGTTGAGATGGTTGACCTAGTTATAAAGGAAGATAAACACAAAAATGTCTAAAATATTAGGTCTAATTGGTTGACTTAATTCTGAAGGAAGTTTTGGCCAAATTTTGGCCCACATATAAAACTTGATATTGTAGTAAAGATTCTAGAGGCCTTGGTGTGGAGAAATAAACTGAGTAGAGCTCATGTTGAACAAAGAATCTAATAGTAGGAGAAAATTTCTCATACAACCTGTAAAGCTTTTGAAATAATTTAAGTTAACTTAAAGCATATATTATCTAAATTTAAGAAAGTAGGTCTTCATGGTGTCAATACAATCAAGGAACATGAAATAGGTTTGTGTATGCCTCTAGAGTTCATTTGAGCCTTCAAATATCAAGTATCAATTTCAAGAACATGTCCAAAAGAGTCTGTGGGTTTAAAATCTTATTTTATACTTGGGAAATTTTCCATTTTTTATTTTAGGTAAGCATTAATTCTTTTAGGGAAATTGTTTTGGGTTTTTTTCGCTAAGTGTTAGGGACCTGTTGGGAAAATTAGCCAAATCAAAAGATATGAAGACTCATTTTAGTCGCACAAAATTCTTGAAATAAATTTCTCAAAGTAAAAATTCTTTTGAGAAAATTATCTGAGCAATTTTCCCAAAGACAAGATTCTTTCAGACATTTTGTTTAAAACAAAAATCCCATAGAGATAATTCTTTTAGGGAAAGTGCCTCAAATAAAAATCTTGAGGAAAATAGCCTGAGGATAAAAATACTAATGCAAAAGCTCCAACATAATGGTTTGTCTTGGGGAAATTGTTTTAGTAGAGTGAAATTTGTGCAAGTGTCAAAGTTCAAGCTCAATAGTCATCCATTAGGGTCAAAATATTGATGGTCATGCAAATGTCATTAACATTCCCATGGACATTAATTGATGGGTATGTAGACATCAAATTTAAGTCATGGAAAATAACCATTAGTTTTCAAATATCTTAGTGACGTTTGTGAAGATGCCAAATACATTTGTGTAGACATCAAATATAGGTGTGTGAATTTCAAATTTGAGCCATTACAAGTAGCCATTTTCATTCAAAAAATGTTGAAGGGTCCATAAATGAGTGTGGGATTGATAAGTGTCAAGATCTTGGCTACCTAAATAGAGATCCAATGACATGTAGGAAAGCTAGGGTTAATAAGTTAGTAGGCCCCCATGGAAAAACATGAAGTTGACAAATGGCGAGATCTCAGAAGTAATGATCCAATAGTATGAGTGAGGTCAATAGGGTCAACATATCATAAATATAGGTAATATATTTCCAAGTATCATTATATTATTAGGCTCCAAAGAAAATTAATGGTCCATGTGTATCTCATACAAAAAAAATAAATGAGTAAGGTTCAAAGTCAAAAAACTAAGGGATCTTCAGTGGGAGGTTGAAAATGTGACCAAGATCAAACCAGGGAAAGTAAGCCTTACATGGTCATCATTCCACCATTAAATCTTGATCAAATTCTAATGAATGGACATAACCATGCATTTAAGTATAAAGAACATAAAGGGACCACCATTAAAGCTAAATACAAATGTTTTGGTTCATATATTTGTGGAGTGAAAGGTTCATTCTATGATTGTGTTCACCATTATTTTAAGGATCCCTATATATAAAGAGTTCTTAGTTTCTATGGATGCTCAAAAGAAAAAATAAGTCTCTTATACCTAATGGAGATCAAAAAAATCTATGTAGTCTATAGCTTTGCTTTGACATAAATGACTATAGGAAAACCAAAAAAAGAGATTGGTTTTTCATCTATAGAAAAGATCTAGGTCCAAGATTTGATTGAGGGTAGATATCTGTGATCATGTAAAGGGTCCTCATCCTTCAACATGGCCATATTTTTTACAAACAACCATCTAAAATAGATAGGTCCATGATTCTATTAGATCCATGAGCATGAAAGTTTTTTATTTAATGGGAAATAGAGTGAGGGATCAATGAAAAGGATTTGGTGGTTGGGACTTGAAACTAAGTGCATTCATTCATCCTTGAAACCTTTAGGGACTTTCCCAATTGGTAAGCCATGAGCAATGTCCTAATTGGAGAAAAAGGTGACAAAGTATTCAATGGAAAAAAATGTGGTAGCTTAATATCAATTAATGATCTGGGAAGGTTTGTTCCCTTTCTGATGGCATGCTCCCACTTTATTTATCTCTCTCCCTTCTCTTATATATCCTAGTCTCATTCCCATTATGGGGGTTCTTAGCTCTTAGAATTTTTCATTATTTTTTGGGACAAGGATACTCATTGAGACTCTTGAAAAAGTGTTCTCATTTGATAAGGTTAGACCTTGTCAAAATATTGTAAGAACTTCCTCTTGAAGTAATATGATCAATTCTTTGCATATCTCTTGTCTTCAATTAGTGCTTAGTATACTTGTGTATGGTGAATTTATGAAGGAGAGTCTTCCTAGTTTATTGTCCTTCTACTTACCTCTTTGAAGATGTTTTCAATCTAACTTGCATGTCTAGATTAATGTTTTACTTAGAACCTCTTCTATGAAATTTTTATTCAGCTGGTGAGATTGTGAGGTTGTGTGATCTATAATTGTCTTATGCTTAGTTAGTGTGGGTTTAAGCTTGTATGAGTGCCCATTTTAACTTTATTACATCACCTTTTAGCCTTATTTGAATCCCTTAAACCATTTCTAACCCTTTTATGAGTAATTTTCATTAGTTTAGGTGAGCATCAAGAGTAAGTTAGCCTTCTCCAAAGTTCTAACCCCATTATAGGTGATCCATAGCCTAGGGTTATTCCCATTAAATAACTCAATTGGAAAGGGCCTGAAGAACCCTCTCCAAGGGTACAGATTGAGCCTACAGTAGTTTTTGGCATGCCTAGTGGAACTTACTACATTATTCATTGGTGAAGATTTTTGGTGTTCTCTTCATCCAATCAGCATTTGGAGGCACATATGTAAACATAAATGGTGAATCCAAGATTTTAATTGGTTACATCAGTCCAGGTAAGCCTTCAAGCAAGTGTTATCTTTATCTAGTCTCTTGTATGAGTCTCTATGGCTAGGTTTGGGAAAAAAATCTATCCTAATCAGGTTGGTGATCCATATCATCAACCAAATGAAGCATGCCAACCTTATTATTACCCCTACTAATAGTCCAATCATTCCAATCATCCCAAAAATGAGCCTATCTATCTTTCATATCAACCTACTTACCCCTCTAGCCAACCTTATCAAAATTATTTTTTTGTTACCACATCCTTGTTGTCATTCAAGCCAAATATGCTAAAACTATAAGAGGTGATGATAAAATGGGACAAATAACTTGATGTATTCCCTTTTCATCTCATAGAGAGGATGAGTAAGTCAGTTCAAATGTTGATAGGTAAGAGGATGTATACTGGATAAGAGGTCTAATATGGTGCTATTAATGATGATTTGTATGAAATGAATACTTTGATATAATGGTGGATATATAGATTAGTGAGGTGGGAAAATCAAGAAAATAAATCCAAGCAACCTCAAACTTCCACCTTACACTTTCTTGAAAAGGAACCCATCTTGAGGGAAATAAGTGAAGAGGAAAGATCTCAAGTTATAACTAATCAAGAATATGTCATGAGTGACTATGAAGAATAAATCACCAAAGGGACTCCCATTGGTGAACACAAGAGAAATTCAACCTTCTCGAATGAAGAGAAACATATTGAAGATTCTTCTGCAATTGTGCATGAGTTAGGGTGTACTATCAAGGAGAAATGGGATCGAAATGAAATATGGAAATAGTTGTATCATGACATCATGGACTACATAGAGGTTATAAACCAACCTATGCCTCCTAAAAAACATGAATGTGAGATTTATAATAAATTTGAATAATCTAACTAGTCTCAAGATGAATTAACTATTGAAAGAAGTACTGATGTCTTCAAAGGTGAAGAAGAATGGTCAGATCAAGAGTCACAAGAACATGACATTTTGAACCTTGGATGGGTTGGTGAGATTACATGTGAGTTATTTAAAGGTAATAATAATAGGGATGGTTTTAATGTTGGAATTGTCCTAAGTGATAAAAAATAATATTCCTTTTGAGATGAACTAGAGCAATTTTGCTTACAAATAGATAGTTAACCTACACATACAAAAGTTCCATTACGTGAGAAGGTTTCAAGTGATCCTATAGTCCAAAACCAAGAAAGTATTAAACTATAGGAAGAGTATGTATATATTAGATACATATTTATCCCATTTTATCTATTGGATATCATGTTAAAAGGATTAGCAATCATGAAGTAATTGAGTTCAACAAAGCAAAGGTCTAAAAGGTAGCTTGTTTCACATCTTTGCTCATCACATAAAGGTGAATTAAGGAGTTTTCATTTTGATCCAAGAGGATCAGTTTGAAAAGGTATTGTATATATTATATTAGGTTTTATTATTTTCTCTAATTACCTTTGTGAGCATTTATTTAGTGGGTTAGTTTTTCTTTCTTTCCTCTAAGTGCCTACGTACACTTACCCTTGTTTATTTTGTTTTTGTTGTCATTTTTGCTTCAAGAGGAAGGTTTCAAGAAGGTTAAACATTTTATAAATATCACATCATCTAATAAGAAAGAGGATACTCCATGCCTAATGTATCAAAAAAGGCAAATATTCTAAGTTCTATTGCATAGGTAAGCATGCAACTCCTATGAGTCACCAAAGATATTGGCCAAATTTTGGCCCACATACAGAACTTGAAATTGTAGTAAAGATTCAAGAGGTATTGGTGTCGATAAATAAACTAATTATATTTCATGTTGAACAAAGAATTAAATAGTAGGAGAAAATATATCATACAACTTGTAAAGCTATTGAAACATTTTAAGTCAACTTAAAGCATAAATTGCTAAATTTAAGAAAGTAGGTCCTCATGGTTTCAACATAGTTAGGGAGTATGGACTAGGTTTGAATATGCCTCTAGAGTTCATTTGAGCCTTCAAGGGTCAAGTATAAATTTCAAGAACATGTACAAAATAGCCTATATGCTTAAAATCTTATCTGATACTTGGGAGATTTTCCATTTTTTATTTTGGCTAAGTATTAATTTTTTTGGGGTTTTTGGCTAAGTGTTGGGGACTTGTCAATAAAATTGGTTGAATTAAAAATTTTGAAGACTCATTTCAGTCAATAAAAATGCCTATAACAAAGTTTTTTAAGTATAAATTATTTTAGAAAAATTATCTGAGCAATTTTATTGAAGATAGGATTCTCTCAAAATATTTTATCCAAAACAAAAAGCTCACAGACAATTATTTTAGGGAAAGTGTCCCAAATAAAAATCACAAGGAAAATAGCTCGAGGAAAAAACAACCAATGCAAAATATCTGATATAATGGTTTGTCTCAAGGAAATTATTTTAGTAAAGTGATGTTCATGCAAGTGTCAAAGTTCAAGTTCAACAGTCATCCATTGGGGTCCAAAGATTGATGGTCACACAAACATCATTAGCATTCCCATGGACATCAATTGATGGGTTCATATACATCAAATTTAAGTCATGATAAATGATCATTGGTTTTTAAATATCTTAGTGATGGTCATGTAGACATCAAATACATTTGCATAGATGTCAAATATAGGCTTGTGAACATCAAATTTGAGTCCTTGTAAGTATCCATATGCATTTTAAAAATGTCGATGGGTCCCCAAATGAGCATGGGTTTGACAAGTGTCAAGATCATGATTATTTTAATAAAGATCCAATGGTATGAAAGTGAGTTGGGGTCAACAAGTCAGGAGGCCCCCATGAACAAGCACAAAGGTGACAAATGGTGATATCTCAGGAGTAATGATATAACAGTGTGAATGAGGTCAACAGGGTTAGTGTATACCAAGGAAAGGTGAGAGATTTCCAAGTGTCATTAGCTTGTTAGGATCTTAGAAAAATCAATGGTCCATGTACATCTCACATAAATCAAATTAATGAGTGAGGCTCAAAGTCAAAAAACTAAGGGTTCTTCAGTGGGAGGTCAAACACATGACCATGATTGAACTAGGTAAGGAAATCCTTGAAAGGTCATCATTCTACCATTAGATCTTAATTAGATGCCAATGAGTGGACACAGCCATGCAATCAGGTATAAATAACATAAAGGTACCACCATTAAGGCTAAATATGGACCTTTGGCTCATAGATTTATAGTGTGTAAGGTTCATTCAATGATGATGTTCACCGTTCTTTGAAGGATCCCTATATATAATGAGCTCTCAGTTTCAATGGATGCTCAAAGACAAAAATAGGTATTTTAGACCTAATGGAGATCAAAAGAAGAAAACCAATAAAGGAGATTGGTTTTATATCTATAGAAAAGATCTAGTTCCAAGAATTGATTGAGGGTAGATATTTGTGATCTTGTAAAGGGTCTATGTTCTTCAACATGGCCATATTTTCCACAAATAACTATCTAAAATAGATAGGGCCATAATTCTATCAGATCCATGATCATGAAAGTTTTGTCTTTAATAAAAGATGACATGAATGATCAATGAAAAGGATCTATTGGTTAGAAATTATATCTAAGTGCATTAAATGCATCCTCAGAACCTTTGGGGACTTTCCCACTTATTAAACCATGAGAGGTGTCTTGATTAGATAAAAAGGTGACAATCAACTCATTAGATAAAATGGTGGTAGTTAAATCTCAATTAATGAACTGGGATGATGTATTCCCTTTTTGATGGCATGTTCCATCTTTATCTCTCTCCCTTCTCTTATATATCCTAGTCTCATTCCCATTATAGGGGTTTTTAGCTCTTAGAATTGTTCATTCTTTTCTGGGATAAGGATACTCATTGAGACTCTTTAAAAAGTGTACTCATTTGATAAGGTTAGAACATGTCAAAATATTATAAGAATTGCCTCTTAAAGTAATAAGATCAACTCTTTTCCTATATATTAACTTCAATTAGTGCTTAGTATGATTTTATATGGTAAATTTGTGAAGGAGAGTCTTTTTAGTTTATTTTCCTTATACTAGCCTCTTTAAAGGTGTTTTGAATCTAACTTATAGGTCTATATTAGTGTTCTACTTGGAACCTATTCTATGAAATATTTATTTAACTAATGAGATTGTGAGGTCTTGTGAGATATAGTTGTCTTATGCCAATATAGTGTGGGTTCAAGCTTGTATGAGTGTCTATTTCAACTTTAGTGAATCACCTTTTAGCCTTTTTAGGATCCCTTAAACCCTTTATAACCCTTTTCATTGTAACTTACATTAGTTTAGTTGAGAATTAAGAGGAAGTCAGCCTTCTCTAGAGGTCCAACCCTAGTATAGGTGACCCATAGCCTGGGGTTTTTCCCATTGTGTAGTTCATTTGGAAAGGGCCTAAAGAACCCTCTCCAAGGGTGTAGATTGAGCCTATAATCAAAAGATAAACATATTATCCTATAAAAAAATTGGGTTGAGTTGGTTGACTTGGTTCTAAAGGAAGACAAACATAACAAATTGTAAAAGAATAGGTCAAGTTAGTCGATTGAGTTCTATAAGAAGATAAACATAATTTCTTGTAAAAAAATGGGTCAAGCTAGTCAACTAAATTTAGTAGGAAGATAAACATAACATCTTGTAAAATATTGGGTCAAGTTGTTTGACTTACTTCTATAGGTATAAAATGAGTTTAAAATAGTATGAGTTTGAATGATTTAGTTTTTAATAATAGAAAATATAACTAAACATATAGGTAATTAGGTTGTGTTAGTCAATCTAGTTACAACACACAACACAAAAATTATATCAATGATGTCTAATACAAGTTTTAAAATACAACATAGAATTAAAAACATTAAGCAGTAATAGTAATTTTTAGAAATTAACTAACTAATTTCTAAAAATAAAGATCAATAAGTTATACTAAGGGTTTTGATTGAAAGTGTAGGCTCCCAAAGATACTTTCTTATTCATTGGATAGTGTCAACCCAATATTTTAGAGAGCTGACTATGAATTAAGTACCATTCCCATATCCCACTAAACTTGATTTTAAAGGTAATCTATAATTAAGTTCTTGTTACTAACTTATAATCAATGCACCACATAAATAAATAGATGGATGAATTCATAAGGTTCAATAAAGAAGGAAATCCTAAGCATTTCTAAAATACTATGAGGAAAACAAAAATTAAATACTATGTTTAGATCTATACTATGGCTATGATTATTAGGGAAATCCCTTTAATCCATGATATATATAAATAATATACAAGGACCATAAAAATAAGATCGAACAACCCTTCAAAATAATAGTTAAGTAGTTTGAAAACTACCAGTACATAGTTTCTAGGGAAAACCAAAGAAAGTGAAAAATAAAAACAAAAATCAAGGTTTCAAAAGCTATTTTACATTTTTTTGAATGTAAATAAACAAGAAGTCAACTAAAAATAAAAGTGAGTTTAGTTAATATGCCTGTCAGTTGATTATATTTACTTGAACTAAGATAAAAATAAATAGAATGAAGTCAAGTTGGTCAACCCAGTTGTGCAAATAAAATAGAACAAAGTTGATTTGATCAACTCAGTATATTGAAAGATATTCCAAAAGGAATTCAGATGAGCTAATCAACATAGTTCTATGGATAGAAATAATATACATTACTAAGTTGAACCAATCAACTTAGTTGAATATAAAATTGTAATTTTATAGAATTTAAAAACTAAGAAAAATAATACTGAAACTTGAATTTTCAAAAATAGTGGGAAATTAAATTAGTTGATAGAGAGTAATTACTGATATGTTTAGAATGAACTTGGTGATTTAAACTGAGTCGACCAGGTTGATATATTAGTTTATCTAAAGTTATTGATTTATTATTTTGAACTTGTTATTTAGATAGAATTTTTAACCTATAGAGGGTAATACAAAATATTTAGACAAAGTTGAATTGGTTAACTGAATATAAATAAAATTGATAAATGAAAAAAAAAACTATGTCAATCAAATTGACCTAGTAGATTAAATAAAAATGTATAGAAATAAAGGAATCAAGCCAGTTGATTCACTTAGATGAAAAAAAAGAAAAGAAACAATATCAATAGGGTATGTATACACACAATATTTTTAAACTTTATCAATTAACGATGTTTTCTCTCTTGTAGGAACATGTCGAGTCTCAATCTATTTGAGTGCATGCCTTAAAAGGTGCACCAAGAAAGGGGTGGCTAAATCATTGGTGATTTGTAAGATTATTTTTCCCTATACCACCACTTAAAACAAACACAAACCTCTCTTATACATGTCCCTAAGCTTTGACACCTCCCTTACATAGTCCTCTAAGCAATTCACTACCTTAAATATCCCCTATATACACATAATATTTTCAAACTCTATCAATTATTGTGATTTCTATCTTATAGGAACCTATAGATTCTTAATATCTCTAAATTCACACCCTAAGGGGTGCATCAAGAAAGGGGTGGGTATACCATTGGTTCTTCATAGGATTGTTGTCCCTTATTACTACTTGTTACCAATTCAACCAACTCCTAAAAACATTCCCCTAAGTTTATCCTATTTTCCCTCTCCTCTAGTCTTTTACCATATTTATTAGCCCCTTCCCTAGCCTAAACCCCTTTTTATAATTTTACATGACTATGTTGACCACATCGACCTTTTATTATTATTTACAAATCTTACTAAGAACAAGGTCGGCCATGGTCGACATAGTTCATAACTTAGTTTGTTTTTGATAATTTCAATACTAGGTCCACCTTGTCAACCTAATCTTTTGAAAGGATTTAGGGTTAGATATTCCTATATAAACACATCCATGTCTCCATTCTTTGAGAGACAACAAGATTTAATTATTCATTTTTGATTCTTTATAATCTACTATTTTGCCATTCTACTTGAGGAGTCTTAGCTTAGGGTTTCTACTTAGAGAAGAATCTAGTCTTGTGGAGAAGTCTTGAATGATTTGGTCTTTATTAGTGATCCTTATAAACCACAATAGCCTCTTTCAAATCACCTTTGTCTAATGGAGAGATTAAGTCTTGATGGGTTCATCTTTCAGGTGATTTTCTCTAACTTTGGTCCTCTTTTTAGTAGAAAGAAGTAACATAAGTAATGGCTTTTGAGTAATATTACTCTCTACATGCATTAAGGTTTTACCTATACATATATTAAATAGGGTTCTCTTGTGAATTTTTACTTTTATTTTTACTAACCCTCATGTTGTGACACAAGCTTTGGTGAGCACTAGATTAGATTTTGCTTTACTTATTATTGGTTTAGTGAATATAAAAACATAGGACCTAGTTAGGGTTATTGCATAGTTTTGCTTGAATAGAGGCTTTAGAACCCTCCCTAGTGATATTATTGTGGTAATATATCCCTTAATTAGGTCTAGTGGATCCATATTGGTCATGACCCTGATTATCTAATGTATCCTCAATGGGAAGTGTAAGTAAGATCTATCTTCTCCGAGATAGTATTGATTTATAGACCTATTGCATTTTCCATTTCATACATGCTAGTGAACCTAATGTGAATCTAAACCTTTCATGTTTTATTTCATTATTTCATTTTTATAATATTATTATTTTTATATATTTGCAATATTATGTTGACTAAGATGGTATAGTTCTAACTTTTATGCACAAATTTAACACATAGTCATATCAAAATGACTCTATTATTTCTATGCAGGTCTTCATCAGATATAGGTTACTAGATTAGATAGGTTTAAGTATTAATCTTCTTCATTCCAAGATTAACAAACTACATCAAACTGGTCAACTTAGTCTTTCAATCAACATTCAGATCAACAAACTAAGTTGGGTAGGTTGACTTAGTCTTCCAATTAGTGTCTATATCAATAAATTATGTTTGGTAGGTCAACTTAGTGTTCCATTCAGCATCCAAATCAACAAACTATGTTAATTAGGTCAACTTAGTCTTTTCATTAGCATTTGAATCAACAAACTAAGTCTGGCAAGTTGACCTAGTCATCTTATCTTGTTTTCATACATAGGGTTGTACAAAACTAGGGAAAACTAGTTGACTTAGTTTTTAGAATTTGAAATCAAGATTCAAGGAACTTCAATATAAAATTTCCAATACTCATCATCCTCCAACACACTAAGGTTACTTTATTTCTCTCTCTATCAATTCAGTAATTTATTATAGTTCTATTTTATGCAAGTTTGTTGTCTTTAAAAATGCAACCCTATAATAAACTAAATTGACCTGGTTGACTTAGTTCTATATCCTATCTTCTATCTAAAAAAATAAGTTGACTAGGTCAACCTCGTTCTTAAATACTCATGATTCTATAGAATAGTAGTGACCTAGTCGAATCTATTTTGTACTATTTGCACATGGTGTCATCTAAACTAACTTTTTACCATTCTTAATTTGGGAATCAACAACTATTTGATAGTAATTACTTCACACTTTCACTTTTAGTGGTTTTCATGCTTAAAATAACTCACATAATATAATTAGGTGGTTTTTCAAATTGAAATTTAGTTATACTATTTTGATATTTTTTCACACACTACCAAATCACACAATACTCAAAATGCATATAACATTTGTTTTCCCAAGGCCTGCCTATTTGGATTTCATTACCAAAGGGGAATCCAATTTGGTTTGTTGGCCAAGTATAAACATGTGGTTAATTTTATATATTAGAAAATCACCTAACACCCTTATTGATACAATATTATGAAATAAGGGGGTAAGCCTCAATACCAAGCCAATACCATTACTAATACAGATCCCTTTCAGCCTAAACATCCTAAAACCATCCATAGATTTTTTTATAGTTCCTTATTTTTAATCAAATTCCATGTCACACTTAAAATAATACTTTATAATAATCTAAAAACACTTAGGATGACCACTTATTTAACATATACTTTTTAGTTGACTACTTGCTCTTTGATAATTATATGTTGTATTGTGAAAATTTGTATTGGCTAGTGTTGGTGCAAGGTTTTTTGTTGTGTTCCCAAATTAGATCATTCTCATTGATGTAACTATTTGTGTTTACTTCCATTTCTTTCTTTAATTACATTATAAAAAAATTCCCTATTTTAGCACATTGTTGTTCTATTCGACTTATTCTCTTATAGATTGTGTTTTCCCTTATTTGCATTACTATGTTGACTTAGTCAATCCTATGCTCTCTTTTAACAATTAGGTTATAATAATAAGTCAAATTTGTCAACCTTGTATCCTTATCAAACCATGTTTATCCCTATTTATATTATTAAGTCAACCTGGTCAACTATATACCTTATTTACCTCTTGGATTATAGTAATAAGTCAACCTAGTCAACTCTTTACTCTTCTACCTTCTATCTAACATCACTAAGTTAACCTACTTGACTCTATGCTCTTCTACCTTTTATCTAGTAGTACTAAGTTAACCTAGTCAACCTTTTAATCTTATCATTCCATTTCAAATAGTTCACATTCAACCTAGTCAACTCTGTATTCTTATGCCTTCTATCAAGCAGTCCATAGTTGATCCAGTCGACTCCATACTCTTATTATTTCCCTTGCTCTTTTATTTGGTTGAAGTATTTCTCTATCTATCCGACTTAGTTATCTATCCATACTTTCTCTTTCTTCTTTCCTAAATTTTTTTTCTTTCCTCAAGCATCATTAAATCCCATATCAAAATTTTCTTAGACAACCTGAATCTATTTAGACACAATATGGGGTGCTATGTTCTTTTTATCTTTTATTATCTTTTCTTCCTCTTTTTAGCCTTTGGGGAATATTTTGATTCCCATCTACACATTACTATAGCCTTCGGGGCATCTTGTGATACCCACTCACATATGATTATAGACTCTGGGGCATGTTGTGCTGCCCATGCCTACATTCACTTACCCTTTGGGACATCTTGAGATGCCCAATCTTATTTTACATGGCATGGTACCAAACTAATTCAAATCTAATACACCTTATAATACAAAATCTTGTCTCTCACATGATCATCCTTGATATAAATGTTAGTGTATATTTATTCCCTTCTTTTCATGCTTTTTATATGTTATATCTAACACTTTTTATAGGATACTTACACAGGTCTCACCCTCTGCACTAGTTCTCTATTTTTACAAACCTTATTCCTCACTTTTGGTATTTTGACTTCCCTTATTCTCATGATTTGCATTATAAAACTATGGATATCACCCAATCTTCCTCATTATTTCCTTCTCTTTGTTTTCAAACTTTCTACACACTTTTTATCACCCCTTGGGTTTCTCTTTTTAAGTTGAAATGTAAGACCATGGATAGGACTTGGTCTTCCTCACAAGTACCATATTTTTTTATCCCATTTATTTTTCACATGCTTTATAAACCCTCATGGGTTTCTTTTTTATGAGTTATATTATAAGACCATGGACAAGACCTAGCCTTCCTCATAAAATCACCATATTTGCATTCTTTTTATAGAATGTGTTTTGAAATGGTTACAAATTTTTTATCCTTGTTCTCAACCTTAGCTTTTGCTTATTTTGGTAGATAAAATTTTCCCAAAAAAACTATGTTAGCATGTTTTCCTCCATTTTCATCACTCTTATGGTAATGAATCACACTTTTTCTATCATTGTATCCCTTTTTCACCCTTTATCACATATTTTGTGATTTTAAGTAATTCAAATTGTTTCATGTTTCATTCCTCTTGATTTCCTTTCATTTCACTGCACATTAGATAAAACAAGGTTAAATTCAATATAACACTGTTATTTCACATGACTATATGAGACTTGTATACACAATGCTCTCTAATGTCTATCTCTTTGCAACCAAGTTCTAAGTCTTCAAATGAAAATTATATATAGCATTTATGTTTAGTTTTCCAAATCTGTATGGAGGATAAATAGAAAAATAATAAAAAAAGTTGAAATCCACATCATTTGAAACAAAAAGCAATGATATATAAAAGGTAACATACAAATATAAAAATTCAAAATCACACCAAAAGATATGATTACAAGCACTTCTCCTATCTCAGATAGAAGCTCAAACTTGATATTTTGCCTCATAATAGATCCATGATCCATTGGGATGTGGTAGGCTAGTAGATTGGAATAAAAGAATTCAAAAAACTCTATGGTGATACCTAATTTCTCATGCAAGTACCTAATCTTCATAGTAGATTGATGGTTTTATAAGTGGTCCTAAAGAATGGGGAACACATTATGATAAGGTAGGTCCATTTTAATTTTCATGCATACATCCTTCATGGGATGATTTACATACTTCATTTGTTGACCTAAGACGTGTGTGACTAAGATAAGTTCTTCAGAGTCCTTAAGGTTGAAATTCCTCTTATTTTGACAAACCTAATTTGAGTGTCTTGACTTTGACAAATAGTTCCTCTACCTTAGTTTTTCCTTCATTCTCCCCTCCACCCTTTTAATTTCCCCCTTTCATAGGAAAATTGTGATTCTAAATCTATTTTCCCTTTTTTTATCTTTCCTTATTCACATCTTAAAAACATGATAGCGTTACTTTGTTTCAATTTTATCTATCTCTAGAATAAGACAATATGCTTGAGTAACTATGGATTACTTTATTTACACCATGGCACTACATTTTTAGATAAACTTTACTTTCTTTTACCATTTTTCATTGTTGGAATACCATTTTTATGGAAACCTAAGTTTACTTTTACTTTCAATTACTTTTTACATTGTTAAGTGGGGTTGGATTATTACCTCTCACTCATCAATGTTGTCTTCCATTTTATACACCTTTTTCCATTGATGATTGAGTAAGGATTGTTACTGCTTATTCATCAATGTTATTTTACCATTTTTTCTTTCCCATATTTGTTTAAGTAAGAATTGTTACTAATTTCACATTAATGTTTGATTACCATCCTTTTTTGACATGTATCCTTGGTTTGACTTGGTGAGTTTGCCTTTCTTACTCAATGTTTACTTATTTGAGTTTTTTGGTCTTTAGTAGCCTTGACTTTGCAATTAATTTATTTACTCAAAATATTGACTTGGTCATTTAGTCTAACATAAAAATTATCACCCCAACTTGCCAAATTTACAAGTATGTCTCATCCACATAGCACCAGTTATCTTGGATTTCCTACATTTGTTTATTTTTTCTCTTTAGTTTTATATCCTTGGGTTTGTCAAAACCAATCTTTGAACCCTCCATGATAAAAACTACAAACATAACAAACAACCATCCAATGATAAAAGTAAGTCAAGATATGCATCATATTTACTTTTTAGTTATTTCCCTTTCATTCATTTACTTTCAATTATTTTTTTTAAAAAATACTATAACTTTTTTTAGCCTTAGTATTGTGTATTGCTATGTTCTTTTTTCAAATCACCGTCTCCTATTACACCTGAGTGATAAATGATGGGGTTCGAGTGGGGCATATGTATACACATAATATTTTCAAACTTTATCAATTACTGATGCTTTCTATATTGTGGAAACCCATCGATTCTCAATCTCTCTGAGTGCATGCCCGAAGGGGTGCACCAGGAAAAGGGAGATCAAACCATTGGTGTTACATAAGATTGTTGTCCTTTATTTCCAATTGTTAACAATTTAACTAGCTCTTAAAAATATTCCCCTAAGCTTTGTCTCCTATTTTACACCCTCCTCTAGTATTTCACCATCTTTATTATCACATTTCGTAGCCTAAATACCTTTGTGGTAGTTTACATGACTATGTCATCCACATCAACCTTGTATTTTTATTTACAAAAATTACTAATAATTAGGTCATCCATGGCCAACATAGTTCATAACCTAGTTTGGCTTTTCTAATTTTAATACTAGGTTGACTGGATTGACCTTGTTGGCCCAAAATTTTAAAATGATTTAGAGTTAGATCCTATTATATAAACACATCCATTTCACCATTATTAGAGAGATAAAAATACTTAATTATTCATTTTTACTTCTTTACAATTTGCTCTTCCTCCATTTTATTTGTGGAGTCTTAGCTTAGGGTTTCTACTTGCAAAAGAATATTGTCTTATGGAGAAGTCTTGGATGCTTTGGCCTTTATTAATGATCCTTAAAAACCACAAAAACCTCTTGAGAAGCACCTTTAACCAAGGTAATTATTTATTCTTGATCGGTTCATCTTCCAAGTAAGTATCTCTAAATTTTCTCCTCTTTAGTAGATAGAAGTAGCATAAGTAATGGTTTTTAAATAATATTGATCTCTATGCATTAGGATTTTACCTATACATAACTTAAATAGGATTATGCATGTTTAATTTTATGTTTAAAAATCCCCATATTGTGCTACAAACTTTGGTGAGCACTAGATTAGATTTTGATTCACTTGTTATTAGTTTAGTGAATATGAAAACATAAGACCTAGTTAGGGTTATTGAATAATTTTACTTAGTTTTACACTTTAGAACCCTCCATAATGATATTATTATGGAAAGACATCCATTAATTAGGTATAATAGATCCATATTGGTCATGACTCCAATTATTTAATGTATCATGAATAGGATGTGTAAGTAGGATCTATCTTCTCTAAGCTAGGATTGATTTCTAGAAATGTTGTATTTCCCATTGCATACAACCCCTACCTAATTTAAAACCTTTTTTTAAGTTTTATCAACCAACATCAACTTGGGCCAACCCTGTACTTAAAATATATGAGAAAATTATAATATTAGGTCATCCTTAGCCGACCTAGTCTGAGACCTAATTGCTTTATTTATTTAATGATACAAGGTCAATTGGGTTGATTGTATCCACTAAAACTTTAGAAGAGTTTGGGGTTAGATACACACACACACACACACACACACACACACACACACACACACATTATTTTCATCATTTTAGAGAGAGAGATAAGGAGTAAACCATTATTTGTGCATTCTATTATCCACCATTCTACTTGAGGAACATTTCTTAGGTTTTCAATACTACATTTGGATATACAAATATTATCTTATGGAGAAGTATTTTGGATGCATAGGAGAAGTTATGTATCATAGAGCTAACATATCTTTATTATCCTTACAAACCACAAAATCCTCTTGAGGAGCACCTTGACCAAGGGAGAGATTAAGGATTGATAGGTTTATCTTCAAAGGTGAGTATTTTTAACTCTTGATCCTCATTATTAATATAGATAGATTTTCATTTGTTAGTTTATATGCTTCTCTATCCATGCATTAGGATTTACTCTACATTGACTTGAGCAGAGTTCTTCTATGCATGTTTAGTTTCATATTTATTACCATCATTTTGTGCCACATGCTTTGGTGAGGACTAGGTTAGATTTTAATTTACTTTTTCATTTAATTGTGAATAAGAAAACATAGGACCTAGATAGGGTTATTGCATAGTGTTGCTTGACTATAGGCTTTGGAACCCTCTCTATTGATATTGTTGTAATAAGGAAACCCCTGATAAAGTCTAAAAAATCCATGTTAGTCATGACTTGGATTGTCTAAATGTAACAATAATTAGAAGGTATAATTTGATTTATGTTCTCCAAGCTAGGATTGATTTTTAGACCAACTTCACTTTCCCTTGTATATATTCTAGTGAACCCAACTTGAAACTAACCCTTGAAAGTTTTCCTTCATGCCTTCATTTATTATGTATTTTTATTTCTAAAAAATTATATTGAATCTATCTATATAGTCTAACATTCTATGTGCATGTTTAACACATAGTCACTTTGATCATTTCTATTTTTCTTTGTGCATGTCATCCTCAACAATAGGTAATTGGATCGATTATCTCAACTCAATTCACTTATTTACATAAAGGTTTTCAAACTATATTAACCCAGTCAGCTGTGTTGGTAGAATAAAATTCAACATCTTAACAAGATAGTATAAAAGTAAATTTAGCATTTAAAAAATTATTAGGTTCATTTTTACCTTCTTTGTCATTTCTATTATTCATTTATAGTCCTATTATTCACAGTTTTTAGTTTATAAAACTATAAACCTAAAGTGAACTGGGTAGAATAGATTGACATAGTTCTATAGATTACTTTTCTTTCTAGAAGACTTGGCCAACCTATTTGACTATGTTATTTTGGATCTTGCTTTAATATACAACATTGAATCTATCAATTCTATTATGTATTATTTGTGTACAAGGTCTCTTGAATCAACTCTATACTCTTCAAAACAAAGGACTTAACCATTATTATTATTATTATTATTATTATTATTATTATTAATTCACTTTTCATTTTTATTGATTGCTTGATTAGAAGTAACATATAAACTAAATATGAGGTTTTTAATTTATCAATTTAGTTCCACTATTTTTCTTTTTCACATACATCCAAATCACATAACATCAAAAAACATTAAACGAATTCTAACCAAGGTCTACCTACTTGGATTTCATCACCAAGGGGGAAGCTGACTTGGTTTTATAGAAAAATATAAATATGTGGTTGATGATATATATTGTCAAATCACCTGACACCCTTATCACTATGAGATTATGAATTGAGGGGGTAGGCCATAATACCAAGCCAATACCATCACTAATGTAGATCCCTTTTAGCCTCAACTACCTAAAACCATCCTTAAATTGTTTTTCTAGTTCCTTCTTATAACCAACTCTCTATCATATTTATTTCAAAAATTATTATAATTAAAATATTTAGGGATGACAACTTATATTAGTATTTCTATTTTTACTACTTTCTCTCTGATAATTATATGTTATATTGTAAAACTCATATCAACCAGTGTTGGTATAAGGTTTGTGATTTATGCCACACCTAAATCAACTATATCGATATAGTTGTTTTCATGTTTCTTTCAAATATTCTAAAAAATAAAACTATATCATCTACAATAATAATTTCTAACACCTATGCATACCTTCAAAACACAATCAATCTACTCAACTGTGTCCCTTACAATATCTATTTTCTCATAGAACATAGTTATTGTGTTCAACCTAGTCTCTTACAAACTATTTTTTTATTTTCATTCAATACATAGTTGACCTATCCAACTATGTGTTTTTCATATTCTTAAAGTTTACCATCTATAGAATATAGTCAACCTATACGAATGTGTCTTTTATAGCCTATGTTATTTATTACCCTAAAAGATAGTATCGATTAGTTCAAATTTGTATCCTACTAGTGTACCTTTATTTTTACCAATTTTTTAATCTCTCTCCTTCATCACTAATTTCTTACTTGAGGATAATATAAAATTGAATCAATCAAACATGATGAGTTTTACCAACTCCAATATTTTCCCCAAGACACATCTTGTGCTACCCATTATGTATCAAAGAAATATCCATGTTTCTACTCACACCACCAACTATGGGACTCCTCCTCATTCATCCTAAACACTTAACCCTTTATTCTATTTAGAAGATGAGTTTGATCTTGAATACACCACATAAATTATTTTATACATTAATGAAAACCCTAAAACATAGAGGAAAATATCCTATAACCATCTATAATCTCATGATGGGACTTCATATAGGAAAACCCCATTCACCCTCTCCTAGCTTTTCCCACATATATGGGGGAACCCCTTTCTTTTCATCCTAACCTTTCCCCTCTATAATTTATCCTTACCACACTATGACATCATCTCTTATGTCTTCTTCAACCTCCATCCCAAGTATTTCTACCAACATGGTAGGTTCAGCTTCTAGTGGGCCTCTTCAAAACACCCACATCATTAACTATGTTACTATTGCTTATTTTGATACTAATGACTTTTTTGATAGGAATGCTAATCATGCCACTAGTTTGATGCATGTCACTTCCTCATCACACACTCATTAACATCACAAGATCCTAATACCTTACATAATACTAATGCATCACATGCTACATCCACTAGTAAAAATGTTTCTCAAAATAATCAACTTCTCTTATAAATGTTTAACCAAATACATACTCTTAAAATTGATGATGCAAGCTAGATGATGTAGATGTAAAATAGTCTCATTCATCTCCAAAACTAACCTCATCAAGTTTCATGGGGATCAAAAAATCCTAATGTCCTTCCACCCACCCCTTAGGGATTCTCATGGTAACTTTATTCCACAACCACGACTTATCAATAAAACCATCAAACATATACAAAAAAACTATAGTACCTCAAATTGTTAACATTGAAATAGAAGGTATCACCCATGGATATACCAATCCCACCTTACATTTTAAAACATTTGGTAACCTTTATAAATATTGGGTTAAGATTAATACCTTTGTTGCTACCAAACTATTAGTTAAAATTCTCTTAGGAGATGCTTTAGATTGGTACAATTAATTAAAAACACACTCTATCAATAGCGTAGAAGACTTGGTTAACTCACTAGTCCAAGAATTCCAAATTAGTGATCTTCATGAGATCAACTTAGCCCATTTTATAAATTTCCAATGACTCAAAACTGAAATGGTACAAGACTTCATCAAATGATGGAAAAAATTGTATAACAAATGTGAGCATAATATGGTGGATAAAAACCTCTTCTACCTATTTACTAATACTCTACACCCCAAATTACAATATTAGATTAAAAACCTCTCTCCAAAAACTTTGGAAGAATCTCTTGACAAAGCCAAAAGATAAGACTTCCTCATGCATCAATTTGAACTATCTCAACCTAAAAAGGGCACTATCATGATCATAAAAAATAAAAATTGTCACACAACCAATTATGGTGTTATCAACATTTATGACACTATACATATCATCCAAACTATTGCTCTAAGAAATTCCATGGAGCATGTTCCCCTACTAAAAACACTCATACTCACACATTTTCTCAAAACAACCACACTAATGTGCAAAAACCATTATCCCTAACATGATTTAAAAAATATTTACCAAGACCTCTACCACAAGATCGTGACCCCACTTGCCCTATGAAATTATGTATGATCCAAACAAAATTTGTTGGTTTCATGCAAGTTTGGGCCATTCTCATGATATTTGTAGAAAACTACAAAATATTTCTATGGATTTTATTCTTTGTCCTAACTTTTATCATGAAACCATTATTCAAAAATGTCAACAAACTTATGACATAGATTTTAAAACACATGAAACATAAAATAAAAAATAATCTATAAACCAAGCTAATGCTCATCTCATTATCTATAAAGATCCACTGTCTAACTACTAAGATAACATCAAACAACCTAATCCTACTAATAACACCATTGAAAGTCTTATAAACCTTATGACCAATGATGAAAGTGTGATTAATATGACTAATATGAGAAGATTAACTACTTTTATCGACTCAAATCCAACACCTACACATCATACCTCTCAACCATTACATGTAATTAAAGAAACTTCCCCATCCCACCTCATGAAATTGGGTATAGAGGAACCAATACCCATCCAAGTACCACTCTTAACAACACAACTTGATTATACCTCTCATACCATTTATACTCTTCCCCAACCTTTACACCACAAGATAACATACCTCAAAATTTCCATAGTATTTATTATACCCAACCATGAGAAAAACCTCAACCAACCATCACACCACCTAAATTAACTCAACCCACTTGAAATAAACCTAAACCAACCACACCATATCAACATAAGTTTGATTTTACCTCTAATCCTTCTTCCTAGGAGCTCTTACAACACTATGCACCTATATATAACAATCCTCTCATAGGTTATGATGAATGGGATCATATCACAGAACTTTATCATCTCCCATCTCAAATACCCTTCTTATAACTAATGATAACTTCTCCCCATCATCAAATTTTTGTAATGTAATTATTGTTTGAAATGAACATACTTTCTCCTCCTCTTATAAAATATGAAGATACCTTATCCAAATATGAACATAGTATACTTCAAAAATGTGAATATATGTCCATACATTTTGATGAAAAAATGGAAAATTCTCTCTCACTTAAGTTCCCTATCACTTCCATGATTCTTGATGAGATACTACTCCATGCAGATGATCCTCCTTTATTCATTAACATCAGAATTCAGCTTCATAGAGATGTTTTGGATGTTATGGATAATATTTAGGGTCAAATATATCAGTATTTGTGAACATGGCATGGTGTTATTTCACATTTTTTTTATTTTTTATTTTCTTATTTGTATTGGATTTGTGATCCATTTTTATATCTCTTAAATAGTTTAATGTGTCAAATTTGATTTCACTTACCTATTTTACATGGACTCTTATCTTATGATTTATGTGTTTTATATGGTTTCATTCTCTTTCACCTTTTTGTTATGGGTTCTTATCATTCTTCTCATGAATGAAAACTTATGTTTATGATTTCACTTATTTCATCGATTATTTTATTTTATTTTATAATTATTTTTTTCTATCTTATTACATTTAAAAATTAGATAATTATTATTGTGACTTGGTTATACAACCTTGATTTCCTCAGTATTATATATCTACCATATTAACAGTTAGAAAATAAGACTTCTCATTTTAATACTACCATACCCCAATCCATTTTGTATCTCATTTATTCCATTATTCTCCTATCACATACTAATCATAAACATAATTAAAATTTGAGATTACATATTGGTTCATGGATAAGCCTAAGTGTCTAGTCAATCACATCTCCGGTTACTTAGGCTTCTTTAAACCAAAGTCTAAATCTCATTTTTGTGTATCACTTTTATCACTCATGTTTGTTATTCCAAATCCATATGGAAGAAGAAACAAAAAATCCATAAAAAATTTAAAATCCAAATCATTTAAACAAAAGATAATGATTCAAAAAGGCAACATATAATTTAAAAGTATAATCACACTAGAATATGTGATTCGTAGCACATATTTTATTTCTAATGAAAGATAAAACTCCAAATTTTGCCTCATGATAGAGATAAGGTCCATTAGGGTGTGGTATCCTAGTAAATTAGGATATGAGAGAAAAAAAATATATAAGTGCTACCTGCTTTCTTATGCAAGAACCCAATCTTCATAGTAGACTGATGACTCTATAAGAGGTCATGAAGAATGGGGAACATTCTTATGGGTCCATTTAATTTCCTTGTTCATATAACCTTATTAATTTGGTCTTATTATTTCACCTATTTACCTATAAAACTTTGTGCTTATTATGAACAAGTATCCTTTTGTATTTTAATGGTCACTAGACTCTTAGTGTCTCTCCTTTTTACCTAGTATGCCTTATGTTTAATAAGGTTTTATCATAGATGCCTGTGTCATGATTTTTACATTACTTATTTCATTACCATAATCATAATATTTCCCCTTGAGGAATATTTGTTTTATTACTTGACCATTCCCCATAGGGTTTGCCTTTGTGTGTTACAGTGTAAGAACATGGATATAGACCAAGTTATCCTCATAAATTACCACAATAAAACATTTCCTTATTTTCACCTTGATTACCATTCATCTCATTGGTGTTAACCTTGTGAATTTTAGTGTAAGACCATGGATAGGACTAGGTTCTCCTCACAAATTACCACATTAAAACATGTTTTAATTACTCTCATAGTTGTTTCCACCTCCTTCATGTTCCTTTTGTGAGTTACAGTGTAAGACCTTGGATAGGACCAGGGCCTCCTCATAGAATATTATAATAACCAATTCATACTATAACCAAGTCACAATAAAATTACATGCTTCAAATTTGAGATAATTTGTGTTATATTATGATTTACACATCATAGACATACTTCCCATCTTGATTTAGTATGATTAATTTTATTTACACTTCCATTTTGTTTTTATTTTCATAATTCACATCTTAAGTTAGTATGATTGATAAATATATTGTTCATTTTTTTAATGACATTGGTTTTCACATGTTTTCCATTTTATTACAAATTTCATACTTCCCAATGTGATATAGTATGACTTTTACTTGTTTTAATTTGGTGAAAATATTATTACATGGTTTGAAAACATTTGTTACCTTTCACTTTACCATTTTTGGTTTCTTATATTTATTCATCTTTTGTTTTTACAAATTTTCCATCATGATATAGTGTGTATTACATTTGTTTTGATTATTTATGCTTTTCTGAATTATTTTTATTTTCTTTTTAACCATGAATGTGTGACACATAATGATAAAAAAGGAAACATACATCACATATTTCCCATAACATATATAATTAAAGTAAAATACATGTTCTAGAAAGGAAATATATCCATACATAAATCCACATACAAGTAAAAATCATAGACCAAGAAATGTCTATATTAATATATATACCCTGAATTTTATAAAATAAAAGTACAAAATACAAAATCAATAGCTCTAAGGTTGTGCTTCATAATGAATATCATATGGCCTATCCATGTTTCCTATAGATTCCTTTGAATAACCCCTCTAAATAGTACACTAAAATGAGGTAATCTAGGATCTCAATCTATTGATCTAACCTTATAGGTTGGGCACCTAGTCTTGAATGAGTCCAAGTTATATAGTGGTCCCCATATATGCATATTGCTCCTATGCCAAAGCCTTCCAAGATTGAGCCCCTCCCTCTCCTACCCTTATTGGTAGTCATTAAGCATATCCTCATGCCTATAACTATCAATCAACCTCCCACACCATTCTAAACTAGCTATCATAAGATGTGGTAGATCATACCATAGGATCAACCAAGGTGAATTGATCATAATGTGATAACACCCCATATAAAATATCATGGTATGCATCCGTAATCATGGCCCCCCATTTGATCTCCTCTGATGTAGTACTTTAAAAATAGATACAATTATGCATTATATCTTATGTATATATATCAATCCATATGTCTATCACTAAATACATAAATAACAAATTCAACTAGTGATCTATGTCAAAAACTTAAAAAAATTAAAAAAATTCTCACTAGTGACTGTATCACCAACCATAGTCTCCCCATCCACTCACCTGTGGATCACCTCCCCTATCAACTACCTTTACACAAGTGGAAAATTAGGAGTCACCACCAAGCCCATCACATTCCTCTCTTTAGTGTTCTCTTTATTGACCAACTGTGTCTCATAACCAACATATGATCACCTTGTGTAGATGTTTGCACCTGTGTCTCCTCTCATCAGTAATTGTTCTATCTTTGATGAGATAGAGGTATCCACTATCACACATATTATGGCTCTAATCCTACATCCTCACCTTTAACATCCACATCTATAACATCCTCAACACTAATCCTCATCACCTCCTACTATCACACTTACCTTGTCCATGGTCTCGCCATCAAGGCTGAATCATAGGTAAATTGGTGGGTAACCCTATACCTCCTCTCCCTCTCAGCTCTCTAACATGTCATACCCAATATGTAGGCACTACTAGAGTGGATTCTATATGTGGTAGGCCTAACTACCCATGTACACAAGCTACTGAATGCCACTCTATCCATGACATATAGTGTCCCATGATCCAAATGTGTACCAAAATAATCATAATAGTCACCTATGATGGACATATGGAAATAATGTTAGTGTAAGTATATTTCAATATTTCCCCTTATGTAATAGTTTTTAAAACTATAACATGGGGCATGACACGCATTACATGATCTTTCCTCCACCATACAATTTGAGGTAACCTATCATTGACTACATGGGGAAACCTAGATGAATGATACATAGGGAATATCTCATACATCCAAAAAATTAGTAAAATAATGGGGCCCATCATCTTCTACCCCTAGGTTAGCATCCCATACATATCATGCATGAGCTATACACAAATGACTAAACTGAAACCATAAAATGCACCATACTCAAAGATGTACTAACACAAGACTATCATGTACCACAATACCTTCCCATATAATTTTTTAAACAACACTTGTACTATCATAAGCCATATCCTAACCTTTTAAACATCTAAAATGGCTGATTATATAACATCAAACAAGATAACATGCAAACTAGGATATATCCTATCCGATCCTATCACCCACTTGGTTAGGGATCATCTCTCATACTCCACCTCTAGTGTATCAAATATAACTATATTCCTAACTATAAGAATTATAATCAAGGAATGGACATCCTCCAAGGTGATGACCACCTCTATTATGTCCCCCTCCACCTCCCATCATAAAGTGTTAGTCATTCAGTCCCATTCTCCTAGGAACATGACAATGAGAGAAGCACTTAGTGACATCCACCTCATCTCCATGATGCCTCCAAAACCTAAGGTAACCAACTGAGCTTGATCCAAATTTGAAAAATGCTCCAATAAATATGATAACTAGGATGCATCTTCTAGATGTTATAATTTTTGTCACCTTTAAAAAATATCAAATAAAAAAGATTGTATTAGATCTTGATGACATAATAATAAAATGCATTCTTAAATATTCTAAAAAACTATAAATTAAATACTTCATTAGCCTATTTATATTAATTTTCCATTTTTTATAAACAATTAGCCTATTTGATACTAAATCATCCCTCTAACACATAATAAGCCTCCTTTAACAAAATTTATCAACCACATATAATGTAATATATCAGCCAAAAGATACTATGTTGGCCACTTATCCTTTTATAACTAGATCAACCCTTTGTTATGTAGTTGACCACCCCTAACGATAGTAAATCAACCCACTACTACATATTTAGCCACATTTATTTATATTGCCTTGCCAACTAAGTTGATATGCATGAACCCATTCTTAGTTTGTGATGAATTTTCAAACATTTACTAGAAATGCCTTAGCCATTTATTAGTCTAATATTTTCCTACCCAACACCCACCCCATTCTACCCTTACTTTACCTAAAACTTTCTTAGGGTGATTTTTGGTATCTACATTTTTCCTAACATCTAATTTTATACATTTATATTAATTTCAAATATAATTACTCAAAAATTAGAAATTCATACTTCCCTTACCTGATCTATACTCACCATAACTACTAGGCATCCTCCACGTTGTCATTGTCATCTCCTCACCATTGTCACTCTCTAGGGTAAAAATGGGTCTCGTAGAGAAATATTTTCTTAAAATAGTAAAAAATAATAGATGAATTAATTTTCACCCTATTTATATTTAATATTCAAAATTATTTACCTATCAATTATTTACAATCAGATTTCATTTTTCTCCCATAACTTTATTTCTACTAGCTCTTTTTTTGAACTAAAAGATGTTCTAAAACCTTGACATCATAGAGAATATTTATGCATATTACATGTATATTTTTTTTTAAATTTAATTTTTTACTTATTTTATAAGTTTGCCTAAAGTTACTTATATTGGACACCTTTACATTTTTCTCACTTTCATCCTCTTCTACAACAATAAGGTAAGTAATGGTACATATTTTTCAATTTTGTCCTTTCATTTAGCTTATTTGATTATTACTATAATTTACTTAGCTTCAACATTATGTGTTGCTATGTTTTTTCTTGAATCACCATCCTCAATTGCACTTATGTGACACATGATGAGCTTTTAGTGGGACATATATACACACACATAATATTTTAAACTATATAAATTACTAATGTTTTCTCTCTTATAAAAACTTGTTGAGTTTGAATCTCTTTGATTGCACACCTTAAAAGGTACACCAAGAAAGGGGTGGGTAGACCATTGGTGCTTTACAATATTGTTGTTCTCTATACCACCACGTGAAACCAACACAATCCTCTCCTATACATGTCCCTAATATTTGACACCTCCTTTACACACTCCTCCAAGCAATTCACTACATGAAATAACCCTTGCCTAATCCAAAACCTCTTTTTAGGTTTAAATAAAGTTAGTTTGATTTGATCCTATACTTAAAATATATAAGCACATTACAATATTAGGTTGGCCTCAATCAACCCAATCTGGGACTTAAATAATTTATTTATTTAATGATATCTGGTTGATTGGATGACTACATTGGAAAAAACTTTGGAAGAGTTTAGGGTTAGATATGGATATATATACACATATTTTTCATCATTATAGAGAGAGATAAGGAGTAAGGAATTATTTGAGAATATAATTATCCAACATTCTACTTGAGGAACATTACTTAGGGTTTCAATACTACATTTGGAGATGTAAATATTATCTTTTGGATAAGTCTTTTAGATGCATAGGAGAAGTTGTGTAGCCTATGGTTGACCTATATTTGTTATCCTTATAAACCATAATAACATCTTATGAATTACCTTTTCCAAGGGAGAGATTGAGGCTTGATGAGTTCATATTCAAAGGTAAGGATTCCTAACTCTTATTTCCCCTTGTTAAAATAGATAGCTTTTCATTTTTTAGTTTATATACTTCTCTCTCCATGCATTATGGTTTCCTCTACATTGACTTGAGTAGAGATCTCCTATTCATGTTAAATTTCATGTTTATTACCCCCATTTTGTGCCACATGATTTGGTGAGAACTAGGTTATATTTTACTTTACTTTGTCATTTTATTGTTAATAATAAACCATAGGACCTAGCAAGCGTTATCACATGATGTCGCTTGATTAGAGGATTTAGAACCCTCTCTAGTGATTTGATTATGGTAAGGGATCCCTTAGTTAGGTTTAGTAGATCTATATTGGTGATGAGCCCTATTGTCTAAATTTACTAACAAGTAAAAGGGATAGTGTGATTTATCTTTTCCATGCTAGGATTAATTTTTAAACGAACTTCACTTTCCCTTGTATACAAGGGAAATCTAGTTTTTTATGATTCTATAAATTTATGCACAGAGAGTTGACAAAATTGACAAGGTCACCTTAGTTAGAATATAATATTTTATAAACTCACATATAAAGTCAAACAAAGTCAACAGGGTTTACTAAGCATAAAAACCTTTACATAGAGTATTAAACTGGGTTGATAGGGTTGATAGAGTATGAAAACTTGTACATAGAGTATTAAACTGGGTTGACAGGGTCGATCCAATTATATATAAAGATAAATTCAAAATTTGAAAAGGTTAAATTCACTTTAGGTTCACCAAATTATATGAAATCAAAAATAGACAATTCTATAATTTATCCTACTCAATAATATTCATTTTCACAGAAGGTATTCAACTAAAAAGTATGCTTGGAGATGAATTTAAATCAGGGTCATGACCAATGATGGATATGCTAAACCTAAAATAAGGGATTTATTATCACACTATGGAAAAGGAGAGGTTTCCAAAGGCTCTAGTCAAATTTCATCTTGTGATAACCCTAGATAGGTCTTTATGATTGTAAATAATATTAAACAATCTAATATACTAAACAACTATGCAAGATAATCTAGTAAATGTAAATGCAAGCTAATCTAGTGCTCACCAAAGATTTTGGCACAAATAGGGAAGATGATAAACATGAAAATATAAATCTATCTATAACATAGATAATATCTAATTAAGGAGAGATACAAATCAATAAATATTACCTCTATAACATCTACTTATTAAAATATGAAGTGCTAGGAATATACTTACTTTTGTTGAAGTGTACCCATCATGACTCAATATCTCCCTTTGGAAATTTTGATTTGAAAGAGGTTATTTTGGTCTTGTAAGGATCACAAGGATAAATCATATCTAGGCTATAATACCTATCTAATGCATCCAAGACTTCCATAAGATAAGTGATACTTCTTCAAGGGCAAAAACCTAAGCAATGAAACCTTTTATTGATTGTAAAATAATATTTATGATCAGTAATGATGAAAAAATGATTGATCCTCTATTATAAATTAAATTAAAGGGGGTATATATATCCATGGATTAACCCTAAACACTCCCAAAAATTAAGTTGATAGAGTCGGCCTAGTAGACCTTGTTAGGTGGGAAATAGAGCTATTATGTTTCAAACTAAGTTGGATTGGGATGATATAGTTATATAAAATGTGGTATATTATATAATTGGGTTGACCTAGTTGACCTATTATGATACATGGTGAAAAAGGTTTTTTTCCCTTAGTTAGGGGCTATTTTGGATGGTTAATTACTTAGAAAAGTGTATAAGTAGGGTTTTAAAGCCTAGGGAAATGGATAGGAGTATTTTGTATTGGTTTTAAGTGGAATTATATTTGGATAACAATATTTTTAAGTACCAAAGGAATACCAACCCATTTATCAATGCACTTTTAAAGGAATTCACTCAGAGAGATTGAGATTCAATAGGTTCTTGCAAGAGAGAAAACATCAGTAATTGATAAAGTTTTAAAATATTATGTGTACACATACATAACCCTAAAAACCTTGAGATAAGTAAAAATACACCTCTAAGTTCACAATTCATATTTGCTTAATCACAATAGGATTATACCAACATTTAAATTTTTACTAGTATTTTACACACACCACCCGAATATGGGATAATTATATAGAGTTTGATCCCTATTCAGAGTATTGGTATGTTGATAGTGATAAACTTCATGTGTGTTGAGGTTAATCACAACTTCAATCACTAACCCCTTTTCTCACTTTATTTAATTTTTTCCTCATGACAAATTGAGCAAGGGTTCTAAGTGGAGAATAAGGCACACAACAAAATATGTTGTAAATAATGCATATCTAATCATAAACATAGGGTCAATAGGTGAAGACACACATGTATAAAATTTCAAAGATTTATAAAACTTTAATAGACACTGATGCACCCTAAGGACAACAAAAAAATATGCCTCTAACTATTTCTAGTGTCCTTGTCCAAGATCCAACTAAAACCCTATTATTTTTTCACATTACTATCATACAGTCATGACTACCTTAATTGATATATCCCTAGTGATTTTAATATATTTATTTCAAAGATCATATTATATTATTTTATATTCATGTATAAATATTATCATGTGTTTGATTCATATATTATTGTTGATAGTGATGCGGTGGTTATTTTTTACTAGATGCATAAAATTATAAATGACATAGAGACACATGGGTCCATGTATTCTTAGATTCATACTATGTTGGAACATTTATTTAGATATTTTTATAGATTGAACTAAGAGTCTACAATGGTATTTTTGACTCATCTAATTTTTTACACATGTTGGTCTATGAGCATATTGTAATGACAGTTGAGAGAGAATATATGGATTATTGAATGACCTTATTTTATTGATATTTTATATTTTATGATCTTATTGTATATGAATCTATATATTTGTATGTTTCACTTATATCTATGATATTTTCTTATATATATGTTTATTATAATTTTTCAATTTATCTCATGTAATTATGTAATCACCTAAAAGTGGTATTTAGATGCTAAGAGTGTTGCTTGAGATGGCCTATTCCTAGATTAGTCCTAGACATATCCTAGAGCCTTTATCACACTTTTATAGAAATTGTATAGACCATATACATCTATATTAATCTTAAATATAGTCCTAAGAATGCATTCTTATATCCTAAGGACACTAGAGCAACATGGTGCTAGTTCCCCCAACTTGGCACTAGTGTCCCTTTCCTTAACTCTCCTAAATAGATATAATTTAAAATGTTTTCCCAATCCAAGGTTAGATTAAGCACATTTTATTATCTACACAAGAAAAAAATCACTATAAATATGAGACTAATAGACCTCTATCCATTAGATGGAAAATAGATGCAAAAAGCCTATTCAAATAAGAAACAAGTTGAGAAAAATCAAGGTTATTAATCCCTAGTGTACCCTACTTCTACATATTACCATATATAACTACCCTAAACCTAAATTTCAAATATTTTCAATCTCAAGCACACTCAATGAATTCAATACCACTATCATTCTATCATTCACTTGCACTTGCACTAAGCACTAGGTAGGAGAACTACATCAATATTGATCCCTCCTTAGAGTATTGGTATGTAGGAAACTCTTTTCACAATGGGGTGTTGAGGATGTCTATCATATCCTACTACCAAACACACATTTTCAAATCAAGCCATAATTTTAATGAGGATTAGGTTTTTCTCATTAAATCAACTATTTTAGGCACAATACAAAGTTCTAGATTTTGTGTGTAGGAACAAAACCTAGAAACTTAGGTGCAGGTGCTTCTAAAAAATAGGAATAGTCCTAAAAATAGAACACTAGTGCCATTTTTAAGCCACTAGAGTTACATGATACTACTATCTAAGTGGGTAACAATTATCCAATGAATAATTAGACATAGGGACCCTATTGATGACACTCAGACTATTTGTAACCTAGTTTTTAGCACCTAAATCTTCTATGATAATTTTTGCTAGATAATTCTCTATTTTCACATATATATTTCTATTTTTAGAAAATTAAATAAAGTAAAAATTTATTAAAAAAATTAGTGGTTATTTATTTCATATTATTTCACTTATTTAAACAACTCATCCCTTTAATCTAACTTAAGATTTACACTAGTAAAACCCTAAAAGGTTAAAACATTTGGTGAACTTGATTTATTTTGAATATTGCCTAAAACCCTATTTTGCATTTTTCAATTTTTTTTGAAATAAATTAGGCTTAAATACTTCTATTTTTATAATTTTTTGGCTTAACCTAGATCATTAAATAAAATTTCATATTAAGTTTTCAATTTATTTAAATATAATTTAAATTTTTGTCAAAAAACCCTAGATTCGAAAGCCCTAACCCTAGACACACTTAGGGTTTGTATCCTTTTTTAAATTTATACTCATATTTTACTCTTAAAATATTATATTTTCTTCGATATTATATTTTTTAGATTAACATTATTAAAAGGTTCAAAATGTACAACACTTATTTTCATACCTTCCAAACCATAATGGTAGAATTTAACAATAGATTTGATGAAATTGATAATAAAAAATTACAAGAATTTGTGTCCAAACATATGGATATACAAGATGACTTCATCAATATTATTTAGGAATAAATCCAAAAAAAAAACAATGGTCAATCTTAAACTACCCTAGTTAATAATGTTGTTATACCTCTTATGGGGCCAACTCAGCCAACTCAGCTAACACAACCTAAAATTATAATTCAATAACCATAAATGACAGATACACCTATTATGGATAGTTAATCCACTAAAAATTTATAATACATTATGCATGAGATTCATACTATAAAATATAAGGTGTTACATCTTAAGAATGGAGCCATTAGTCCATCACATGTTTTGAAATCTAATATTATCTTACATACACGTTTGGCACATCACATAATGGTATCTACTTTCCATCTAATTTCATGGAACCTAATCTTACATTATATGATGTTAAGGGTGACCTATAGCATCATGTTAGATATTTTCACACAACATGCTTGGACTATGTGTCCAACAATTGGATTCTCATAAAGCTATTTCCATGAATTTTAAAGGATTATGCCCTAAAATGGTTTTATGATTTACCAAATCAATCCATAACATCATTCAATCCTTTAGCCAACATGTTTCTATCACATTTATCCATTAACATCAGTGATAATATATCATTTGCACAAGTGGCATAGTTAAAATAAAAGTCAAATGAGCCTATCACAGATTATGTCTTATGATACAAGACAATATTAGAAAAATTGAGTACCCCCATGGCAGACAAAGAGCTTCAAGACATATTTAAACAAAGTCTCTTACTAGCATTACCCAAAGCTATATTGTTTAATAAGTTTCCTATATTTACCAATATGTGCCACACAATCAAGGAAAGAGAGGTTAAGCTCTTATTAATGGTCAAACTCAAGTATACAAATGGATCAGAATCAACTATTAATAGTTCAAACAAACCTCCATATAAGGTAAGGGCCATAGAGAATAAAAGTGATCAAAATGCCATAGTCAATGCAACTTCTGAGCTATATCCTAATTTAGTTTTATTTGTACCTCAGTGTACAGTCTTCACTAACCTCTTAGAGTCACCAACATGGGTTTTATAATAGCTACTAGAATGTAATGGCATATCTCTCCCTCCCTTTAAATAGGTTGATACAACACATCCTATTCCAAATAACTATGATTCAAATTCATTATGTGAGTGATAGGGCACCAAACCACACAACAAAAGATGCATAAGCCTAAAGGAAAATATACAAGATATGATCAATGCTAATATTATTGATGTGGGCACACCCATAGAGGCACAAAAAGAAAAATAAACCAAATCTAAGGCACTGAATATATTTTTAGATCCTTTCCCAAAGCACATAACAAATGAGGTAGGGGGAACATTAGGTGTTCACTATACATATTAGGCACATCCACCACCATTTTCATATCACATAGTTATATAGGAAAAACATCTATTACATAAGATTATTGGCATGTGACATACTACAGTGCCACCTTGACCACTCATCACATTCTCATAATAGTAGATTGTGGATGATGATATAGATCTACATGCACTCTTTATCCAAGTATATATAGACCACCATCCTATCTAGAGTGGTATGGTCGATAATGGGTCAAGAATAATCATGTGTAATATGACACTCTTAAAACATTTGAGATATATAGAGAAGGATATATTACCTAAAAATATATTCATTATTGGTTTTAATGGTCATGTTCATATCTCCATTAGGGAGATTGTGCTTCTATTATGGGTTAGACCAGCACACATAACCACTTGGTTCCTAATAGTTACTAGTGGAGGTGTATTTAACATACTATTGGGTAGGCCATGGTAACAAAATCTCTAATCCATCCCATATATAGTAAATCGATGCCTGAATCACATACATACAAATAAAGTGGTCAAAGTTGAGGGTGTCCAATATGAGTATCCTCTACCTATCCCAGAGGTATTTCTAGTGTAGTTACTAATTACAGTTCCAACATAGACACCAATTACATTTCCAACACCATTACCATATATTACATAGTTATCAATTATAGCTAAGAGTATAGATCTTATACATACATCATAGAATTCAGTAGAGCCACCAGTATAGGCAAGGTCTACTCATACAATATCAATATGTATGTACACCCTCTCATAGAGACCATCATTATTGATACCCCTATGTTAGAGATATGTCATAGACTATATAGGACTTTCCTATACTTAATATATGTTGATATTAGTACTATTAGGTTCTAGGATTTCTTATCATAGGGCACCCATGTCACCTACAACTTCTCATTCTATCATATGGGTACCTAAGACCCCTACCATTCTTAGGTCATCAAAATCAGTGCCATAGATTAAAAACATCCCTACACATGTAGATATAGACATATATTACTCCATATAATATATTATGGAATCAAAATTGCATTTTCACATAGCACACATGATCATAGTTCAGTTATTCATCATAGGTCATGATGATAGTGATTCTCCAAGGAAACTAGTTTGTTAGTACAGTTCCTAACTTATTATACATATTTTATTCTCTCTTCTCTCCTTGTTCCTAGTTTATTTTCATTTACTTGTACATATTTTATTTATATAAAATACAAAAATAACATAAAGTGTCAAAACACAAAAACATTCAAATATTACTCAAAAAACATAAAATTTATAAATTATATGCATTACTTTGTTTACATTTCTTATACTTGCTAGATATTAGATATGTTAGCTACCTTAGTATACTTATTTTTATCATACACATATACTTAACTTGTTATTTTTAATTGGTTATAGATTACATATAGGACTCCATTACACTACACTGATCTAGACTTACTATCATCTACCCATTGGGGGCATATACACTGATCCAAGTTTATTAATTTTATACATCTATCCATTTGGGGTAATCTTATACATATTTTATACTATTAGGTTCCATATTTACATTCTATACATTCTATTTTACACATGAATATATCTTGATATTGATCATTGCTACTCATGCTCATATTTTTTTTGACTATCACTAGTTTAGACTCAACATGTGTACATCCTATCATTTAAATAAATTTATACTACATAATTATACATTATTTCATTTCTATAATTATTATCTTAGACATGATTGTGTATCTTATACTTCTTATATATTAAGGGAATTTGAATATGCCATTGTTATTTGGCTCTATGACACTTATATGTATGTATACCTTCGACATGTGCCCATTGTAGACATATAATTATTATCACTATTATTCTAATATTGTAAACCTAAATGACATTATGAATAATTCACAATCTATACAAAACTCACTAAAATTATCTAATTCATCTACACACATCACGTGTAGGTGCTGATTTTTGCTCATGTGTCCTTGAATGGGGTAATGCGTTTTATGAAATTGTTATCTTCTTCCAATTCACTTCACATCAAGTTTTTGACCAAGAAATTTTTTTTTATGGACATTTAAACACTTTAATTTTTTTAAAAACATCATGTGTAAGTGCCAATTTGTGCCTATGTATCCTTGAATGGGGAAATACATCATTCACAACTACGATCTTTCTCTGATTCAACTCTAGTCAAATTGTGACCAAGTATATTAACATTTTTGACTATTTTGTTAATAATGTGACAAATTTAAAAGAATTAGAAAATAATAAGTAAAAAATTTAAAAAAATTAAATCATATTAATATCTTAAGTGGAAAATCCATGGAAATTTATTGAATATATATTATTGGAAATTTATAATTAAAAATATCTAGGCCATGACATCATCGAAAGGGTGTCAAGAACCAAACAATAATAGAGATAAATATAAGGTTTAATCCCGCCCATGCCTTATTAATTCTCCCTTATTCCAAAATATTAAATGCTTTATCATCTAAAAATGAATCAATCATTCAACACACATCTTGATCTCAATATGGATAGTCACGGTTGATTCTCAACATTTCTAGAAAAGTATAAATGCAAGACCCACCATAGACACAAAAAAGGTTTTTAGTGAAAATGAAATATGAAAAAATATTTATAGAAAGAGATTAAGTAATTTCTTTAAATTGACTCATCAAGGAGCCAAAACCATTGTTACTAGAAGAGAGTTAGAGGCACTTGCCCAACTGCATTGACAAAGACTTGGAGCACCAAATTTAGGCACCAAATTTTTTATGGAATATATTTAAAGGAGAGAAACTTTGGGAGGGAATTGATTATCTTGATTTACTCATTGGTTTCTTGATTTCATTGACACGATCCTTTGAGGGAGTGGGATTAACATGTTAGGTTCTCTATGCTTATTATTGGTTTTCCTTACTAATGCATGAACTAACATACTTTTTAATCCTTATCTACATTTTGGTGCTCCCGATGAGACCATGAATTTCATGTACCCCTTTGGGGGTATTTTTATCCTTATAATTTCAAATTCATACCATATTTTAATGTTGTTTTTCTTTCATTCTTCTAATTTTTTACATTTTGTGTCTTCTATATGAAATTATGAGGTCACCTTATGCATCAATGAGGTCATCTTGAACATCGATGAGTTTAACCTATGCATAAAAAATATCATACTAACCATCGATGAGGTTACATTGTGAAAATGGAAAATTTTATTTAATTATAGAAAAATGGTGAAGTCACAATGAAAATAATGAAGTCACAAAATAAATGAGGAGATTGTCTTCAACATCAGTAAAATCATTTAGATAGAAAAGTGCCCAACTTTTGGTTACTCATTCGAGGTCATCCAGACTATATTTTTGATGAATTTATTTAAAAAACATATGCCTCCCAAATTTTTATATTATGTGATTAATTTTTATTCATATTGCATATATTCTCTATAAAATGGAAATTAGTAGGCATTAACATGTTTTCAAGAAAATGATAGTTTTGTGATAATAAAAGTGAAGTCACTCTAATAAACAATGATATTATGATCAAAATAGTGAATTTGCACCAGTTGGACCTTTTATACTAAACAAATAAGTTGTCCTAAAAAATAGAAAGGTCATAATGCAAATGGAAAAGCTATGTTGGTAAATTATGAAGTTACCCTACTAAATAGTGAAGTCACCCTGCATATCAGTGAAATTATTAGGTCGTGAAGTGACCAACTTTTGGATGATCATTTGGGGTTGTCCAAGTTATCTTTTTGATGATTTTTTTCTAAACCATATGCTTTGTCATGAATTTTTAAATTATGAAGTTATTTTTCCTTTAAATTGTATCTATTTTTCATAAAATAGAATATACAATCTTGTTAATTTATTTTCAAATCTAACTTGTTTGTAATAGGTTTCACTACTGAAGACCATGGTTGAAAATACTAACTTGTTGCTTACATGTTTCACTAGATAAAGAGTGGTTATTTTTACAAAATTTCAAGGAAAAATTCAATTATACTTAATTTTGGGGCTTAAAACAAACATCTATTATAGCTTAGTGCTCTTAAGATTCTTTTCCTTTTTTGTTTGTTTGTTAAAATTAGTTTTTAAGTTTTTAAGTTAGTTTTTATTTTGGCAAATCAATATTCACATGTATGCTCTCCCCATGTTCCATTTAGGGAACTTGGGTCACCAAAAGTGCTTCACTCATTGCCTTATTTAATTATACTAGGATATAAATAATGTCACAAAGGCACTCCCCAAGCTCTAAGTGACTTGGGTGATCCTAAATGACCTTTAAATTCCTATTTTTATTTTTTGCATATTGGTTGATTGGTGGGAGTTCATTGTGTCCTTGCAAGTTATCTAGGGGATTATTGACTTGGGATTTCATATCCTAAAATAGTTCCAATCTTAATCCATGGTGGGGTATATAAATTTAGGGTGAATCACTTGGATGTTCATTTGAGTAGTTAAACTAACTCTGTTATCAATATTTGCCTCAAAATAATGGCCTAATATGGACATCACACTACACTGAGTAATTTGACAGATGTAGTGTTTGTAAAAAGGATAATACCTTTTTATAAAAAGTTGATTAGCTTGGATCCAAGTTATATGTTGATTTATAGTGTTAACCACATAAATGGGACTATCTAGATCAATAAAAACTTATAGTTTTTAGACAAACCCTATTTTCCATAGAGTATCATTGGTGTAGGGTGAGCAACCCAAAGTTCCATGTCATTATATGATTTATTGAGAGAAGAGGTGCTATTAAAAAATAGAATTTTCATGTACTTTAATTTTTGTATTAACAACTTAATTCCTCTCAAAAAGGAATATATCAAGGGAATCTAATGATATAAAGCAACATTATCAATTTTAGTGTAGGAACATGTATTTGGATGCTTCTTATTTATTTTGCATATTGGGTCTTAATACATTTTGTATAACTCTTGAGTCTTGACTTCAATTGGGATTAAATCATTTACTTTTTTATTTAGTCTATTTTATTACTTAATTATGTTTAAATTTCATCTTGTTCATACTCAAGCCCAAAATCACTTTTTCATTTGAACCAAATCAAAGCCACAAAATCAAGTTCAAACACATAGTACATTGTACACTTCCAAGATGAGGTATTACTCTAACTCAAGTAATATTTACCTTATGTTAGTTTTATGTTGACTAATGATACAATTATGCTATCCACATAGTAACATTATGCTATCTAATTAAAAACCATTCAAATCAGGTCCAATTAGACTCAAATATAATTTGGGATCAATTGTTTACATTAGGGTTTATTTTTGAACCCTCATACCTTTTATGAGCCAAGTCATGCCGAATTAGGGTTCATTTTTTGAATCCTCTTAATTTTTAGAATCCAAATCAATCCAATTCAAGTTCATTTTGAACCATGTGCTAAACCATTTTGTTTTGATCAAGTTCATTTTGAACTATAAGTTGTACCATTCCATTTATGATCAGGGTTCCTTTTTGAACCCACATACCAATTATGAGTTGAATCAAGCCAAACTAGGATTCATATTAGACCCATACACCTATTACTATACCATTTAAATGTTGAATTAGGGTTTCATTTTGAACCCACATACCATATTCCATTTCACTAGACTAATACCACCCTTTCAAAGGGCATCTTTTCTAGACCAATACCACCCTTTCCAAGGGAATATTTTCTAGACTAATATCACCATCTTTGGGGGCTAATTTTTAATTACCAAACTAATCCATGTTGATTATCATACACCAACCTCCTCCTCCTCCTCCTTTGGCTTGCATTAGCAACCAAGCTCTACAACACTCAAAGGTTACCATTATAGGCCCTCCTTATTTGGCCTATATTAGCAAACAAGATCCTCAATGACCAATAACTATAATTCTAGGCCCTCCTCCATTTCCTTCCAAATCTGATAGCTCATTACCTAATCAAGCTCACACAATCATGACTACGCATTTTAATGTTACTGTCCTAGGCCCACCATCAGTATTTGTTGAACCCTTAAATAAGGAACTTTAATTTGATAAGCTAGTCATTATTGATCCCTTCTTCGATAATCTAATTTTTAAAAAGCCTAGTATTGAACCATAATCCATTACTCATCCAGTGCTAACTATTCCCCTCTTTAGAAAATCCTCTCTAAAGGTATTCACACCATAAATATGATCATTATTCATCCAAGATCCATTATCTATTAAAGACCCAAGTGTGTTAAAATATTATGTTTTAAAAATAAGTGTGTATGAAGGCCAAAATAATCAATCAATTCTTGATGTTATTGTTAGATTACCCATTCACTATGAGTTAACTTATGATGAATCACCTTTTGATCCTTTCCCAATTATCAAGAAACCTCATTTTTATTAGCCAATCTTGGTAGAGTTGTCTATTGACCCTTGTATTTTTTTGAAAAGCGTCACTTTGATAAACTAGTCTCTATGGAGTTGTCTCTTGATATTTTTCTGCTCATTGAGTAGTCTCACTTTGACAAGATAGTCTCTAGGAAGTTACTTCTTGAGTTGTTCCCTCTCTTTTAGGGGCTTCACCTAGAAGACCTAGTGTGTTTTGAATCCTTCTTAGATGAATATATTTTAAACTATCCCATTGTGCCATCATAGGTCATTACTTGTCCAATACTAAAAATTCAACAAGACACATTATAGAAGCATCCAAAATCAAATAAGAATAATAATTATAGTCATGTTCTATTGTTGAACCAATATTAGATTCAATAGAAGAATTAGAATCAATGTCAATCTCAACATTATATTTAGAGTTACAACAACTCATATTAGTGTTGCGGAGAAACCCCTATTTGAATTTGAAAGTCAAATTGCTGACAAATGGAAAGTTAAAACCTTATCCCTAGGCATGATAATTCCAAAATTCTTCAGAGACTTCATACTAAATGGATACCACCTAAACCCAATTGGATGAAACTCAATTTTGATGGGGCATCCAAGTTGAGTGGTAAAGCAAGTGGAAGAGGAATAATAAGAAATGAAAAAGGAGGGATGTCTATTATCTATGCTGGTGGCATGGGTTGCTAGAGCAATAACTATGCTAAATCTATGGCCTTACTTTTGGGATTAAAGTTAGCTATATCCCTGGGAACTAGAAATTTGAATATTCAAGGAGATTCTAAGTTGGTCATAGATGCCATTAATAAATCATCTAACATTGGTATCCATCTAAAAGACATCATTACGAACATCTAGTTTCTTTTACAAAAGTTTTCCAAAGTTGAGATTACCCACACCTATAGAGAATGTAATGGGGTCACTGATGCTTGTGTCAACCTTGGTCAACAATTCTTAGGATGGAGGGTATGGTGACAAGGGGCTCATATACCCCCAAACATTAGAGAGATCATTCAGAAGGAGATGATGGAGCATGAATGATGCACATTTATGATGAAGATAGCTTTCAAAGGCGGTCCACATGGAGAAGGCCATTATGGATCATGGCAAATGATAACCTTAGTACTTCATTGATTGTAATGATTAATTCCTTGTATCATGAGGTGGAGGTGCGAGAGTCGCATCATGAAAACCAAGGGGGAATTATTTTCAAGCATGAAAGTAGACATCACTGTGGTGGGCCATTTTGTAAAATGAGCCTTCACATCTACATTCAGTGCAAATAAAATTGAGGGCTTGTTACTTGTTTGAAGCTCAAGGTAGTAATTGGGGTATGAAGAGCCAAAAATTCAAGAAATTTTAGAGGAAACTGGTGAGAAACAGGCTTCTTGAGTTTTTGAGGTCACTAAAGAGCAAGGTGCTAATTCTAGGGGAACTGCTGATAATAAGGAGAAGATGCATGTAGAAGAAGCTGGTGAGGGTTCAGAGAATGAGAATGATTGGAAAATAGATATTGGGATCTTGAAGGTCCACATTCAAAAGCTGGAAAAGGTCTTCACCAAAGGCTTTTGAAAGAACATTCTATTGAATATGACTATGTTGGTAGCGGTGGGTAATCCAGGGAATGTTGACAATGCAGACAATGAGAATCTTAATGATCTTGTTAATTCTATAGTTATGTAGTTTCATCCTTTCTGACTCTAGTCTTTCTAGTGTTTTATTTTACTTCTGACTTTGTTTCTCGATTGTGCCATTGGTTCAGTGCTAGCATCTTTTGTTTCCCAGCCTTCCTATCTTTTTTGATTGTATAGGGTTCAGCCCCTAGTTTGCCACCTTAATTAATCAAAAACATTAGATTTAGAGTCCTTTGAGTTAGAATCAAATTCAAAATTAGATAACCTTAGGGGATGTTATGGTAATGGGTACATATCTCTTTCAGATCAATTTGATTTGTGATCCATCTATGGTTTTTGAGGATGATTACTTCAACATCGACATAAGTTACGCTAGTATCTTCTACAAGGATTGTGTTGCCTTTCATAATTACATTACCATTCCACATACCATTACCACCAGTGAAAATAGCCATTATATTGAAATTTTACCTCCCATAAGCATCGATTGGGATCGATAGAATCACATTTTATTGAACTGCATCCATGATGACATATCAGGTGTAGAATATCATAGGGACCAAGACCACATTCATACAAAGAAAAAAATCTTCTATTAAAACCTTTATGGAGGTGTTAGAAGACAATCAAATTCTAAACTCAACATATTTTAGTGAAACCTTATTTGAGGTGCTAGAAGACAATCAAATTCAAAAGTCAACAATCCTTAGTGAAACCTCCTTGAAGTCACCATGGGAAAATCAATACAACTTTATTTGTGAAAAACTATTTAAGGCACCAATAGCTGAGGACAATAGTTCTTCATTACTTTATGAAAAAATTATTGAATATGATATTGGTATAACAAAAAATCTACAACATAATCAGGTTACAACATCTCTCAGGTCTAAACAACAAAATAATATTATGGTCCTATCAATATTAAGTACATAATTGTTTATCCCCACCACAACTAAAATTATGTTAAATTTAGAATCAACAACATTATGCATGAATAAAAGTATTGATATTGATTTATTACCCAATCATTATACATTCCATTATGAACTGATATTACATTACCAACTCAGACCATTTATCATATTCCTATCATTTACCCCTATTATCAGCACTTTCCTTCACATATGCTACAAGTAATTTATTATTTGGGGGTAACCCTATTACCATTATAGACCATTTAATTTTAAGAATTTATGCCATTGTATCCCATTGACCATTACAGTGGTACCCTATGCTAATCAAAACATGCATATCCTCATTAGCAAGTATAATAGAACCAAACTTTTTCCATACCTTGTGCATAGTTTGAACTACATTGACTTGAGGTCCTTCAAGACTATGTAGGCAATGATCAATTTTTATTGAGGTTAGATTAGTTACCCTTTTGCCACACTCTCACAATTTTTTAAGCAACCTAAGCCATGCTCTTTCCATTTTGTGAGTTACCATCTCATTCTCTCACCATTTTTGACCAACATAAGCCACACTCTCATCATTTTGTAAGTTATTAATCCCACCCTCTCAAAATTTTACGAGTCAATTCTATATCTCTTTATTTTAAATTGATATGAGATACCCTAAAAACCCAAAAGCATGGAAATATGCTATAAAATTCTACAAACATTCAAAAAAATCTAAAAGACCTAAAAATTTCAAAAAGGCTTACAATCTCCATGAGAGATATAAAGCCCCAAAATTCAAAAACATTTGTATTGTCCTAAATCTAGTCATTATCTTTGATCTAGCATTGATATTTTCAATTTAGCAACCATTGGGATGTGTCCTTCCTAAATTTTACCTACTGGGAAAAACTCATTATAAGATTTAATTATTTCATCCACCTTATGATGTGTCCTTCCCTTGTATGTATCCTTGCTTGGGTGCATCATCTGGTTATCATTATTTTTGAGCCTTCACAAGTGGATCTTGACTAGGTTAATGATAATATTCTTTATGTTGGTTTCTTTTTTATGGGTTGTGTGTTTTATTTATTGTGTTTTTTTTTAGTATTGTGTTTGAATGCATTTTATAAACCATTTGAGTTTAGCCTTAACTTGGGCTTGAATTGTTTACATTTACATTTGAATTATTTTATTGCTAATTGGTTTTTTGGTACATTATTATTCCTACTTAATTTTTAATGATTCATAGTTTGATTTTGAGTTGGTCACATTTTGTATTTGAAACCTCTTTTTTTAATTTGCTTTGTTTTTGTTCAAATGTAAATGTTTGAAAATTTGGTTTGGTATTTTTATCATTGTCTTTAGGTGTAAATATTCACCATTGAATTGATCCATTCAAAATTTAAATACAATATTATTATAGGTTATTAATACCTATGATGCATAATTTTATTTGAAAAAATAAACAAGTGCTCCAAATACAATATTCAATGTGGCACTAAACCACATCTCTAAAAGCACTATCATACATATCTACTACCTAAATAGGATATCACAAACACAATTGAACATTGGTCCATATTTTTCTATTCTTCATTCCTCATTTTATTTTCTCCCACTTCTAAGAGAACTACATTGGATTGAGGTCCATCTAGACTATGTAGGCAACACTCACATACATGATGTATCTCAGGTCAGCTCGACTATCCTTATCATCCTTATTTCATTTTTATTTGTGCCCATATTATTCTAATCCAATCTCATCCCTATTCAATCCTTATGGAATCCTCATATGCCTGGGATGCCTTCTCTTTCATCTCTTTACAAATCCTCATATACTTGGTTATTTGTGTCTTCTTTAGTCTTTAAAAATTCATTAGACCATCACATCTACATTTACAAATGATCACTTTTAATTTATGTAATAGGTTATATCCTTGAGCTATGCTTGCCAATTTACCCTATTGGGGAAAAATATTTATACCAATCAATGATCCAATCATCCCTACTAGGGAAAAATCAATTATTAGTGATCAAATAAGCCCTCTTGAGGAAAAATCAATTTATCAATTGATCAAATTTGATCTACTAGGGAACATTATTAATTCATTGACCTCCTTTCTCTAGAGCAATGCTCTCATTTTTTTTGCAATTCCAAGCTCTATATTTTTTCCCTCATTTTGGAAAATCAAAGTATGAAACTTGTTTTGGGATCAATCATTCCCTAAACCCACAAATTTTGACCTATTTTTGGTAAGTCAAAGTGTGTCACTTTTGTTTTGGGATGCATTCTTCCCACATCCCCCCACATTGGGTCCTATTATATTTTATTATATTTCATCCTTGTGAATCAATGTGTGTAATAATTAGATCATATGGATTTAATCTCATCCATAGGTTAATTTCATTTTTTCTCTCTTTTTGAGATTCCATCCATTTCTTTCATCCCTGTATGCCCTCTCAATAAGGCATCATGGATTACTAATTATTTATTCAATAATTACCTTAAAAAGTATTCTAAGCAACCTTTTTATTCTTTGAAAATTTGTTGCTTTGACTAAATGTCTCACCACACCTTCTCAAATAGGGGCAAAATGTAGAAATATAATTCTTATCATTTTTATGCTAAGATTTCAAATCTAAATGGCAGTCCACAACAATGAACAATCTAGACCAATATCACTGAAATGCTCTAATTCATTTACACATGTCACATGCAAGTGCTAATTTTCACTCATGTATCCCTAAATGGGGAAATTCATTTTATGTAATTTTTATCTTCTTTTAATTCACTTCACATCAAGTTTGAGACCAAGAAAATTATCATTTTGGACCATTTAAACACTCTAATTATTTACACATGTCACATACAAGTGCTAATTTATGCCTATGTATATTTGAATGGGGTAATTAATCATTCACAAATGTTATCTTCCTTTGATTCAACTATAGTTAAATTATGACCAAGAAAATTAACATTTTTTACCATTTTGATTAAACATGTTACCAATTCCCAAGGATTCCAAAATACTAAATAAACCCATTAAGTAAATCGAATAAAATTAAGAGCTTAATTAGAAAATATATGAAAAGTTACTAAATATCTATAATAAGAAATTCATAATTCAAAATATCTATGCCATGAAATCACCCATGACATCATTGAAAAGGTGTCATTCACTAGTCATTAATGGGGATAAATATAGGTTTAATCCCACCCATGCCTTATTGATTCTCCCTTATTCCAAATATTAATTGCCTTGTCCTTTAAAATTGAATTAATCCTTGGCCATACTTCTTGATCTCATTATGGATGGTCATAGTTTATTCTCAACATTTTTAGAAAAGTATAAATATATGAGCCACCATAGATTAAATAAATATTTATAATTAAAACAACCTATGTATAAATATTACTATAAAGAGATTCACTAGTTCCTCTAAATTGACCAATTAAGGATCCAAATCCACTAGTTCTAAAATAGATTTTGGAGGCAGTTGCCCAACCACATTAACAAAGACATGGAGCACCAAAGTTAGGCACAAACATTTGTATGCACCATCTTTGAATGAGAGCTACTTTTAGAGGGTATTGCTTTTCTTGATTTCATTGGCATCACCCCTTGAGGGAGTGGGCTTAATATGTTAGGTTATCTATGCTTATTATTGGATTTCCTTACTAGCACATGAACTAAACTACTTTTTAATACTTCTCTATACCTATGTCCCTTGTGTGTGCTTTTATGATTGTTTATGTGGCAATTTGAACATATATTTATATGTGGCTCTAAGATAAATTGCTTTTTGCTTACATATGTGGACATTTGAACATGTACTTATATGTTTTCTATTCTTAGATTTAGTGACATGTGGCTATGTACCTTGTATTATGGCCCTTTGGCCTAATTTTATGTGCCTCATGTGTTTTTCATGTATGATTTCTTATAAACATATTCACCATGACACTTATATTTGATTGTTACACATATTAATTTTTTATTCCATGATGGACATCATGCATATACCCATATTGTTTGGTTTCCATGATGGACATCATGATCCATCCCCTAGGTAGATACTCAATTTTTTGATATACACATTGATTAAATCTATATTAACACCCTTTTGCAATGCTATATTATAACATACATCTTACACTACATATTTATTCTTAGATTATTTTACATTTTGATTTTATGTTTGTACATTGTATTATAATATCAAGTAATTATCATATATACTCTGGTTAATGAATTTTTTAGAGCTATTTTAGTCTAAGGATAGTCCTTACACATGTCAAAAAATACACTCAAAAGAGAGTTAATTCATAAGGGTTTGTCACAGAGATCAAGCTCCTGAATTGCTATTCACAAATAATTTTTATAACACATGCTTAGTTTTATAAATTAGACACAAGTGAGACAGGAAAAAAATAGGGACTCGAAAAGTAGTTGAGTCACCTAGATGTTAGATTAGATTAACATTATCACCCAGATTAGGACACTAGTTTTATAAAGTGCTATTGTCCACTACATGTCACTACTATCCTTTTTCCCTAGCTTTAGGGTAGTCTAGATTATCTATAACAATACACTAGGTACAATACAAATTTGCATAGAAACAACCATAAGTTTGATAATTATGTTTACATTTTGATGAGATAAATTCATTTTAGCTTAGATTCATACCAATTTCTTATATTGGAGGGATTATGCATGATGTGATCACTCTTACATTCATTTCAAATATATAGATACATTTATTTCATACTCAATATAGAATTAGTATACTTAGATATTATATTGGGGGCATGTGCATTACACATAGTTTCTATATGTTTAATTACATACAAGTTGATCAAATGGAATGATAAACTCAATTTCATTCTCTATGTTGTATACACTTACTATCATATTCTATATTGTCATTAGTTTCATGCCTTTCTTCATCTATAGTGGTTGGCATTCTCAAATGGCCTTGAGCTACCTAATGTACCTGAGTGGCCATGGAGATCCCATACATAGTTAAATATACCTATTTATATACTTTTAGTACTTTATTTAGTTTAATTTTATATTCATATAATACACATAGATGGGCAATGATGGAGTCATAGCCTACTTGAGTTCTTGAACCACCCACATGAGAGGGTTATACACACTTATAGTCTTTTCCAAGATATTCACAGGTCATGATTCACTAAGTAGGGGTGGGAAATGATGGAGTCAAAATTGGATTGAGTTCTGGATCCACCCACATATGAGTATTGAGTAGTTTATCAACTCAATCCATGTTATTAAATGATTTGATCACTATATACACTCACACACATAAGTTATCACTAGGTTCATGCATTAGTTTGCATACATAATGAGGTGTATTCATTCATTTCCTATTTCATATATCTTTACTAATCTTTACTCATCTAATTTATTTAGCATAGTCTTTTTATTTTTATAATCTCTTAAGGATTTATTTTTTCACAATTAATTATAGGTCTTTACTTTGGATCATGTTTCACATACACATACCTAGATTTACATACTTATACTCAACTACACAGGCTTCATTTCCTAGGTAAGTCCATGTACACTTATTTTTCCTTTATAATAGTAATTTATCTTTGCTTCATTTATAGCATAAATGGGGGAAAATTTAATCAACTAAAAGTGGTATTTGGATGCTAAGAGTGTCGCTTGAGACAACATATTCTTATCTTATCCATAGAACTATCCTAAAGATTTTTATCAAACTTTTCTAACCATTATGTAGACCATATACATCTACAATAAGATCAAACATAGTCCCATAATTTCATTCCCAAATCCTAACCCATTATGCCTAGTAGCCAACCAGTTGGACACTGGCACCACATTAAGGACACTAGAGCCATATGGTGTTAGTTCCCCCAACTTGGAACTAGTTTCCATTTCCCTAACTCTCCCAAATGGATATATTTTCAAATTTACACCTCTCCTAAGGTCATATTAAGCACATTTTATTATCCACACAAGCTATGGACCATTATAAATATAATACTCTTATACCTCTATCTATTAGATGGAAAATAGATGCAAAAAACCTATTCAAATAAGAAATAAGTTGAGAAAAATCAAGGTTATTATTCCCTATTATTCCCTACTTCCATATACTACCATATATAACTACCCTAATCCTAGATTTAAAATATTTTCAATCTCAATTACACTTAAGACATTCAAGACCACTATCATTCTAGCATTCACTTCCACTTGCACTAAGCACTAAGTGGGAGAACTACATCAGGCTTGATCCCTCCTCTAAGTACTAATATGTAGGAAACTCTCTTCATAGTGGGTTATTGAGGATGTTCATCCTATCATACTAATGAACACACATTTTCATCTCATACCATACTTATAAGAAGTATTAGGGTTTGTACATTAAATTTGATATTCCAAGCACAATCCAAAGTTCCAAATTTCATGCATACATGAATAGAACCCAGAAAAATAGGTGTAGGTGCTCATAAAAAATAGTAATAATTCTAAAAAGAGGACAATAATGCCATTTTAAATACACTAAAGCTATATTCCACTACTATTTATGTGGGGTACTACTATCTAGTGAAGAATTAGATATAGGGACCCTATTAACGACACTCAGACCTATCTATAACCTAGTTTTTAGAACTTAGATCTTCCATGATAGTTTTTTTCCAGATAAGTATATATTTTCACATATTTATTACTATTTTAAAAAAGTTAAAATAGGTCAAAATTTATATCAAATTAGTTGTTATTTATTGCATATTATTTCATTGATTTATATAACTTAGCCCTTTAATCTAACTTATGATTTACACTAGTAAAACTCTAAAAGGTTGAAATAGATTATTTAAACTTGTGTTTTTATATTCTTATCCCATTAAAAATTTCAATTATTTTAAGTAAATTTAGAATTTGGATTGAAATTATATTTAACTAACATAACATTGAAGCACCATGTATGTGATGATTTTAACTATCCAATGATTTCATCACATTTGGTAACATAAAATGAGATAAATAAATATTATTCTCTAACTATCCTATGTTTAATAAAATAATTTATCACATGAATAAATGAATCACATGTATATACACTTTAGTTTTAATTCATATGAATAGTAGTGGTTGTGTTTGCATTAGATAACTGTCTTGGATCCTCTTGAAATAAGTTATTTATTAACGCTCCATCCTAAATAGATATTTGATATTATTTATTTTATTGATATTATTATATATTATGAGAACCAAATACTTGTTTATTTCCCATTTTTAATTGTTATTTAACTTGATTTGGTTTCCATATTTATGCATTTTGATATGTAACCATCCCATGATAACAAGGTGTTTTTTATGTTATCTTTTTTACATTTTATTTCATTGAAGTATGATCAAATATCATAAAAAATAAAATTAAATAATTTTATTTACACTAACTATTATTTATTCCATTTATTGTAACCATGATTTTATAAATATAGCATAGTATTTTAGAATGGTATGCATTTGACAAATTAAATTTTCAATTATCTTAGGCCCTAAGGAAACTAAAAAATGTTATATTCCATAATGGTCCCTCATGGGTTATTACATGTTTTAACTCACCCTAATAGTGCCTTAATTAATTAGTAAAATAAATCATGCATCTATTATGTTTTCCTTGCTATTAACCATCATTTGCTTCCTATGTTCACCCTATATGAAATCTCAAATTCCCATTATTTCCATAAAACCCACATGGGATACATTGAATTTATTAATTTATGAAATAGATAAAGGTTTATTTTGATTTAATTGGAATTTCATTCTAATTATAAAATATAATCACACCATTGTCCATGAGTTTATCAAATTTTCGTTCTAGCACAAAATAATTTTCATCTCTATGCATATTTATTATTTGATAGTACTATGTTATACAAAATGATGACATCATCCATATGGAATCCTTTGATTTATAGAATTTAAAATATATTAATAGAGTGGAAAGGTAAGCTTCTATTACAAGTAGTGAAACTACAACTTCTCAAAATCTCCCACCAAGGCATTCTAGTTTACATGATATACCTATTTTGAATTCCTAGTAAAATTGTGGATAAGGTGGATTAAATACAAAATACTTTCCTTTGAAAAGGTACAAAGGAAAGGTTAAGGTTTACACTGGTATCCTGGGAGAAAGTTTTCATGCCACATAGAAGTGGAGTCCTTGGACTTAGTAGAGTTGAGAATATGAATAAATCCTTGATAGCTAAACTAGGTTGGAAAGTCATTAAAGAAGATATATTTTATACTAAAATCATTAAGCCCAAATAAATTGAAGGAAAATGTTGGTAGTATTCTCTATCAGTTAAGGAACTACCCTATATATACCATATAATTTATTTCATTACCATCACAACATAACACTCATCCATGCTAACATAATAGAATATTCTACTAGTAAGATCTATAATAAGAAAGAAGGATTTACAAATACAAATCATGAACTAATTAGAGAAAGGACATGTATAACATAGACATGACTATAGATTATACATAAGTTATAAATTAGAGTAACATGTGTACTTGTGGTATATAATAGAGAACATATAAACATTTGTGTTAAGCACTTATATCATTATATATAAAAGAGAAGAATTAAATTATGAAATATTGTGTTCTATGTATTGTGCATGCATTACTATAAATATAGGCAGTACTTATTTTTAATTAAATAGTAAATAGTCTATCCAATACTAACTCTTTTGATACATTAGCTTCACTAAAGTTAACATATTTCACATTAAACCATTTGTAACCAACCGCTTTATATTTTATATCAAAATTTGGTGGCATCGATCAGACTTTAGTAAACTAATGTTCAAGGGGAATTATCCTTTGGATTTTTAGAATCCCGCATTAATATAAATATATGAGTGGTGGGAATAAATACTAAAAAAATCACATAGAAATTAAAATAATATGGGAATCATTACCAAAAGTTAAGGAAACATTATTTTATTCACAAGAAGAAGAATTTTGCATCACTTTTACACAACTATTGTCACCTTAGATACTGAGGTAAGCCAAACATATAGAAGTAGGACACATTAATATTAAAATACATATTCATTAGACCATGAAAATTATTGATGTACTAAAATAATTTTATATATCATTAATTTAGGGTATTGATCACTGTTCAAGACAACTCTCAATTCATTCATCATAGTCTAGGATATGTAGGGTTGGAAATTATTTGATGTTAAAAAAGCTAATTTTGTTGAAGGATCAAGGAAACACTTTTTGAATAAATTACCACTACTCATTCACAAGTTATTTTTGGAGATAGGATTAGTAAGATAAGGTAAATAATTGATTTAAGGCTAGGCACCTAAGGGATGACATGTGGAAAGAAGGGGAATCCTCAAAAGATATGACTCCTCAAAATATCTCTAAATGGTTGGGATGGGTTAAACATGGAGATAAATAAATATCAAGTAATACTAATCTAATTAAGAATACAAGATATAGTAATAAGAGTATAGATTAAAGATAGTTAATAAAAATGGTGAATGAGGAGATGAAGAATAAGATGTAGAGTGTGAGAATTAAATTATAAATAAGGGAATAAATATAGAAGAAAAGAGGAAAGAATGATGAGAATAAATAAAATAATAGAGAAACATGATCTATCTTTGACCAATAGAATCCTAAATATCTATAATATTGATACTATCCCTCCACCAAAAATGGACAAGTTAGTATTCACTATAGGTAGGCACAAAAGAGATAAGTGAAAGAAGTAGAATATAATAAATGTTTTATCGTAAAAAAACTAAGGTTATTAATGATATGATACAAGGATTAATGGAGTTAGTTACATTTTTTGGAACCCCCAAACTATTCCAAACCATGGGTGTGGAAGACTAACTAATTACAAGTAGTTTGGCCCATAGTGGATAAGGTCTAGAAGGTAGGAGAAGAAGTAGTGATGAAATGAGGATTAACATAGGATATGTTACATACATAGTTCAAACAAGGGAATACATATAAAGTATCCCAAAAATAAGTGATAAGTAGGAGATTTTTACATATAACATAGAATAATAAATATAAGAAAATAAATATGATAACCCACAGGATAAGGGTGATTCAAAAATAAGTATTGGTAGTAATAATAAAAAAATACCATAAAAATATAAGGAAGAATATAAATTCATCAGAGGATTAGTTAGTTAAATTATGGGATAATAATTCCAATTATATATATATATATATATATATATATATATATATATATATATATATATATATATATATATATATATATATATATATATATATATATATATATATATATATATAAGATGAGAAATAAGAGATTCTAAGTAATACAAATCCCCTAAACCCTAACTACAAAAGACCCTAATAGGAAATTAACCCTTTGGACCAATTGTCATCCCCTATGCAACTTTAAAATTGACATGTACATCCTTATTATTAAGAGATATATTTATTAGAGATGAGGTAGAAAATAAATATAAGAATCATAATTAAGAGATTGATAACATGAGAGCATTTTTAAGGAATTGGACAAAAGTATTAGGAAGAAGGTACTTTCAAGAATAATTACAAATGGATAAAGGTTGTAACAATAAATTGGTTAGACAATATAAATATAAGTAGAAGTAACATTACCATCATACTATAAGAACAATTAATTCAATAAATCAAATGAATAGTGGTAATAATCCTATAAGTAGTATTCTCAAAACATCTCAAAACACTAAGATGACATAGAATATGATGAAGTTACCATTATTTGGTAAAGACACAAAAGAAGTAGAAGAACATTTTTTCATATCAAACTCATATTGGAGAAGTCAATTTATTACTAATGAAAGTTTAATGTTATTTTATTTCATTGGGACATTAAGGGACAATGCTCTCAAGTGGTATATGAAGATTTATTTAGACCATGTCACAACATGGTCTAATGTCTAGAAAGCATCCAAGGGTGATATTCACTACCTTGACATAATGATGGAGAGCATTAGTAAAATGAAGGAACTGATTCAAAAATATAATGGATATGTGAGATATTATGATTAATGATTTATATCCATAGTGAAAATACTAGATGATCTTCTCAATGAGAAACAAAGGGTAAAGTGGTTTATATCAGGCTTAATTCCCTATTTTTGCACAAAGATGGATAAAAAGAATTTGATACATTTTTGGATACATTATAAATAGAAAGAGAATGGATACATATACCTTGTAAAAATATAATGTGTAAAGGTTAAAATTATAATTAGAAAAATTGAAACTAAAATAGGAGATGAAAATTAAAGGGGAAGATTTTATGGTACTGCATAATAAACCTACACAACTTCAACCAAGAATTTGGTGTACCACTTGATGTGTGAAGGGAAATGTAAGGAAAAATTGTACACATAGTGACATGGAAAAAATATCATCAATGATAAAATCAATGCAAAAATAAATAGGAATGACACCACCAATTTATCAAGTCATATATGGCAAAAGAATTTACTAAGAAATATGCAAAGTCTATGATCAACATATATAGAACTTATGTATAATGATGGAATTTGTACCCCTAATAAATTATATGATACACTATAACAAATTTGGTTCCTTTAACCATTATAATCATAGTTTTCTTACTATAGATGCATTTACAGATGTACAAGACACTTTTACAAAAAAACAACAATAGTTTAGTAAATGCTATCACTGTAGTTACCCATAACCAATAATAACATACTGCACACTAGCCAAACATACAAAACCTAAATAGTAATTCAAAATACACAACCTCAATATCATAATAACAACTAATGAGGCTATAGAGCACATGGTTAGGGTGGCTAAAATGGAAGATTTCATGAAAGAGGAAACTACCAAGGTGGTTGAGGATATAATCAAAATTACAATCAAGGGTATAATCAATAAAGACCTCCTAAAACATGTTATAAATGTGGAAATATTAGGTATATTTCTATGAACTATGATGAGGAACCATAGATAGAGTGTGGATTTTTCCATGAAAAATAAACCCATGATTAATTTCCTTGTCTAAAAGCAACACAATTCTTAAAAAATGATGGCATAAAAAATAAGGAATTGGTAGAATTACTACCTAGAATAGATGATAAACACTTAATAAAAATAGTAAAAAGATGGGATATGAAAATATGGTGTAATAAAATTCATCGTGGAAAGGAAAAAGAGAAAATTAATAGTCAAAGAGGCTAGTTCATCTTAGAGGTTAACCATGACTAAATACATTAGAAAATGTAAGGAAACTATAAAGGATTAAAAAGAGCAACCATAGAAGAAGGCTCTCCACATTATGTAAGATAAAATACAACCATGAGTATAAATAATCACTAGAAGTGGAATGAATATGGGTAAATCAAAATAAGTGGCCACTAATTCTATCATGGACTCTGACTGAGATGAAAAAGGAGATTAACCTAATATCAACTAGCATGATAGATTTTTTGAGAAAATTAGAAGAATAATAACTAAAAAACAAGACAAGGATCAACTTAAACTAAATTACATTGATGAATATGAGATAAAATATATAAAAATAATAATTAAACTAGTTGAGAAGTAAGACCTAGTAACCAAACTTACCCAATTTTTGAAGTATTGAAACAAACAACAATGCGAACATTGCATAAAATAGGCAAAGAAAACTAAAAAGAGCAAGCCAAAGAAATTTTTTTTAGAATAAATTAAAAATGGAAAAATATTACCATTCTTCTAAAAATAAAAATAAATGGCCAATAAATCAAGAAAACACTAATGGACCTTGGTGTAGACATAAATGTATTATCATGGAACATGTGAGAAATATTTAGGAAACTATAGTTACATATGATGGTACCTTTTGGTCACCCATTGGCACCTTATAGAATGTTGAATTTGATTTTATGGGATTAAAAAAGAGGGTATACTTTGAGGTAATTTATATGTATGATATCATATATCCCTATTTTCTAAATCTAGAATGGTTTGTGGATTGTATTGGCTTATTAGACTCATAAGAAGAAGAAATCACAATTAAGAAAAAAGGTTTAGTAATCAATTTTCCATTAGATGTAGGAATGGTAGTGACATGGTTAGAGGAACTATCTATAAGAGGAAGATAATGAGTTTGATAACCATTATGTTGTATATACTCTTGAAAATGATTATAAAAATAAAACATGACCCAGAACCTAATGAGGATGATGAGTTGATAGTAGTAGTAGAAGAAGAAACACTCTTAGGAGATGAAATTGATGCCTTCATATATGGTGAGATATAAAACACAATATTTAAAGTATGTTGTTCAATAAAAAAACCCCACAAAAGTAAAATTACCACCGTGCTAAAAATACTTTACCATAGAAAAGGATAACTCACTACATATAACAAGTTTCACATACTAAATGTCTTATGTTTATCGACATAGGACTGGTCAATAAATAATTACAATATATTATGATTTTTTTTCACAAGAATAAATAAGGATGAAAAAAATTGATGATACACTTGCCATTACTATCGTAACATGGTGGTACACCTAAAAGACAACTTAATACTTAGATTTTTTTTATGTATTACTCAAGATGATTTTTGTATAATAATAAAGTTATTTTTCATAAATAATACATTACATAGGGGACATGAACCCATGGTATCATATTGAAACATGTGAAAAAGTAAAGATGACAAGAGGTGAAACTAATAAATGCCTATGGGCATAGTTCTTATTTTGGACATTAGAAACAATTACCAAGACATGGTACTTTAATAAAGAAATGCATAAGGGAACTAATACATGGAAATTTTTTTTGAGTTGGATTTATGTATAGCTTTTAAATTCCAAGACATAGACACAAGAGTCTTTAAGGAATTGTAGAAGATAAAAACCTTTTTACTTATGAAAGACTCTTAAGTAAAAAAAAATTATCCAAAATAAAGACGAAGGAATTTTTTTTTAGGACACATAGATTATTGGGAGAAATTTGGGACAATTGTCTGAGAATCACTAAAAACTCCAAGAAAAAACCTAAAAATGAAAAAGCTCAAACATAGGGCCTATTAATTAAAAATTACCAAACAAGAAGAAGATGATGATGAAAAACTTGAAAGTAAAAAAATTGAGGTTAAAGAAGGATAAAAACAACTCATTAACACCATGGAAGATAAAATAGAATATTTTTACTGACCACTTAACATTAGTGAAGAAAATATTTTCATGGAAGCAAATCCAAAAACAACAAAAGTAGAAGTGGATAAAATTTTATAACTATTAAGGTAATTTGAATATGTATTCACAATAACATTTATTAAACTAAAGGGAACTAAGGAAGATGTGGGTACCATGAAGATTCAATTGAAAATAAACATCAAACCATTGTAAAAATAACCATACTGACTAAATCCTAATGTAAAATCAAAGGTTAAATCTAAGTTGGATAAAATGCTAGATAGTAGTACTGTAATTATTATAGAGGATACTAAATGTATAAGTCTTATGGTAATACAAAATAATAAAACTAGAGAGATACACATGTACATTGTCTATATGAAACTAAATAAGGCTTGTCTGCATTACCCATTCCCAAAACCATTCACTAAAGAGATATTAGAAAGTGTTGTGGGTAGAGAAATATTTTCCTTCACAAATGGATTATAAGGATACCATTAGGTTATGATAGTGATATAATATAGACCAAAAGTAACATTTACCATAGAATTTGGATCCTTCATATAGAGTGTGATGCTATTTAGATTGAAGAATGAATGGGATATATTTGGTTGCATAATGGTAAATGTGTTCTAAGATTTCATTCATGAGTTTTTGTAGGTATATTTGGATGATTAGATAGTATATGGATTGATTAAGGATCATGTACAGGCACTTTGTATGGTGTTCCATAAATTTAGGCCATCAAACCTTTCTCTAAACTTTAATAAATTCATCTTTACTACCCTTTTTTGAACTCTATTGGGCCATATCATATGTAAAGAAATATTGATGGTAGATCCACTTAAAATAGCCATGATAATCAACCTACTAGCACCCAAAAAATAAAATGAGGTTAAAAAAATACTGGGGTGCATTAGATATCACTATATATTCATAATAAACTATGCATCTATAAGTGTACCCATCGTATACTTATTGAAAAACAACATAGTCAACCACTAGATTGGTCCAAATAAAGCTAGGAATCATTTGATACACTAAATAACAAGATTATATATTCTCCCATTTTAGTATTCCCATTTTATAAGAGTCCTTTCCATGTGCATTTGGATGCCTTAAGAACTACAATAAGATTTGTACTATCACAATCATGGGGAAATATAGACCCAATCTCATTTGCTAGTAGGAAATTAATAAAGTCAAAATAATTTATTCCATTAGAGAGAAAGAAACAATAGTGATAGTATATGTAGTACATAAGTTTATAATTAATTATTATCAACCCCATTCATATTATTTATAGACCATGAACCACTCAAATATTTGATAAATATGCCCATAGTATAAAAAATAATCTACCATTAGATCATGTTGCTCTAGGAGTTTGATTTTAAAATTGTAGTGAAAATAGAGAAAGCTAATAATGGACCTAACTCTCTATCAAGAATAACCATGGGGGAAGACATAGGACCAATTGAAGATAAGTTTCATATATCTCACCTCTTATATGTAGAAGTATTACCTAAAGACATGGAATGTATTGCATAATTTTTATCTAGTAGAGAGTTTCTAGAGGAATATAGTACATTACAAAATAAAATATTGAGGATTCAAGTATTTTAATTCATGTTGATTGAAGGGGAACTATATAAAAAGGGAAGAGGTGATGTATTTTAGAGAAAAAAGTTAACACATGAGTGGAAGAATATCCTAAGAGAAACACATAATGAAGTTGTAGGCATACACAACTCTAGGAAAGCAAAAGGGAAGAAAATACTACTAACAAGCCTTTAGTGGCCATCACTATTCAAAGATGCACATAGATACACATAGAGTTTTGATGTTTTTCAATGTGTGGGTAAGAAAAATGTTAGAGACTAGATGCCTATTTACCCAGTTCTAGTGGTAACCAAATTTGAAAAATGGGCAATTAACTTTCTAGGCCCAATTAAACCAGAGACAAGGAAGATTAATTAAAGTGTCATTATCACTAGAACAAGAAATCTTAAAATATGGCCATAATCTATTCCAAATTTTTTTTATACTATTAAGACCACTGTAAAGTTTTTGTATGAAAACATAATCATAAGGTTTGGATGCCCTTTGAGCATAATAAGAGATCAAGGAGAACACTTTGTAAATAATACAATTATAGAATTGTTGAAACATTTCCTAATCTATAATCACAAAATTACTCCTTATCATACACAAGAAATTGGCATCATTTAAGCATTAAATAAAGTAGATAAATTAATCACAAAAGTATGTAACACAGAGATAAGGGATTTGAATACAAATATACTAAAAATCTTATGAGCATATCGCACCACCTACAAATGACTTACTAAATATTTTACCTTTCAATTAGTCTATGGACTATAATTATTTATGCCAATGAAGTACATACTATAAATTTTTATACTTATGATAACATTATATATGAATGATAAACATTTATTCAAGAGACACTATTAGAATTATAAAAACTAGATGAGAAAATATTTCTAGCTTCTTATAACCAAATCTAAGAAAAGAGGCACCAAAAAGTATGACATGATATAAATATAAATAAAATATAATTTTAGATTGGAGATAAAGTTTTACTTATAAAAATAAATATTAAAATCTAGGCATGTTAAAAATAAGATGGCTTGGGCCCTACATAGTTGAGAATATATGGAGTTTATGTAAAATAAAGTTATAAATGCTAACAAGCAATCTTAGAGAAAGGTTTGTAAATGGATCCAAATTGAAGTCCTACATAGTAGGCAACTATGGTTTAGGGTGATTAAAGCAATGATAACAAAATGAATGAGGTGACACTATCCTTCTATCCAAGTGAAGTTATGGTAGGTGGTATTATAGTACCCTATACCAAATGCTTAAGTTTCCATTTGTAGATCATGTCACGTACCCACTAAGTTGGAACTACCCTCCTAGATGAGAAAATGGAATAAGGATACCATGGTATACTAAAAATAGTATCTTGGAAACTCGTTGTTTGATACTACCAAAAAATATTAGTGGGACATTTAGATCAATTAAGACATAGGAAGATAGTGGAAAAACATAAAAACATGTTCTCAAAGAAATAGATAAAAGATAACAAGAACTAAATAGATAGGATACTTAGTGTATGTAAAACAAAATATGAGAATAAGGTAAAAAAATTAAAATAGTGGTAAGATCCTAAAAAAATATATCAATGAAAATAGACACATTTTATTTCACAAAATGATGATTTATGAATGGCAAAAGTATGATTCCTAGTTTATATTAGTATTAAGAGGTAAGAGAAAATAGGATTTAGAAGTCATACTTATCAATAAAATTCATGGTAGATCCCTACAAAAAATTATAATAAAATATATATTAGTGTAAAAAAGAAATAATGATGTGGGAAGATGAGAAAAGGAAAATTGTAATGACAGTATGAAATATGCCACATCAGTAAGAGAAAATCATCATATAGGATCGAAACAGTTATAATTTGTCTCTACATATACATATTATGAACACTATGGGAAGGTGTGGTGATGAAATAAACCATATGAAGTGGAGAAAATGGGGAAATGAAAATTCTAACTGGTGGTACAATATAAAACATAGAGGTGAAATAAAAATATATTAGAGAACTAGATAAACTCAAATTAGTCTCCACAATTAAGTCATAAAATACAAAAATACACATCTACAAAATAAACAAAAGCCAACTATTAAAAAAAGGTATAAAAAGGATAATGGTAGTTAATTTTATCCTATGCATAATGAAAAATTAGGTGGGTTAGTCCATTATGAACTACAAAAACTTAAATGTATAAATTGTAGGAACCATGAAATGAGAGATAAATGTCAAAATCAGAATAAATAGATAAGAATATAAATTCATGATAAGACATGTTATTACCCACCAAATCAAGAAAAATCAAGAAAGGAACAATGATTAGAAATATGATTTAATGCCCTTAAATGGCTTGGCATAATTAATGGAGGGATCAAAGAAACTATAAGTTGATTTTTTGGTTAAATAAATAAATTACCAAGTAATTTGAGTACCAAGATTTTGTATAATTTTTGAGCCAAATATTTATACCTTATTAATAAAATATTACTCCCAATACAACAATGGATATTCCTCAGGAGGTTGTAGCTAAGTAAATCAAGCATCCCAAGTTTAAGAATCATTGAATCAAGTCTAAGAAATTATACCCATCAAGTACCTTTTCCAAGGTTATTACCCTTATAACACATGAATAATATATGTAGATATATCAATACACATTTGGTGGAACTCATACAAAGATGGAAGTATAAAGAAGTACCATGTTGAATGTAAACCCTAAGGCTCAACATTTGGAGTATAAACCATAATACAAAATCATTCCATGGTTGAAATTGGTTGCATGGAGATAATTTCCATACATTAGGCTGATGCCAAGCATAACTAAGGTGCTATTGAGTAAGGAACATGAGGATATTCTCTACCTAGATCAAAAATATCATATCACACTAGATATAATACAAATGTTGACCAAACTCTTGCATGAATGACATTCAACCCAAGAATATGATGGAAATAAATTTTTTTGTATCAACACCCTTGCCATGATGATGGGCATAAAATTAAATAACATAGATATATCCACTCATAGTAGGAAAGACATTAGAATATGATTCACCATGAAATCCATCACCCATAAATTATATTACATGAATAAATATGACTTTGCAATGGCAAGGATAATTTAAATTACGTATAACATGATATCCACTAGAATGAAATAATATTTGGCCACTGAACTATGAATATTACATGGAGAATCTGTATAAGATAAAGGAAGGTAAAATTATTCATAAATTTTTCTACACGTCTTTATTTATAGTACTTGTAATTTAGTTTACACATATTATTCTAGGGTATGAGGGGTGTGTATAATGGAATTGATACGCACACATGGGAGCCCAAATTATAGAGGTAATGACATATATCCTTGCATTAGAATAAGTATAAAAATTCTTACACGAGGAGAGGACACTTAGGAGTATGGTAGAGGGAAGGTTCAAAATATCTAAGGAAATTATCCACAAGTATTCTATAGAGGTTTAATTAATAGTATACATAGATATCCTTTTCATTTAACCCTTCATTAATAAATTTGTGCCTCTCCCACCTATGAAATACAAATTTACCAATGAACAAGATGAGGAAGTCATCATTACATCCATAAGTCTACCACCAAACCCTAAGGCACATAGATTTTTTAGTGAGATGGGGAAAGTATTAAAAATTAATAGGAATAAAGGGAAACTATAATAACTGAGGACCCATTACCTCTAGGGGAGTAGAGTCATATGAACCTCAATCTAGTATTCACAAGTCCTCTAGAATAAAGAAACTAGTTGATACTTGAGGGATTTGAATGAGGAGGAAGAAGAAGAGGACATGACAAAATTTTTGGTCAAATAATATACCATATGTTAAGAGTTGGGAGAATAAGATAAGGAATAAAAGGTTTCCCCACATTACACACTTAAGATGAGGAAAGTCTCACCTAGAAGAGACTTGGCCTCAAAATCAAAATAAAAAATCCAAATCATGGAAGAACCTGAGACATCCCCCACTACATCTCTCACTGTAATCCAAATCCTATTATAAATTAGTGAGAATAAAAGATAAATGATCTACTCATTGTAGGTATAATATAGAGGCAAGAAAAAATAAAAAGTAGTTAAAAATAAAGCCAAAATAGTAGTAATAAACTCAAGTTTAGATTCCTCTAAGAAAGGGGTGTTGGAAATATGATTGTCATTGATGTAAAAAGGGACATTATGAGCATGTCATTAATGCTCAGGGATGAATATGGTGGTCCTATCAAAGGTCAAGGATTATTTCAATGCTTGTGTGCATGAATGGAATTCATCTGGTTCTTCATAATGATCATCTAGACATTTTTGGGTCCAGATAGGAAAACATAAGTAGACACTTTTATAATGCCATATCTTTCCCATAATAAAGATTCAAGATAAAATTAATATATGGATGTAATCCCCTATGTAAGAGTAAAAAATTCACCAATTTTTGGATCATACAACTAAGCATAATAAGAGTTATGCAGGTGCAAAGTTAGCCTTCTAGGAAAAATGAAATGGTCTCCATACTTGGAAAAAATATGCACAAGGTCATGCAAAGTTGTCATGATTTTTCAAATATCATCTATTGAAATTTTAAAAAGAAACAAATAGTAAATATGTTATGGTTTTTCCATGAGCATCTTGAATATGTGGTCTACAAACTCAAAGGAGAAGGAATGAGCTCATAATTGAATTATCTTTGCTCTTAGACTGGATAGGGTTTCTCAGTAAATCCCTAAGGGTTTATGTCATGGTGTTAATAGGAACTTTCTATTTTGATGGTGAATAGTTATATCCTAAACCCGGTAGCTTAAGTTATAACTTAAGTCTTTAACATTATTGTAAAACTAGCCCCTCGGCCTAACAATTATCAACTTGAGCAGTAATCAAAGGACTTAATATTTCCTAAGTCTTAGAAATTATATTATGTCTTAGATTGATCAACATCCCACACTTCATTATATGTATATTATCTAATATAGCATGATGAATTCAAATTTTCAAATGGTTCCTCCAAATAAATGCACTAGTGACAAGTGTCACATTTATGGATCTTGTCAAATAGAGACCCAAGGAGTGTAAGCTTGTTAGAGTTAATGATCAAGCTTGTTAGAAGATATAAAAAAGCACAAGTGATCATGAAAAGGATATTTAATAGATTAAATGGATTTAAATGCTATAAAGTGCTCGATATTTATCGACATAGTGGTGAGTTAAAAACCATGCATGTTTAGGAAGATTGACAAAGAAAAAGTGATCCAAGGACATAAGAAGTAGTGAGATGAGGTCAAAGTATCAAAGTTTATTAAAAAATTCAAGTTAAAGTTCATTCAAGTTCAAATATCCAATGGCAATCAAAATCTTGGATGAAAAAGATCCAATGGATTGAGTGGACTCAGATGGAACAAAGTGATTGATGTTTATTGACATAGTGGCAAATTAAAGACTGAGCAGGTTTGAGAGGATTGATGGAGTGAAAGTGATCCAAAGATATAGGAAGAAATAATATGGGATAAAGATCTTTATGTTTAATGTCTTGATAAAGATAAAGAACATGCATCTTTGGAGATCTAATGGCATGTGTAAGCTTGGATCAGGAAGATTGATATGCACATTTTAAAGATGACAAAGCTAAAGTTTAGAAGCATACAAAGATCTAATAGATAGTGTGAGCATATCAAAATGTGATCATATGGATGCATTTTAAATCTAAGACAATTTAATAAAGACCATCTAATCATGACATCAAAGGCAAGATTAATGACTGACATTTAAGGTCATGTCTAGATAAATGGGTAGTTATAGGAACATGTAAGAACTTACATATAAGCTCTATATCTTGACATAGATAATGAGATTGACTAATCCAACAGATAAAATATACATTAAACAACCTATGCATCAAAACTTAAATCTAATAGATGTTATAGATAGTATAGAGACCTTCAATTACAATGTGATGCATGGAATTTAGATGCAAGAAACTTACAATCCAAATCATAATGAATCAAAGTCCAGAATTGGCATGATGTGTTATAGTTTGAGTATGAACACATAGAAGATATAAAACCCTAGATCATTTTTTTATATATATGATATCTAGGAAAAATAAAATAAGGATAGAATATATATTTTTTTTTATTGAGTCAAATTGAATATAGATAAAGGTAGAGAGCAAAATCCAAAGAGGTGTGTCAAATAGAAAATCATAAAGACACAAAACCATAAAGGGTAGAGAAGGGCTTAGTGGTTAGTAAATCTAATGAAGTGTGTTAAATAGAGACATATCCAAACATAGGACCAATGGAATAGAGAGTAAGAAAGGCACAAAGAGAATGTGCAGAGTAGGATCAATTATAGATTAGACTTGTAACAAAGAATAGAGATTTGAATTCAGCATGAATCTATTTTTTATACTAAAGTTGTATCTCTATAGATCTGATTGGTTGTTACCATTAGATAATTTTAGTGGGTGCCTCCTTAGAGTTGGTGCTCTTAAATCATGAGATTGGTGTCTCCTTAGGATTGGTGTCCTTAAACATTATAACCAGTGAGGCTTGGAACTATGAGGCTAGATTAGAATAGTAGATTCTACCATCTATTCTCACTGTGGGTTTTCCCTTTGGGTTTTCCATGTATAAATCTTGTGTCATGTATATTTATGTTTGTATTATCTCTACATATTTGATTTGATTTGCATAGATATTTAATCTATTCTAAAAGGTATTAAAGGACCATTTTTAATTCATATATTGATTCACCCCCTTCTTAGTATCTAGTTATGTTCCAATAATTATTATCAAAGCCTAGGGTTCCTTGAAATAAGTTTAATTAGCTTAAGTATATCTTGTAATAGTGAACACAATGTCTATTCAAGAAGGATCTTCATCAAATAAAGCACCTCTCTTTGATGGATCAAACTATGCATTATAGGGCATAATAATGGAAGAATATCTATCTTCATTAAGTTTTGATGTATGGATGTTTGTAGTAAATTGATATACATCCCCTACTAAAGCTCCTATTGATCATGTTACCAAGGAATATGAGATCAATGATAAGGCAAAGAATGTTATTCTTTGTGGACTGTCAAACTCAAAGTTTATCAAAGTGATGTAGTGTCAAAATGCTCAAGATATCTGTAACAAACTAAAGAGAATCTATGAAGGAGATGACAAGGTAAAGTAGGCTAAGCTACAAACTTAAAAAGGTAATTTTGAGAGTCTTAAGATGAATGAAGAAGAAAATAGTGTAGACTACCTCCTTAGGGTAAATGAAATAGTTAATGAAATTAGAGGCCTTGGAGAAGAAATGAAATAGTAAATCATTATCAAAATGGTTTAAAGATCATTTCCATCAATATATTATTCTAAAATCTCTAAAATATAAGAATCAAATATCTAGATAAACACACTATTGATGAGTTCCATGGAACCTTCATAGCCCATGAGATGCGAATGGGAGAGATAAACACCTTTAAGATAAAATTTTCATTCAAAGTAGCCAAGAAAGTAAAGGAAAAAACATCAACATCTGAATATGATGAGACTGATGAAGAAGAAGATAAATTTTATAGAATACTAAAAAGAGGATCTAAAAAGTACAGAGGTAAGTTAACCTTCAAATGATTTAACTTTGTTAAAGTAGGAAATTTTACTAGTAAATTCCTTCATAATAAAAATGATAACTCTGAGAAAGTAGAGAGTAGAAAAAAGGCAAAACCCTACCATCCCAAGAAGAATAACTTCAAAAAAAAGAAAGGTCTATACATAAAATAAGACAATGACTCAATGAAAGACAATAATAGTTTAAATGATGATCATGTTTGTGCTTGTGTGACTAAGGGAAATGAATCCATGTTCATGATAGTAGGATCAACTTCTATAAATGTAGATCAAGATGAAGTTGAAGACTCAGATGAAAAATAAGAAGGATAAGTGGATCTAGAATGTGTGCTCATATGTGATCTAGATGAGATTGACAAGCTAAGAAAATAAAACTCAAAACAAAAGAATCTTGGACAAAATGAAATTAAGAAAATGTCTAAAAGTCTTGATAAAATTAATCAGATGGTAATTAGCCTAAAGACACAAGCTGAAGAGGCTAAAAGAATAGAAGATGTAGTTAAAATAGAAATGCAATCTAAATATGATGAATGTGTAAAGATTGAGGTAGAAATAGTGGCTTTGAGAAAAGAACTTGAAAAAACCAAAGGTCAACTAAATAAAATTTTGATGTTGATAGGAGGATCATAGATTCTTGATGAACTGATCAACTCTCAAAATCCCTCAAAAGAGAGATCAGGTCTTGGTTATGAGAAGAAAAAAAGTTCCCCAACTAGTACATCTGTTAACCTATATGAAAACTTCAAAGCAAAAGGAGAATTAGGAACAAACAAAGAGAAACTCAAACGTAGCTAATGTGTAGAAATTTGAACCCAAAAAGAAGCTTGAAGAGAAAAATAAGACAAAGGTAGATAATGTTGATGGATACACCAAGGTGAGAAACTTGAAGAAGCCACAACTTAGGAGAATTCCTCATGTTGCACCAAAAAATGCTATGAGTAGGTACTCCTCATATTTTTATGGTTATTCTTATAGATGTAATCATTTTGGTCATAAGGCTAGTTATTGTAGAGTTGTAACTACAAGGAAAATCAATTTTTTAATAAAAAAATCATTTGCTCCATAGGTAGAAACAAATTTAATGTGTTATAATTGCAATAAATTTAGTCACATAGCTAAACATTGTAGAAATAACTTTGTAAGATCAAAAGTACATAATGTAAAAAAATACATGCCTCTTAGTGTGAACATAGGTTCACATTTTTTTGAAAAGTATCTAAATAAGAAACCCAAGGATGTGTGGAGAGTGAAAATCAATCCATGATTGCTTAGACTGCACTCCAAGCCAAGGATCAGAATTTATGGGTGATAGATAGTGGTTGCTCAAAGTATATGACTGGTGATAAGAGTAAGTTCACCAAATTGAGAAAATATAAGGAAGGATTTTTCATCTTAGGAGACAACACATTATTAAAGATCGAAGATAAAGGAACCTTGAACATAGATGGTAAATTTACTACACATGATGTCCTTTATGTTGAAAAATTGAAGCCTAATCTACTAAGTGTTATCCAAATGTGTGAAAATGGATATAAGGTCACATTTGATGTAGAAGGCTGAAAGCTAAAGATATCTATAAAAATAGTTGTAAAATGGAAATGGACTGAGAGAAATATCTACAATCTTGTTGAAGTGAATGGTAATAGTTATTTGATGGGAAAGATTGATGAGAGTTAGTTATGGAATAGGAGAATGGGTCATGACAACTTTGATAATATATTCAAAGTGAGCTCAAATAAGTGTGTAAGACACATGACCAAGATAACCAAACCTACAAATACTACTTGCAAGGAATGTCAACTAGGAAAGTAGACAAGGGTCAGATTTCAAACAAAGGACTATGAAATTACAAAGCCTCTATAATTAGTTCATACTGATCTTTGTGGTCCTACCAAGACAAGAGGATATTAAGGAGAGTAGTAATTCATGTTATTTGTATATGAATACTCAATAATGACATGGGCAACCTTTTTGAAGGACAAATCTCAAGCCTTTGAGAGAATCAAGATATTTAGAGTCATGGTTGAAAATGAGATTGGAATAAAAATAAAATGCTTAAGATATGATAAAGGTGGAGAATACACCTCAAATGAATTCATAGAGTATTTTGAGAAGTATGGGATCAAAAGGCACTACTCTACAACAAGGACTCCATAGCAAAATGGAGTTCTTGAGAGATATAATAGAATAATCGAGGAAATGGCAAGAAAAATGCTAAAAGAGGCCAAATTACTTGATGGATATTGGAGAGAAGCAATCCAAATAATAGTATACATCTTGGATAGAGCTCAACTAAGGGTAAATAGTGATAAAAATCCCTATGAGCTAATACATGGAAATCCTACCTCTATTAAGTACTTTAGAGTGTTTGGAAGCAAATTCTACATCCGAAGAAAGGATGACAAACTGGAAAGATTTGAATCAAGATGTTTTGAAGGAATATTTCTTGGTTAATCTACTCAAAGTAAAGCCTATGTATGCTACAATAAAAGACTACACAAGATGGTGGAGAGCATAAATTTCAAGGTTGAAGAAGGCATAAAACATGTGGAACTTGACAATAAAACTAGTAATGAAGAGGCAAATATTAAAGAAGTAGATAGTGAAGATGTCAAAGAAAAACAATGAAAAAACACCTCCAAGATTTTTTCAAAAGGATCATCCTAAAAAGTAGATAATTGGTAATAAGAATGAAGGAGTTTAGACAAGGAGAAGATCTATAATCAACAAGTAGCAGGTAAGTTTTGTTCTAATGTCTAAAATTGAGCCTAAAAGCTATTTTGAAGCTAGCAAGGATGAGAATTGGCTAAAATCCATGGAAGAAGAATTGAGCAAAATAGAAAAGAACAAAACTTGGCAATTATTTCTAAGACCCTCAAGCAAGAATGTGATAGGAAAAAATGGGTGTATAGAAACAAGCTCAATGAGCATGGAGCTATTTTAAGAAATAAAGTGAGATTGGTATGCAATGGATATGCACAAGTAGAAGGAATAGAATTTGAGGAAACATTTTCTCTAGTTTCTATATTGGAAGCTATAAAAATGTTTTTAGCATTCTCTATTTACAAGAAGTTCAAATTATATAAAATGGATGTAAAGTTTGCTTTATTGAATGGGAACCTAGAAGAGGAAGTTTATATTGAACAACCATAAGTTTTTTTAGTTGTCATATGAAGAATATTATGTGTGCAGACTGAAGAAAGCACTATATGGTCTAAAATAAGCACCTAAAACATGGTATTCAATATTGGACCAATACCTACAACAAAAAAGGTTTCAACAAAGGATATGCATATAGTAATTTTTACTTCAAATTAGAAGGTGAGCTTATGTTGATTGTGGTTGTTTATGTAGATGACATAATATTTGGTGTTAGTAATAACAAAATGTGTAAAGAATTTTCTAGATGAATGCAAAGTGAATTTGAGATGTCTATGCTAGGAGAACTTTTCTTCTTATTTGGTCTACAAATATCACAATTTGATGAATGGATATTCATATCCCAAACCAAGTATATAAAGGATATGCTTAATAAATTTGGAATGGAATATAGTGAACCAGTTAGTACTCCCATGATAAATAGATGTAATTGAGCAAAGAGGATGAGTCCCTTAATGCAAATTAGACTATGTATAAATCAATGATAAGAAGGTTGTTATACCTAACTACATCAAGACTAGATGTCATGCAAGTAATTTTCATGGTTTATATATTTTATGCTACTCCTAAAGAGTCACATGTCAATGTAGTGAAAAGAATATTTAGATACATCAAGAGCACAATTGACTATGGCCTATGATACCCTACAAGTGAATATTTCACTTTGACAAAATATATAGATGTTGATTGGGTAGGAAGTGTGTATGAAAAAATAGTCACTAGTGGTGGTGAATTTTTCCTTGGAAACATACTTGTTTCATGGCTGAGTAAAAAGCAAGATTCAATTACTCTTTCTACAACAAAAGCAGAGTATGTATTAGTAGTGGCATGTTACACTCAAGTATTTTGGATGAAGTAAACACTCAAGGACATAAATCTTGAGTAAAAATCACATATTTCAATTCTTTGTGATATTTTAAGTGTTATAAATATATCAAACAATCTAGTGATGCATTGAAGAACTAAACACATATCAATCAAGTATCACTTCTTAAGATAAAGGGTTGTAGATCAATAGGTCACACTGGAATATGTGCCAATTAAGGACTAGATTTTAGAAATATTCACTAAACCTCTTCCCAAGGAATAATTTGGATATCTAAGATAGAAATTGGGAGTAGTGGCTCCTACACCACATCACTAAATCACTAGTTATAGGGCATGAATCTAGAGGGAGTCTTGTGGAAGCTTTATTAATCCCTAGAAGAAGAGAAAAAGTCAACTTAGGTATGTATACTTCTAAAAATTACTAATGAGTTAAAAGTTTCATATTCTTGAATAAACTCCTTTATCTAATAAAGGGGGAGAAATATTTGGATAAATAGTTAGCTAGAGTCCCTTTGCCATTGATGTCAAAAGGGGAAAAAAAGGTGCAAATGTTCTCTATAGGAGAAACTATAAAATGATCTTTGCAAAAGTGAAAATATCAAAGAAGAAGAGCAAGTGTCCATGTTGAGTATTATAAAAATGTGTCATTTCCTATAGGTGAGAAATTTTGGTATGAACAACTTTAGTTTATACTATCAAAAGCTAATGCAAGTAATGCCAGAGAAGGAGTTGAATAGTAGAAGATCAAAGCATTTAGTTTGCCATCAATGACAAAGGGGGAGAATATTGGAAATATGATTGTCATTGATGTCAAAAGGGACATTATGAGCATTAAATTAATTCTCAATTATGAATATGGTGATCATGATGATCCTGTCAGAGGTCAAGGATGATTTGAATGCTTGTGTGCATGAATGGAATTCATCTGGTTCATAATAATCATCCATAAATTTTGGGTTAAAATAGGAAAATATAAGTAGGCACTTTTATAATGTCATATATTGAACATAAGAAGGCTTAAATACCAAATGAATATATGGATGCAATCCCCTATGAAATAGGAACAAATGTTCTAATTTGTAGGACATGTAACTAAGCACAATAAGAGTTATGCAGGTGAAAATTTAGCCTTCCAAGAAAAATGAAATGGTCTCCATAATTAGACAAAATTTGCACAATGTCATTCAAAGTTCTCATGATTTTAGAAATATCATCTATGGACACTTACAAAAGAAACAAATAGAATATCTGTTATTAGTTTTTCATGAACATCTTGAATATGTGGTCTGCAATCTCAAAGGAGAAGGAATGAGCTCAAAATTGAATTATATTTTCTCTTAAAATAGATAGAGTTTCTTAGTAAAAACCTAAGTTTTTATGTCATGGTGTCAACAAGAACTTTCTTTTTGATGGTGACTAGCTATATCCTAGACCTGGTAGCCTAAGTTATAACTTAAGCCTTTGTCATTGTTGCAAAATTGGCCCCTCAACCTAGCAATTATTGGCTTGAGAAGTAATTAAAAGACTTAATATTTCCTAATTCTTATAATTTATATTATATCCCAGATTGATCAATGGGCCATGCTTCATCATACATAGATGATCCAAAAGAGTGTGATGAATTCAAATTATCAAAATTTTCCTTCGAGTAAAAATGTTAGTGATAGTTGTCACATTCATAGAGCTTGTTAGATAGAGACCCAATGAGCATAAGCTTATCATAGTTGATGATCAATCTTTTTAGAATATTTGACAATGCACGATTGGTCATATAAAGGAGATCTAGTAGAGTGAATAGACTCAAATTCTATAAATTTCTCCATGTTTATCAACATAGTGGCAAGTTAAAAACCAAACATGTCCAGGAAGATCGATGGAGTGAAAGTGATCCAAATACATAGGAAGAAACAAGATGAGTTCAAATTCAAAATTTAATTACCAAGTCAAGGTAAATTTCATGAAATTTTAAAGATCCAATGTCATTTGGAAGTTTGAATGAGAAATATCCAATAGAATGAGTGGACTCAGGTGGAACAAAGTGATCGATGTTTATTGATAGATTGGAAAGTTAAAGATCAAACAAGTTTGAGAATATAAACAATCAAAAAGTGATCTAAAGATATAGAAATTAATGAGATGGGATAAATATATTGATGTTTAACATATTTATAGAGATAAAGAACATGCATCTTTGGAGATCCAATGGCACATAAAATCTCATATTAGGAAGATCAATGGGAATGTTTTAAAGATGACAAAGCTAAATTTTGAAAGCATATAAATATCTAATGAATAGCATGATCCTATCAAAATGTGATCATATGGATGCCTTTTAAATATAATCCAATTTAATAGAGACCATCTGATCATGGTAGTAAAGGCAAGATCAAATAACAACATTTAAGGTCATGTCTAGACAAATGGTTAGTTACAAGAACATGTAAGAACTTGCATATAAGCTATATATATTGACATAGAAATGATATTGATCGATCCAACTAATAAAATCTACATTAAATACCTTATACATCAAAACTTGAGTCTAAAATATGTTATAGATAGTAAAGAGACCTATAATTATGATGTGATTCATGTAATTGATATGTGGGAAACTTACAATCCAAGTCATAATGAACTAGAGTCCATAATTAGCATGATGTGTTGTAGTTCAAGTGTGAACACATAGAAGATATGAAACCTTAGACCGTTTATTTATATATATGATAGAAAATAAAGTTGGAATAGTTTTTTTTCCTATTGAGCCAAATTGAATATAGATAGAGGTAGAGAAAAAAACCTAATGAGGTGTGTCAAATAGAAAATCATAAAGACACAGAACTAGAGGGGGTAGAAAAGAGTAGAGTGGTTGGTGAATCCAATGAAGTGTGTTGAATATAGACATATTTAGACATAGGACCAATGGAATAGAGAGGAGTTAAGAGGAATAAATTCACAAAGAGAATGTGTAGAGTATGATCAGTTACAAATTAGACCTATAACAAATAATAGATATTTAGATTCATTTATAAATCTATTTTGTATATTGGAGTTATAGTTCCATAGATCTAAATTATTTGTGCCATCAGATAATTTGAGTGGGTGATCAAATTAAGGAGTGGGTTCTTCCTTAGATTTGGTGCTCTTAAATTAGGAGATTGGTGTCTCTATAAGATTGATTTCCTTAAACATTGTAACCAATGAGGTTTGACAATGAGGATTTGAACTATGAGGTTGGATTATAATAGTAACTTCTAGTAGCTATTCTCACTATGGTTTTTCCCTTTGGGTTTTCCACATATATATATTATCATGTGTATTTGTGTTTGTATTATCTCTACATATTTGATTTGATATACATATATCTTTAATCTATTCTAAAAGGTATAAAAGGACTAGTTTTAATTCATATACTAATTAACCCCCCCTTCAGTATCTAGTTGTGTTCTAAAAAGGGGATACTATACAAATAGAAGAATAAACAAAGAAATATGTGATCATTTAATTGCCAAATATAAACACCCTCCTTGGCATGTTTCATGGTAAATGAGGGATACACAGATTAGGGAACCCAAATAGAAAGGTAGATGCCACTAGCCAAGGTAGAGTGATAAGGTAAATTATGGATTACATTGATTTGAGATCATTCACTCTAGAGGATGTTGTAGAGAGACTCTTAGAATATTTACAACCCATTTCATTCAAACCAAGGAAATAAGTAAAGAGACTTAGATTGCGGTGAAAATATATAAAGAACAAGCTCTACAGAATACCACCATAGAGTCCACTCTATGTTTAATTTACTAGGAAAGATGGCAAAAACTCCAAAAAATGGTGATAGGGTTCCAAAAAAAACATATATGTCACTAAGGCCTTAGATAAATAATAATTAGAATCAACTAAGGCACTAGAGGAATAAATCATTCATTAATACAAATAAATAGAAAAGGAGATAAAGGAAGAAAATAAGAAAATTAAATAAATTAAATAATTAACCACCTAAAAGTCAAAACAACTCTTGGATAAGGAGAATTCAAAGAAGGAACAAATAGAGGAGGATGTAGAAAATTAAAAAAATAGGAACAAGAGGAGGAGAAAGTTGTAGAGGATAAATATAAAAAACTTGTAGAAGAGGAGAATAAGAAGAAAGAATGAGAAGAAAGAATTTAAAAAGAACAAATAAATAAAGATGTATAAGAAGAAAGGAAAATCCAAGAAGATAATAAAAATAGATTAGATTAGGAAAACAAAAATAAGTTGGTTTAGCTCAAATATAAAGAATAAGAGGACCAATCGAAATAGGAGTTGGAACAAAAGAAGTTAATAAGATAATCAGTGGCTCTGTAGATGAAGGGGAAGAAGAAGGAGATAAGCCCAAGAATTGGGGATACCACTTAGGATGGTACAAAAAGTACCTTAATCACAATGGGAATAAGCCTATATATTACAAAAACTGTTATGGATTTGTTAGCTCAGATCAAAGTATAACTAACCAAGCATAAATAAAGGACCTCCACCATTCTAGTGCCATCGAGTTTTCTCTAACCAGCTAAAGGAGGAAAAATTGAAGTGTCACTACAACACTTAAATCTAATTACAAGGAAATGGTAGGTTAGACTCTCATCCAAAGAGCTAAATGAGATTGTATGACATGGTGTGTTACCTTAAAGTAAATAATTAAGAAAATTTTATTTGTCTTGACCACCACTAGGACATAGTTTTATCTTGATACCACTCTACTAATAGAACAACAATTGGTAGAGATATTGGAGAATTTAATCAACCACTCTAGAGCCATAGTGGATAGAAGCCTCATCAAAATTTTGTCTCAAGAGGAATACAAGGAAGATTTAGGGACACTTCTAGGGGAAAACCAGGCTAACAAAAAAACATACAAAGAGTAAGTAGGGAAGAAGAAGGAGAATTTGGAGGATTCAACCACCTACTTCATTGACTCCCTCATCTAGCCACTATAGACAACAAATAAGAAATCTAAGTTGGAGGAAATGGAAAAATAGTTTAGTGTAGCCTCCACTATCTTTATATCTTAGAACATTCTCTCCACCACTGAAAGGGACAAAATGATATCCTTGAATGAATGCTATAAGTATAAAAAATGGAGGGGATATGCATATATAATTAAATGGAGGAATATGGTGAGTACCTAAGCAAATAAATTGATAAAATGGAGGTATGCTTGAATACACATACTGATTACCTCAATTCACTGGACAAAGCTCTTGACCCAAATGACATTATCTTAACAACAAATGAGAATGTGGCTATTGATAATATGATTTTAGAGACCAATAAGTTCATTCTAGACTAGGATATTTTTTCTCAAACTATAGTAGACAAGTACCAACAATATTTTCCCAAGGAATGGGCACCTACTACATGATCTCTAGTAATTTAATATAGAAGTTCCCAAAATTTTATTACACTTAGGTAGATTGAGGTATTTTTTTGACCTATCAAGACTTTGAGTTGTCTCAAGGATGAGACAAAGATCTAAAAGTTAGGCTAATATTGGTAGGATTCTCTACCAATTATGGAAATACATGACATATATCACAAAGATGATTCTATTATCGTAAGAACATAACATTGATCCACACTGACATGATAGAGGATTATACCAACTAGAGATGTAATAATAAATAAATATTTTTGAAGACAAAGGATGACTTGATTAAAGAAAAGACAAATCTAACATAGACATGACTATTGAGTTATGTTGTTTTGGCTCAATATCTATACAAAAATGTATTATAATAGATAAATATGTAGATAATAATATATAAGAATAGAGAAATATTATACATAATAGAGAGGATATAAATATTTATATTTAGTGATTATCATTATATATAAAATAAAAGAGCTAGAATAGGAAATATTGTGTTATGTGTACTATGCATGCATTATTGTAAATATAAACACTACCTATTTTTAAGTACATACTAGATAATGTAACCAATACTAACCCTTGAGATACATTAACTTCACTAAAGTTAATCTACTTCACATAAACCATTGTATCCAACCACTTTAGATTGTATCTCAAAAACAAAGAAGAAGATAGTTTCTTATTAGAAGAGGGCCCAATCAATGAGTCGTATTTTAAGAAATCTTTAATAATAATCAAATTACTTATAATAAAAGGTATTAGGTGGAGCATATTGGATGGGAGTAAGGTGGAATTTTTAGATTAACACTAGTTGTTTAAATACGCATTTAATTATAGGAACCCTTGAACCAAAGTTATCTTCTTCTTCAAAAATAATTTTAAGCATAAAGTAAAATACTACTGGCTAGACAATTCTAAAGGGAGGGTCTAGAAAGTTATATTCTTATAATCAACTATTAAGGCCACATATTAATTTTTGGGTGACCTAAATGTGAGAATTCATAAAACTCACATTAGAATCTTTCCTAGATAACATAATTTTGTTTTTGAAGAAGAGGCTAATGGATAATTTCTATTTAAATTAGGATATTTGGTATACTTAGACATGGGCAGTGAGCAATACCTTTAGAAAGATCTATAGATTAGGAATATCACTCCAAAATTTAACATTTTTATGGCTTGTAATTTAAAATTATATACTATTGACAACTTAGCCAAGAGAGGAATAGTCATCCCCAATAAGTGTGTTATGTATAGATGTAAAGAGGAAATTATTATCCATTTGTTTATGGATTACCCTTTTATACCCAAAACTATGGATTTTCCTATCTAAAAGTTTTGTATTGCATGGGTGAAACCAAAATCCCTATTGGGAATTATTAGATAATGAAATCCATGTTAGATTGTGTAATCCTTGGGTTTATTATGGTACATGACTCTCCCCCACTTCTTGTGGAGAATTTGGAATGCAAGGAATGAATTCATATTTAATGTCATGAGGCACTACTAGTGGTAAATGACTCAAAAAGTATTCTTGGATATAAATTAAAAATATAAGGCATTCTCCTTGAAGCAAAAATCATCCATCATTAAAGCTGCCATAACCATATTAAATAACTGAAAGAGCATCCCATTGACAAAGAATCATTCCTTGAAAATGGATAAAATCCAAGTCAAATAAACCAAACCTTCAAAAACTTGTTTCAAATTAAACTTCTATGGAGCAGATAAAGGCAACCCTAGGCATGCAGGTAGAGGAGGAGTTATTAAGGATAGTGATGGAACTATTGTGGTTACTTATGTGGGACAAATGAGAACCCAAACTAACCATGCAGTGGAAGCTATGAAGCTCTCTAATAAATCTATTTGTTGGTAAATATTCATATCAAAAATCTTGTTATCAAGGGGCATTCCTTTAAAATTTTAATTTGTTTCTCTAGAAAGTCCCATCCTATGTGGACCATTCAAGGAGAAATTTTAGATGTTGGATCCCTATTAGAGTAATTTAAGGAGTTTAAAATATCCCATATATATAGTGAATATTAAAAGGGGGATGATGGCATGGATAACTTAGGAGTTTGCATAAGTGGTTTTAAGTCCTGGCTTAAGGTCAAGGACCTCCCTATCTATATAACCTACATTTTTATGCATGACACATCTAATGATATTAGCCCCCTGGGAGGGGTGTAGTGTAATCATTTTAAGGAATTAATGAGTGGTGATGTGGTATGTGACTTAGTTAAAAATGATGGAATTCATCAATTCATAAATAGGCAAGGTATTTTTAATCATGTGAATCAAGAACTAATTTATTTATTGATTTATCATATTGTCACTTATAGTTACATTAGGTTTGTTGTGGTTATTCTATCTATTTTAAATAAGAGACTAATGATAGATTATTTTTTCTTCATGGGGGTTATCATTATTGGATTGATCATGTTTCATGTGTTGAAGTGGAGGGTGATCCTTAAATTTTATGCATTCTAATTATTAAAGGACTAACAAAATTTATGACATGGATTATGGGATTTAACCCCATAATCTCTAAGAAATTTCCCATGGCTAGGTCGAGAGGGTTGTTAGGATGAGGGGGATAAGAATTAGCATCAAATAAGATATTATTAAGGTGATTATAAGACATGAATGTGATGGAGTGAAAGTGTTCAAACATAAGTGTTAAACAAATTTGACCCTATAAGTCAAATTAGGGCCCCTATAGGTAAAAAATTGGATTTTAAGATGTTTTATGGGATATAATATATTTTCATGGGGTGTATTATATGTTATTTTATGTTATTTAATGTCATCCTATCCTTAGTCATATTAGTCAATTTATCATTTTGAGTCATTTAGAAGGCTTTTAGGGGTCATAAATGCAAGTGGAATATTTACAAAGGTGTATAAGTTTCCTATTTTCCTTCCAAGCATCTAAGAGGTCATATCCCCTATCAAGAATGTCAATTCAATCAGAATCTTGTAGGTCATCTAATTAAAATTCAAGAAACTAACTAAAAAAGGGGAGTTTGACACTTGTATGACCCATGGGAGAAGGTTATGGAATTTAATTCAATCTCATTCACACTCACCTAATATATTTACATGATTTTTAACTGATAAAAAAGGCCCAAAATTGTTCTACTCCTTTTTCACCCTTCTAGGCACACAAAACTAGTCTTTAGGTTTGTACTTGGTACAGACAGTTGGAGAACTTCTAGGTCAAACACCTTTGGGAGATGAAATTCAAATAATATATATTAATTTCCATAAAAATAGTTTGAATAATGGTTTCTTTTACTTTAATAATCATCCTCATGAATTTGAATATATTTTTTAGTTTGTGGTTTCATGCACCCTATAGGTTTTGCTCCATTTTGGGAAAGTTCATATAAAATAGTTGGTGATTTTAACTCCAAATGATGTAGGATAACTTATTAGATTATATACATGTTTAATTTATTATTTCATGGTATTTGTATGATAAATTTATCTCATGTTGTAGGAAGGTGCTACCATGTGTAGTCTCAGCCAGCCCTTTACCCAATCTCACTTTCAGCCATGTTGATCACGTGTGTATAAAATGTTTGGTATGTTCATGGAGATATATTATAATTATAAAGAGGTTGGGATGTGTTTATAAGTAATAATAAATATGCTATATCTTCTAAAAATTGTAAAATGGAACTATGATAGTTAAATACAATATCAACATAGTCTACCATTAGAGTGTGCACCTACAGGTGCCTAAAAAAGTATTCAAACATTAAAATAAGGTTAAATATTGCCTCAAGATTTTTATATCATCATTTATCATTTTATATATTTATAAGATCATGGAGTTATTTATAAGGTCAAGGTCATGATAACATTGCTCATACATTTCACATGTTACCTCCATATCATTCAAAGTGCACATTCAACCTATCATGATGACATCATACTATGGTGAAAACATTAGTGATGGTTTAAATCCTTTTGAATCATGAAGATTGTATTTAAGAGTGTTGAGATTGGTTCACAACTCATAAAATGGTCAAGACAATAAAAAATATCCCTCCTCACACTTATTGCTTGTACCTTGGAAATGTCCACCTACTTATAAGTGTTAATAGAGGGTTGAAATGTAATTTTGAAGTGTTGAAGTAAGTGATGGAACTTTTTTTGAGGTATTAATGTGTTATAGACCATGATATACCTATGAAATTTTCGAGGTTTCTAGTCCAACTATGGAGAACCTTCAAAATCCTAAGTTTAAGGATCTAGTCCCTAAAACATGAAAATAGAGTTCCAAGCCTTTTTATAGATATCTTAAAATAGGGTTATCAAGTGGTTTAAAGCTTCTAAAGGTGTTTTCCTAGTATCCATTACATAGGACAATATCTATTCAAAGTTTGAGGGGATAATGACAAAGGGAAGGTAGTGGTTGAGAGGTATAAAGTTACCTACAAAGACACTAAATTCTTGCATTATCATCTATAGGTCTGAGCCAAAGGAGCCCTCTTCACATAGTATTAAAAAACTATAACATGTTAGCTTATGTAAATGACTCCAAATGATGAAAGTGACATTATGATCTAAAATATCATTAAGAGGAGTTAATTGGTGATGTTCTAGGGTTAAACATGTATCTACAGGTGTCTTAACATTTGAAATGCACACCTAAAACAAGGGTCAAACTCCTATAGAGTTCATGATGGATTTTTAAGAATTGTAATATTAATTGGGATGATGGAAGAAGTTATAAATGGTATATAGAATCAAAATTGATATGAAATATCTCCCAAGAAGAATCTTCATACATAGGATTTACCAAATTCAAACACAGTTGACTGTGTTTAATTATTGTAGATAGTAAGTAAGTTTGTTTATTTTTGTTAGTAATGGAGCCTGATCTTATTGGTTAACACTCATAGTGATGGGGGTTACAACGGGGGATTTACCCACCTTATAGGGTCCCAAGGGGATGACCCCCTCAGTGAGGGCTCAAGGGGCTACATGCCTTGATGGGGGTTTGGGGGTAGTACCCCGGAAAGCCACATTTTATATGTATTTATGCATTATGAAATTTGGGCCATTTATTATTAGGTCTTATATCTAATGGTATAGTTAGAGTTGTTTTATGTGTTTCCCAAAAATGACAAAAACCCTAAGGGTTGTAATGTGTGGCTCATTATAATGGCAATTGTATTATAATAGTGGTAGCACTATGAGATTGATAGGTTTTTATTAGATTAAAAAATAATAACTAGTTGTTTTTGGTGGATGTAGCCCACATTGGGTGAAACAGATTAAATTCTTGTGTCTCCTTTGATTTTATACATATTTCCTCTTTTATGTTTATTCCACATTAATTTATTTGTTTAGATTAATATTTTCTATCTGGATATCCAAAATTACTTAACAACTGGTATCAGAGCTATGGATTGGTTGCAAGCAAGGTTGTGTTTAATATAGATCAGACTGGAGTTTTGTGTTTTGATAGAAAGGCACTCATATGATGGTTTTCTATTTTAGTGGGAGCAAATGGTAGAAGTGGGTAGCAAGTTTATCGTGGAAAAATTTAATGTCAAAAGTTACCATCTTTGGAGGATGCAGATTGAGGACTATCTGTATTAGAAAGATATCTATAAAATGTTGGAGGGATACATGAAGCAACCTATAACTATGTTAGATTAAGATTGGTCCATTCTAGATATGAAGGCTCTTAGTGCTATAAGATTGAGCTTGGTATCATCTGTGACTTAGAATATCTCTCAAGCTAAAACTATGGTGGATTTAATGGAGACTTTGAAAAAGTTGTATGAAAAGCCATCTGCTTCAAATAAGGTATATTTAATGAAATAGATATTTAGTTTTATAATGAAAGAAGTTAGATCTATAGTTACCCACTTGAATGAATTTAATTCTATTATAAATCAATTAAATTCTATAAAAATTCCTTTTGAGGATGAGGTGAAAGCACTCTTGATCTTGAGTTCATTTCCAGATCGTTGGGATAACTTGGTAATGATTTTTAGTAATACCGCTTCTTCTACCAATATTGTGAAATTTGATGATGTTGTGGGTGTTATCCTAAATGAGTAAATTCATAGGAAAAGCATAGGTGAATCATCAGGAAATGCCTTAAGTGTTTAAAACAAGGGTAGATAGAAAGAGAAATTAAGGAGTAAGGTACATGGGAGATCAAAATCAAAGAAGCCCAAATCCAAATCCAAGAGTGTTATTATATTCTATAATTTTGGGAAGAGAGGACACACAAAGAAAGAGTGTTGTTTAAGTGAGAAAAAGGATCAACAAGAAGGTAATAAAGAAGTTAATGTTGTAGGTGATATACTACATGATGGTCTTGTAATTTCTTTGGATAGTAAGTTAGAATCTTGGATTTTAGATTATGGAGCCTCCTTTCATGCTACTCCTAATATGAGTTATTTTAGAGATTATGTCCAAGGTAATTTTAGATAGGTTTATTTGGGGGATGGTGAGCCATACATCATTGTTGGAAAGGGCAATTTTCATCACAAACTATAGAATGGAAACACATGGGCATTGAGAGATGTCAAGGATGTACCAAGCTTAAGAAGGAATTTGATTTCTACAAGGCAACTTGGAGATGAGGGTCATATGGTCACATTCACTTTAGATTGTTATAAAGTGACCAATGGAGCATTGGTTGTGTCTAGAGGTAAGAGAGTAGGCACTCTTTATTTGACTACCTATGTTATTGATTCCTCTACTATTTTGACTACTGTAGATGTAGATGTAAGCTTATGGCATTATAGGCTTGGGCATATGAGTGAGAAAGGAATGAATATTCTCAAATCAAAGGGTAGTTTATTAGATTTTAAATGCATTGATTTAGATTTTTGTGAGCATTATGTATTTTAGAAATAGAAAAAGGTGAGGTTTCTCAAAGTTAGAGAAATCAAGAAGGAGCATAAATTGGAGCTAGAGCATATGGATGTGTGGGGGCCAACATAGGTAGCTTCTTTTTGTGGTTCTCTTTATTATGTTACATTCATTGATGATGTCACTAGATAGGTATGGGTTTACTGCATAAAGAAGAAATTTGATATTTTTGACACTTTTAAGAAGTGGAGGGCTTTGGTTGAGAATGAGACTGACCTAAAATTAAAATGTCTTAGATCTGACAATGGTGGTGAGTATTATAGAAATGAATTCAATAGATACTATTCTTTGAATGGATTCTATAGGGAGAAGATGATTCTAAGGACACCACAACAAAATGGTGTTTTAGAGAGGATGAATAGAAAAATAATGGAGCATGCACAGAGTATGAGGTTACATGCTAGTTTGCCCTTACAATTTTGGGTAGAAGCTATAGATACTATGGTTTACCTAATTAACAAAGGACCTTCTAGTATTCTAGATGGTGTAATCCCAGAAGAGGCTAGGATAGGTAAAAAGGTAGACCTTTCATTTTTGAGAGTTTTTGGTTAAGAATCATTTGTGCACATAGATATGGAGAATAGAAAAAAATTAGATGCAATATCCAAGAGGTGCACATTTATTGGTTATGGACCTAATGATTTTGGATTTTTATTTTGGGATTTAGAAGAAAATAAAATATTAGAGGTCATGATGTAGTTTGGAATGATAAGAAAATGTATAGGGATTAGTTATTAGGTGAGAATAAGTCAAAAAATGAATAATCTGATGAAGTTATATTTGAAGATGCATTTTTAGATAAGAAATAGGTACTAATAGGTATCGAGGACTATGCTCAGTATCCTGTATTAGGCTCAATTCTAGAAGCACCTACTAATGACTATGGTCGGTCACTATTACCAAAAAATTAGCAAGGTATTAATGAGACTCAAACACCCTTAAGGTCACAAAGCATAGGTAAGCTTCATGAATGCTTTTCTCCTTCATTGTATTATTTATTGCTAACTGATAGTGGTGAACCTGAGAGATTTGAAGAAGCTTTGTAAGTAGATGCAAAAAGGTAGTGGGAGCATGGCATGAATGAGGAGATGGACTCCTTGGTATAAAATTAGGCATGTAATTTAGTTGAGTTGTCAGCTAGTAAGAAAGCATTGCAAAACAAATGGGTTTATAAGTTAATGGAAGAAGAGGGTGGAAAGAAAAGATACAAGGTGAGGCTAGTGATAAAATGTTTTGCACAAAAACAAGGTATTTATTTTAGTGAATTTTTTTTATCTTGTATTAAAAATGACTTCTATTCAAACTATTTTAAGTTTGGTATCTGTAGAGGATTTTCATCTTGAGTAGATTGATGTTAAGACTACATTCCTTCATGGTGACTTGGAGGAGGAGATCTACATGAAACATCTGCAAGGATATGAGGTCAGAGGTAAGGAGAAACTTGTGTGTAGGTTGAGAAAGATCTTGTATGGCCTCAAGCAAGCTCTTAAACAATGGTATTTAAGATTTGATAGGTTCATGTTTGAGCATGGTTTAGTAGATGTCAATCTGACCATTTTGTATATTTCTAGAAAATGGATAATGGGAGATATATTATTTTGTTATTGTATGTAGATGATATGCTTGTTGTAGGATCATGTTTATAGGACATTAATGATTTGAGGAAGAAATTAGCTAACACATTTGAAATGAAGGATTTGGGTACAGTTAAAAGAATCTTTGGGATGAGTATTACCAAAAATAGGAAAAATCACAAACTTTATTTGTCTCAATAGGATTATATAAATAAGGTGCTTGAGAGGTTTCATATGCATAGTACTAAACCTATTAACACACCTTTAGTAGGACACTTTAAATTGAGCAAGGCTTAGTGTCCCAAGGCACAAGATGAGACTGCATACATGGAATGGGTTTCTTATGATTCAGTAGTAGGGAGCCTAATGTATGTGATGGTTTTTACTAGTCTAGACATTTCACATGTAATGGGAGTTGTAAGTAGGTATATGGCCAATCTAGGCAAAGAACAATAGAAATTAGTTTAGTGGTACTCAAATATTTGAGAGGGACTAATAGAAAGCACTTATACTATGGAGGTTCAGATATCTATTTATAGGGATATGTGGATGTGGATATGGATAGAGATTTAGATAAAAGGAGGAGCACCATAGGGTATATATTTATAGTTGGTGGAGTTGTAGTTAGTTGGATATCTAAACTACAAAATATTATCACCTTATCTACTATTGAGGTGGAGTATGTTGCAGCTACTAAAGTTAGCAAATAAATGATATGGATGACTTGATTCATGGGAGAGTTGTGGAAAGAGAAACAATATAATAGGTTATTTAATTATAGTCAGAGTTCCATACATCTAGCAAAGAAATGAACATTCCATTTAAGAATCAAGCACATTTAACTCAGATATCACTTCATATGATTAATATTGGAGGATGATTAGCTGAGGTTAGAAACTATCTATATAAGTCAAAATCTTGTAGATATGTTGAATAAGATAGTGACAAAATATAATTTAAATCTTCATTCATCTTCAGTTGGTAGTCAAGAGTAATATTGAAGAGGGAGAAATAAGCCAGTGTCAAGGATAGAAGAAAATTCCAAGCAAGAGTTGTAGCGGTGGAGTTGTGTGATCAATCTCTAAGTGGGAGATTATTAGTAGTGAATCTTGATCTTATTGGTTAACACTCATCACAATGGAGTTTACAAGGGGGATTCACCCCCCTTATAGGATCTAAGGGGTATTTCCCCCTCGGTGGGGTGTCTGAGGGCTACATGCCCTGGTAGGGGTTTAGGGTAGCACCCCCAAAATCCACATTTTAAATGTATTTATGCATTGTGAAATCTAGGCCATTCATTATTAGATCACATATACAATTGTATAGCTAGATTGGTTTTCTTTGTTCCCCTAAAATGACAAAAAACCTAAGAGATTTGATGTGTATCTCATTGTAATGTAAATTTTAGTGTAATAGTGGTAGCACTATGAGAGTGACAAGTTTTTGCTAGACTAAATAATAAGGACTAGTTGTTTCTAGTGGATGTAGCCCACATTGGGTGAACTATGTTAAATTATTGTGTCTCCTTTTATTATATACGTATTTCCTCTTCTATGTTTATTTTAAATTAATTTATTTGTTCATATTAATATTTTCTATTTGGATATCCAAAATTACCTAATAATTTTGAGTATGAGAAGTGCATAAAGGTGAGACAGAGGGTTTAAGCCAATGCCAATGATATTGGGAGTTTCTAAATCGACTTCTAATCATTGAATTCAAGATAAATTATGCAATAATACCAATAGGTGCCTTATAAATTAGGAAACATAGTCTAATTTTAGTCATATAAAATGTGAAATTTGTTAACTTGAGTATGTCTAATGACACCCAATCCATAGGTCCATTTTGCTTGCTCTCTTTAGGCATGTTTTCATAGTTTCCTAGTCATCTACAGCTTTCCAAACTGAACCCTTGCTGAACCAGACTAATTTTTCCATGACAAATCCATCCCCCTAGGTATTCTACCCTCATGACAACAATGCCCAAACTTGGAATACAATGTTGAAACTCAGGGTTTCCTATTTCTGGCGCTATTGTCCAAGTGAAAATTTGGTTCAAATGGTCATTTTATTATGAATATTTATCCTAATTCATGTCAACCTAATGTAAATTAATTTAACCCATGATCAGTAAATCCATTATAAAAGTCCATTCAAGGTCCATTTAGAAAGGTTGGCACTCATTTATAAGAGAGAATAAAGAATACAAGCAAGACTACTCAAGCACTATTCCATATTCTCTGTATACATGCATCCAATAGTATTTCAAGATTATTAAAACCTTTACACCAGTCCCTAGGCATTCTAAGTGCACCCATTTTCTCATTTACTTGCATTTTAATAACACTATTATACTAAACACTTCAATTGGATAAATACACATAGCTTGATCCCTCCTCAGAGTATTGGTATGTAGGTAGCGTGCCCACACATGGGGTGTGAAGTGCATCCAACTTATCCTTTACACACTATCCCATTTTCACTATATACAAAATTTTCATTTAATTATATATAATACATAAACACATGAATAGTCATCTCTAAAATGAGTTCCATTAACAACAAGGATCTAAATTTTGGTACACATGCTCACATAGACACTATGAATAAAACCCAAAAAAATCATATCTTTGTGAGCAATTTAGATAACATTGGAAAGACTAGGACTATAGTGATATAAAATAAAGTGTCTTATTTTTTGTGGTTTTTTCCAATCAAGAAAAAAAGTACAAATCTTAGTTTTTGATATTTTTCCAATCCTATTCCTCCAGTATCAGACTCTATCTTAGCTGTAATAGCCCAAAATAAGCTAAGTCATATTTTCTCTCACTTATTACTATTTTTAGAAAAGGCAAAAATAAAATTTGTTTACACAAATTAGTCAATTAATTATTAAATATTATTTACTTATTTTATCTACTTATACCCATTTATTATTTAGGAATTAAACATTTAATTTCCCAAAAATAATAAATCACTGATATAGATGACTGTGATGTAATAGTGAACAAAATTTAAGGATTTTGAAGTGTTGGCAGTGCTTAAGAATAAAATAAGTGGGTAAAAACTAATTTAAAATGAACCTAAGGGAAGTATAATATATTATGAACATTGTCTTTAAGGTCAAACCACACATTATAACCTATAAGAATCATCCTTTGGTAAGAAACAAAAAAAACACAGTTAACTTCCTAAGATTGGTCTTAGGAGCAATCCACTTCAAAGTGTGAGATGGAATAGAGCATGGATGAAATGAGTTTTAAATATTCAAGGAAGGATAAAACACTTGACACTAGGTCTTAAGCACATAAACATAACCTATAGGCTCCTTTTTCTTGAGTAAGCAGGGCCAACTTACCAATCAGACCCAACCAAGTAGGTGTATGTTCCAAGGTGAAAGATTGAGTAATAAAGATTTATGAATATTTTTAATGATATCATCATGGTTTAATTGATATATCATAGGATTTTTATTGAATAATGAAGAGATTAAAATCTTTCAAAAGTAGTCCACACTCCATTCCTTGAACAATGCACACAATACTTTCTGTAAGAAGTCTATCTTGGAGCTTGAGGATTTTGGAAGGTAAAATGATGTATTAAAGGGTTAAATATTGGTATATATCACATTTAAAACATATATAATCCAATAAATAATTCATTTTTTTAGGTAAATAGGGTAATTGCCCTTTATTTTGTCTTAGATAGAGGGCACTTCCCTAGGTGCATAAACTGGTAGTTTTATAGAAGGGTGGTAAATGGATAGATAAAGAGATATTTGAACCTTGAAAGGAGATGTAGGAGGTTGTAAAAAACCCAAGGAAAAATTTAAAAATATTCATATAGGGATGAAGCTCAATAGAATAGCCAAAACTAGAAGGGCTATAGTTAGGCTTACTAGGAAAGATTTAGTCCTAAAGCCAAATGGGAGTCCATCTTCACTTAAAGATCTTGGTGAGAATTAAAACCTATGGGGTCATGTTTTTTAGGACATTTCAAACATGTTAAATCTTTAACCTTATAAGGTGAACCATAAAAGGGATACTTTTGACTTAAAGACAATTTAGGCATGTATGAAATGATAAAACAAGATTGATAGGAGAGGTTTGATTGCTCACATATTTCATGATATTTTTCATGGGGGACAAAAAATTTTAGATGAGTTAGTAGATGTCCTAAAAAACCTTCACAAGGAATTTTTTTGAAGTTACAATGTCCCAAATTTATGAATAAAGCTTAAGAGCTCAAAATAGGCTAAACCCCTCATAAACCCTTGCTAGTGACCTGATTAGAGAAATGAAGCTGAAGATGAATTCTAATAGCCTAGTTTTATCATAAAAAATATTTGACCTTGTATAGTACTCTATTATTATCCTCCCAACCCTTTTTATTTGTACAAAATTGTATGGATAGGGTACAAAATAAGGTAATTTTAATAATTTTATGTATTTTACAAGTTATAAAAGGAGTATAAAGAAGAAATAAATTTTGGTGGAAATATTAATACTAAATATAAATACATATGTTCATTTCATGCCCTAGAAAGAATCATAAGTGTGAAAACAATAGCACTCATCTCAGCTAGTCAAAGCTAGCATAGTGATCAAGCTAGTAAGAAGTGTGAAAACTTTAAGTGGATGGATTTTTAAGGTGTGCCTGATGATTCTAAGGCCATGGAGGGTATCTAAAAGTGTCATACACTCCCTAAAATGGATTTTAATGGAAAATTGATGCCTTTTTGGAGGCCAATTATGTAGGGTACATGAAAGAAGAGTTATTTTGATTGCAGATGGTGACATCTCATTTTGGGAAGGTTATAGATGAATAGGATTGAAACCAATATATGGAGATTAACATATTAAAGCCTTCCCCTTAATTATAATAATTATACCTATCTTTAATCAGTTTTTTTATGTTTAAATAGGTCCAAATTATAAAGGAATTTTTTTGAGCCAGAATGACAACTTTCATGCCACTATACAAGAGTTTCATGAATTGGAGAGCTACTTTTTAATTTTAACCATGAATGGTTCATCCCACATCCTCTTCTCATGCAAAATTAAATCCTTTTATCATCTTGACAAGTTTCATTTTTACCCTTATACTTATCTCTTCTCCTCTCTCTCTCAAGTTCTATAAGAACTAGCCATTTTGGCCATTGTAACTTATGCTCCACCTGAGTATGGTGAATCACTTCTCATTTACATACCATTTGATCAATACTAATAATGATTTTTTTTTATCTTACATGACTATTACTAGTGTTTTCATTTATAATGTTCAATTTTACATAAATGATGACTCTTGTTTCCTTAGCATGATTATTTCATTCTATCATCTATTTGTAGTTGGAAAGCTTCCTCTTGTAGGGCATGCAAAGTGTTCTAGGAAGTGTCAAGGTTGAGTGAGTTATTATATTCAATAGTGACCTTCAAGGCCTCTTGTCTATTCCTCCTATCCTAAACATTCATCTATAACCTCATAATGTAATATTGATTTGAAAAGATGTAGATTAGAGAAGTGTATGTTTGGTTAGTCTCTTGGTTTCATGTGTAACATATAGATATTTGGAAGTGATCAAATTATTTGGTGTATCACCTCCCTTAGGATAGTTTGATTTTAGTTCTCTCTCTCTCTCTCTTTCCCCACACCCTAAAGTTTAGGTGTACTAGTGATCCAAAGTGATACATCAAGGCAGATAACCCTATCTAGAGATTCAACTCATCATTAGGCTACCCACAATCCTAGAGGTGTTCTAATTGTGTCACTTGGATGAGGAGAGCTAAGATATCTCCTCAAAGGGTGAAAATCCAAGTGACAACATTTTTGGCATGCCCAGTGGGACTCTTAGTCCAAGAGGTTGAAATATTTTTGGTGGTATTTCAAACAATAAACCTTTTAAGGCATCTATCCAAACATAAATAGTGACTCCAAAGTTATATCAGCTAGTCAATCAACCCAGGTTTTCCTTTTGAATATTGTCGGTAATTTTTATTTGTGTTCTTGCTCCTCAATGAGGTTTCATGGATAATTTTGGTGTTGAGCTTTGTTTTACAAAAGTTGGTGAGATATATCAATCTTATGGCCCTCCCTTTTAGAATTGGTGTGATTCTTACTAGTCTTATCATGATCCTTATCATCCCTATAACCTACCTCCTAAATATCTTGCTCCTCTTAGTCAACCTAGTCACTTCTCAAGTCAATAAATTTCCACCTTCAAACAAACTTTTTTGGGGTATGAGAAGTATATGTTAGACCTTGATACATTGAGGGGAAATGATCAAAATGTTCCTAGTCATTTATTCATCAAGTGAGAGATGCATTAGATCTAGTTAAAAGAGAGTGGGTACCTATTTATAGAGCCAATTGGAAAAGGATCACAAGTGAGATGCTAGATGTGAGTGGCCTAGTTTCATATTTAGAGGATAGGCTAAGAGTTCCTGAAAGGTATCCTCACCAAATATATTAGCCTTCATATCCACTTCCCCAAGATTTTTATCAGTCCTACATGGTTCCCACTCATGAACCGAATCAAGATTATCAAAGTTATTATTTTCCTAATTAGTTGGAAGAGAGAGTTGAAAAGAGAAACCTTATTTTTGAAGCTAGTTTTGATAGGTAGATTGAATTGGATAATATGTATAGGAAATATTCCATGTCATAAACAAAATAAGTGGAATCTAATCCCTCATTTTCCTCTTCAATTACATCCCCACCTCAAAAATAGACCACTAGATATGACATTCCAAATTAGAAACAAGGTGGATAATACAAGCCTAAGGAGATTCTAAGTTTATTGAGTAGTTCATCCACTCCTCAAGTTGAATCAAAACCTAAAGAAAAGACTAAAAATTTTAACATCCTAATTTAGAATAAGATAGTGGCGTCATGGGGAAAGAAAGATGATAAAAGTCTTGATAAAGAGTGTGAAGTTTAGAAGGAGCTTGATCCTATACAAACCCCTCCCACACTTCCTCAAGAGACGTATTTCTCTCCATGTCATCCCTATTTTACCCCTCATCCTCATCAATATTCTTATGAAATTCAAGAAATACTTTTCCAAGAGAAACTAGCCAAGCAAATTGAAGAGTTAGAGTCAAAGATGAAATTGCTAAGCCAAGGTGTGATGGAAGGTTTAGATCCAAAAGAAGATCTTATGTCTAAACACACCCCATCCAAACTTCCTCAAGATAATTATTAATCCCAATTATATTTTATTTAAGTTATTTTTAAAAATAAGGAAGAAAACCAAGCTATTTTATCTGAAGGTCTACTTCCCCTTCCTCAACATCTTCTAAAAGAATCCCCTACACTTCACTCTCAATTTGATTTTGAGTTCTATGTACCACCTCCACCAAATAGTTCATATTGTCCACAACCCATCACCCTCTACCTTGATGTACCTATGGTATGGGTACCTAAAGATTATTAGTTAGTTGATAAGAATTAAAAACTATTGCTTGAAGAAAACATACCTCCTTGATAGCCTCATTGGGCTAGGTCACATGATTTCAAGATGCCTAGTCTTGGCATCACCAAGAAGGATAAGGAGATGGAAGATATTTCATCCCTTGAATAATAATATACATCTAATAAAAAATTTGTATATTATCACCTATAACATGAATATGAATGTGTTATTAATGATGGAGGACAATTTCAAGTCATCCCCAAAGAGGTTGCAGTCCTAAAAAACTCTCTTGAGACCAAGGTGGAAGTTGTTATTGAAGATGATACAATACCTCAGCCTAATTTTGAATCACCCTCATATTAATTAGAGATTAAATAAAACCATTTGTATGACCTCATACATCAAGAAGAGGATATTTAAGAGTTAGTGGTTCTAAATGACAAAGAGGACAAAGATGGTTGGAAGCTATAAATGAAGTTCTTTTAAGAGCTTGAAGAGATTTGCCAAGTTGAGGGAAAAGTACATGATAAGGTGAAGAAAGAGTATTCCATAGAGGAAAATGACCAATATTAAGAAGAGTATGCAAAGCTCATTGATGATCTAGAAGAACTTGTAGCTGAGAAGAAACCCAATCTTATTGAGAGCACTATGGAAATCAAGAAGGTATGCCTTGTTAAACCACCATTGGAGTCTATGATTGAGTATCCATATGCAAAGGTTGAGGATATTTGGATGCAAGAAGAATTCATTTCCATATCCAAATTTTTTGGAGATTCTTGGTTCTCATTGAATATCATGCCAATGAAGTTGGCAAACACCATGAAAAAGATGGAGGCATCAATGAAAAAGGTCAAAAGGATACATGCCTCACAATATCCTTCATGTCATGAAGAAAGGAAAGTTTCAAACTTCCCCTTGGATCCAAGAGGAATTTTTAATCTTTGGTTATTTAGTGTTTGAGTTAGTTTCTTTAGTTTGGTGTGTGTGTTTCATAAGTGCTCATGAAGCACATGTGTGTTTTCTTTTGCTTTTTGTGTGTGTCTTTTGTCTTGTGTGGTTGAGGTAGTAATTGGTCTTGTATTAATCAAATATTTTTGTAAAATTCCTCTTATGGTGTCTCAAACTTTATATTTCACCCTAATCCCAATGGATTGATAAGGCTACTAGTCTAGTTAGTGTAGCAGGCATACTACCCTTATGAGTCACCAATTTGTTGACCAAATTTGACCCTATAGGTCAAATTGAGGCCCTATAGGTTAAAAATTGGATTTTTTAGATGTTTTATAGGGTATAATATATTGTCATGGGGTGTATTATATTTTATTTGATGTTATTTAATGTCATCCAGCCTTGGTCTTAGTCATATTAGTCAATTTATCATTTTGAGTCATTTAGAAGGATTTTAGGGGTCATAAATGCAAGTGGCATAGTTAACAACATATTTGAGTGTATTATTTTACTTAAAATAATCCAATAGTTCAGTTTACCTATAAATAATTTTAGTTCAATCATAATATTTTAGGTTATCCAATTAAAATTCAAGAAACTAACTGAAAAAATGAAGTTTGGCACTTGTACGGCCCTTGGGAAAAGGTGACACATGGGAGAAGGTCATGGAAAATCATATAATATTCCTCAAACTCACCTTATTTATTTACATGATTTTTAAGTGATAAAAATTTCCCAAAACCATTCTTCTCCTTTTTCACCCTTTTGGGCACACAAAACTAATCTTCAGGTTTGTACTTGGTATGGACATTTGGAGAACTTCTAGGTCAAATTCCTTTGGGAGATGAAATTAAAATTATAGAGATTAATTTAAATAATAATATTATTAATAATGGTGTATTTTTATTTATGAACCATCCTCATGAAGTTGACTATGTTTTTATACTTGTTGTTTCATGCACCTTAGGTTTTGCTCCATTTTGGGCAAGTCCGTACAAACCAATTGGTGATGTTGACTCTAAAAGATGTAGGATATATTATAAAATGATATATATGTTTATTTTATTATTTTTTAGTGTTTGTATGAGTAATTTATCTCATGTTTCAGGAAGGTGTCACCATGTAGAGTCTCATCTAACCCTTTACCCAATCTCACTTGTAGCCATGTTGATCATGTGTGTATAACATGTTTAGTATGTTAATGGAGATATATTATATGTATCAATAGGTTGATATGTTTTTAAAAGTAATAAAAAATAGGATAGATACTCCAAAGATTGTATAAGGGAACTGTGATAGTCAAATTATACACACAGTATGCCATTAGAGTGTGCACCTACAAGTGCCTATAGAAGTTTTACAATGTTGAAACAAGGTGTAAATACTACCTCAATATTTTTATATCATAATTTATCATTTTATCTCTTTGTAATATCATGGATTTTTTTATAAGGTCAAGGTCATGATAACACTGCTCATACATTTCACTTATTACCTCTATACCATTCAAAGTGCACATTTAGCCTACCATCATGACATCATACTAGGGTGAAAATATTAGTGATGGTTTCAATCCTATTAAAGAATGAAAATTTAATTTGGGAGTGTTGATATTAGTTCATAACTCAATAAATAGTCAAAACAATACAAACTATCCATCCTCACACTTACTATTTGTACCTTGGAAATGTCCACCTACCTGTAAGTGTTAGCAGAGGATTGAAATGTCATTTTGAAGTGTGAAAGCAAGTGATGGAATTTTTTTGAGCTTTTAATGTGTTATATACCATGAAAAACACATGAGAGTTTTCAGGTTGGAAATCCAATAGTGGAGAACCTTCAAAAGGTTAAATGACTTAGTTTAGGGTCTAGTCCCTAAAACATGAAAATAGAGTTCCAAAACTTTTTATAGATATCTTAAAATAGGGTTATCAATTGCTTTGAATATTTTAAAGGTGTTTTCATAGTATACCCTACATATAATAATAGATATTAAATTTTTAAGGGGAGGATCACAAGGGGAAGGTAGTGTTTGAGAGGCCTAAAGTTGCCTACAAAGACACTGAATTCTTACATTATCATTTATAGGTCCAAGCGAAAGGATTCCTCTTCACCTATTACTACAAAACTAAACCATGCCAACTTATTTTAATGACTCCAAATGATTAAATTGACATTATTATCTAAATTATCATCAAGAGGAGTTAAGTGGTGATGTTCTTAGGTTCAACATGCATCTACAAGTGTCCCAACATTCAAAATGCACACCTATAATAGGGATCAAACTCCTACACAATCCATGATGGAGGTTTAACCATGGGAATATTAATTTGATATAATATAAGAATTTATAAATTGTATATATAATAAAAATTTATATTAAATATCTCCTAATAATAATCTTCATACATAATATTTTCCTCATTCAAACATAGTTGACTGTGTTTGACTATTGCAGATAGTAAGCAAGTTTGGTGATTTTGAGTATGAGAAGTGCATAAAGGTGATATAGAGGTTTCAAGACAATTAAAATGATATTGGGATTTTATAAATGTATTTATAATAATTTAATTAAATCCAAATTATGCAAGCATACCTATAGGTACCTTCTAAAATAGGAAACACAGTCTGATATAGATGACTGTGATGTAATAGTGAGGCAAATTTGAGGATTTTGAAATGTTGAAAGTGATTAAGAATAAAATGAGTGGGTATAAAATAATTATAAATTAACCTAATTGAAGTATATAATGTTATGTAAATTTTATTTAAGTTCAAACCACACATTATCACCTATAGGAATCATCCTTTGGTAAAAACATAGAAAATATAGTCAACTACCTAGGACTGGTCTTAGGAGCAATCCAATTCAAATTTTGAGATAGAATATATATTGGGTGAAATGAATTTAAAAGTTTAAAATAAGGGTAAATAACTTTATGCTAGGGTCTTAACCATATAAACATAACCTACAAGATCCTTTTTCTATAGTAAGTATGGTCAACTTACCAATCAAGTCCAACCAAGTAGGTGTATGTTCCAAGGTGAAAGCCTAAGTTATAAAGATTTATGAATATTTTTAATGATATAATAATGGTTAACTTGATATATCATAGGAATATTAGGCAATAAATAAGAGATTAAATCCTTTCAAAAGTAGTCCACAATCCATTCTTTGAACAATGCACATAGTCCTTTCTCTAAGATGTTTGTCTAAGAACTTGAGGCTTTTGAAAGATAAAATGACCTATTAAAGATTTAAATATTGGTATATAACACATATAAAACCTATATTATCCCATAAATAATTAATTTGGTCTATGAAAATATGGAAAGTGCCCTCTATTTTGTCTCAGACAAAGGGTACTTCCCTAGTTGCATAAACTGGCAATTTTGGAGAAGGATGGTAAATAGATGGACAAGGAGATGTTTTAACCTTTAAAGGAGATTTATGATGTTTTAAAACACATATGGAAACATATAAAAACAATAATATATTTATTAATCTCAATAAAGTATCCCAAAATAGAAGGGTTATAGTCAAGACTACTAGGCAAGATTTAGACCTAAAGACAAATGGGAGTCTAACTTCACTTATAGCTCTTGGAGAGAATTATAACCTATTGGGTCATGTTTATGAGGACACTTAATACATGTTAAATATTAAATATTTTATGTTAAACCATAAAAGGGACACTTTTGACTTAAATATAACTCATGCATGCAGGAAATGAGAAAATAAGCTCGATAGGAGAGGTTTGATTGCTCACATCTTTCATGAGATTTTGCATGGGGGATAGATAATTTTATAGGATTTTTAAGAGGTAATAAACAACATTTTTGTGGATTTTTTTTGAATTTCAAACATAACATCTTTATAAACAAATCTTAAGAGGTTAAAATAGGGTAAAACCCTCCTAAACCCTTGCTAGTGACCTAGTTGGATAAATGAAGCTGGAGATGAATTATAATGGCCTATTTTAATCATGAAAGTTATTGGAAATTGAATTGTAATATATGAGGATCCTCCCCACCCTTTTTATTTATACACAATTACATGGATAGGGTACAAAATAGGGTACTTTTGACTATTTTGTGTGTTTTGTAGGTTTTAAAAGGAGTCCAAAGATGAAATAAAGTTTGGAAGAAATTAATACTTAATATAAATACATATGGTAATTTTATTCCTTTTAAATACTCCTAAGTGTGAAAACACTAGCTCTCATCTCAGCCAATCAAAGCTGGCATAGTGACCAAGCTCGTGAGAAGTGTGAAAACTTCAAGTGGATGGCTTTTTAAGGTGTGCTTGATGTCTCTAAGGCCATGGAGGGTCTTTAAAAGTGTCATAAAATCCATCCAATGGATTTTTATGGAAAATTTATGTTTTTTGGAGGCCAAGTGTGTAAGGTACATGAAAGAAGAGTTATTTTGACTACAAATGGTGATATCTCATTTTGGGAAGGTTCTAGATGACCACGACTTCAACCAATACATGTATAAGCATGTATGAAAACCTTACCCTTCATTCCAATCATCAGACTTATCCATAATTAGTTTTGGTACATTCAAATAGGTCCAAATCATGGAGGCAATTTTCTAAGCTATAATGACAACTTTCATGCCACTTTGTAAGAGTTTTGTGACTTTGAGAGCCACTTATTCCTTCTGAAATTTCATGGTTCATCTCAAATCATATTTTTATGCATAAGTAACTCATTTTATTATCTTGACAATTTTTTGTGTGACCTTTAGACTTCTCTCTTCTCCTCTCTCTTTCAAGTTCTATAAGAACTAGCCATTTTGGCCATTGTAACTTATGCTCCACCTGATTATGGTGAAGCCCTACTCATTTACATATCATTTGATCAATATGAATAATAATTTTTACCTCTTACATGACTGTTCTTAGTGTGTTCATTTAGAATATTTGATTTTGTAGAAGTGATGAATCTTGTTTCCTTAGCATTATTATTTCATTTTATCATCTATTTTTAGTTATAAATTTTCTTCTTGTAGTTCATGTGAAGTGTTATAAGAAGTGCCAAGGTTGAGTGAGTTAGTATATTCACTAGTTCCATTAAAGGCATCTTATCCAGTCCTCATAGCCTAAACATTCATCCATAATCTCACAATGTAATATTGATGTGAGAAGATACAGATTGGAGAAGTGTATGTTTGGTTAGTCTCTTGGTTTCATGTGTAACATGTAGCTAGTTGAAATTCATCAAATTATTTAGTCTATCATGTCCCTTAGGATATTTTTCTTTCATTTTTATCTCTCCCTTTCCCACCCCCAAAGTTTAGGTGTAGTAGTGATCCAAAGTGGTACATTAAGGGAGCTAGACCTATCTAGAGATTCACCTCATCTTTAGGCTACCCAAAAGCCTAGAGGTGTTTGAATTGTGACACTTGGATGAGGAGAGTTGAGACATCTCCTCAAAGGGTGAAAATCCAAGTGATAATAATAAGTATCAAAAGAGCCAACTAGTTAAAAGTTTTTTCAATACTTTTTCAAGAATGACAAGGAGTTTTTGAAATTAAAGAAGGGGTACTTGAGAAATAACCTACCATTTACATGGCTAGTAATTTACATAAAAAATATTAAGTAATTGAACATTTATGGAAATTAAATAATTCTATATTCATATGACTTTATCTTGATGAATCACTTCAAGTGACATTACAAATTTGCCTACCATATTTCCTTCTCAGGTCCCTATAATATTATATTATGTCCTATCATGATAAAAAGTCTAGGAATATCATCCAATAGGTAATTATTTTATTAATAATTAAAAAGGGACAACCTCTATGGGAAAAATACACTTGTTATCCCATGAAGGAGGAGTGAAGTAAGGAGTCAAAATAAAGCCAAGAATCCTTAGAGGAGGAGTCCAATGTGTAGACCACCTCTATCCATTAGAGTGCTAAGAAAAAGGAGAGTATAAAATGAAATGGGATTGAATTAGTGAAAATTAAGAAGAATACTAATCCCATTAATGTTAATCTAAAGAATGTCTCAAGAAATCCTCTATCTATAAATGTTATTAATGACAAAGGTAAAGGTAATAAGAAATGGATTAGTGAAGATGGGATTGGTGATAATTTGTAGTTCTTTATGGCTACGAGTATAAAATAGATGGAACTAGAGTCAAAAAATTTCATCCGAGTGTTGTATATTTATAAATTATATCATGGTGATTTAATGTAAGTGTTTTGATGAGTGGATGAAGTGCCTTGGTAGTCTAAGTGATAATGACAAGTGCAATGTGCTTGTCCTAGTATTCTTGGAGTTGGCTTGGTTGATCATCTTTTTTGGCATGGTTAGAGATGATCAAGGATTAGTGTGGTAATTTGAGAATGTATAATAGGTTCATAATATTTTTTATATGCTTTGAGTACTTATGTTCATGATTTGAATTCACTTGGTTCATCATTGTTCTCATCTAGACATTTTGGGTCCAATAGCATAAAATCTGAGTAGGTAGTTTGTTGATGTCACCATTACCACATGTGGATTATTCAAGGGGATTTTTTCATATGGTTGTGATCACATTAGTCCCTAGTTTATATATTTTAAATCTTAGGTGATATGCTTAAGTGTAGTCAAAGATATGTTGGTGCAAATTTGGGCTCTCAAGCATTATGATAGTGTTTTATATGTTCAAATAGAGCCAAGTAAGCATGTTGATGTTTTAAATATCCAAAAACATGGAGATTTCAAGAGGAAATGGTCACATAGGTTTGTTCATTATTGTGCCTAGTTCTTATGTGCTAAATATTAGGTCATGCACCTAAGTGCATCAAAATATATGCAAGTGTAAATTTGGGATCTTAGGTAGTTTGACAGTGTTTTCCCATACTTAGCTAAATTTTAATGAAGAAAGAAAGAGTCAAGTAATAAGTTTGGTGATGGAATATCTTGCATGTGTTGAATATTCAAGAGAATTTGATCATATGGATTTTTTTAGTTTTGTGCCTATTTGATTTGTGCCAGAATTTATATCATGCATCAAAGCGTGTCAAATGATATGCATGTGAAAAGTTGGCCTTCTAGGTAATTATTGAAATTTTTGGTTATATGACAGATAAATCTAAGGAGGAATTTTAATGTCATTATATCTCACATGTGTGATATTTCTAGGAATATATTAACACATGGTTATATTCTCTTATGTGAGGAGATCATATGGTCCAAGTTTGAGAACATGTGATTAAGCGAAGCAAAAGATATGGAGAGAAAAGTTAAAATTAAAAATAGATTCAAAAGGTTCCCATACTTAGTTTATTTTTAATGAAGATAAATATTATCACCAAATGAAGATCTAATGGCTCATGGGTGATCACACAATTTTGATCTAACAGTGTGTGTTGAGCGAGATGGTAATAAGTGAATGATATTTAATAATATAAGTGATCAAAAGGCATGTAAAGGTGTCAAGTTTCATGATAATGGGGGTTATTATAAAGATAAAGTGATGAGAAATATAATATAAATGCCTAAATGATCCATAGAGATTGACAGTGTGTGATGAGTCAATATTGCAAGAGTGCATGAGATGAGGTCAACATGTTTAAGGTCTAAAATTTGGGCATTTGTATTAAATTTTAGATAAGATAAATGGTGCATTTTTAATCTGAGAAATGAGGACATGAAATTTGATCATAGTGTTCAAATTTTAATTGTGATTGTTGTCATTTGAATATTTGAATTTTGCAAAGGAAAGACCAATGTCTAGTTTTTGAGCCATATCTTTTGATCTAGGATGAATTTGCTCATGATGTAAAAATAAAAGTGTTAGAGGAAACAAAGGTGCATATATAGATATATATTTTAAGGTTTTAATGTATTTACATGCAAATTTATTAAGATATATAGTTTAATTTATGTTCAACTGTGTCATGCAAGTAACTTGAGAAGGGCAATTAAGCTCATTCTAATGTTGTTTCGATGTTTAATGATAAAATAGATATTGGATAATTTTGTATACTAAATTAAGATCATATATATTAATTATGAATATTTTACCAATCATATTTAGTATGAATAAAATTTTAGAAGTCGACTGTGTTTTCGTTCATGGTGACTGTGTCCACAAAATGTTGTTTGAGCAATTTGTACTTAAGAAGAAGGGTATTGTGAAGGATATGGGAATTTAAGGTGGACTTATAGATCATTTGGAATGGTTTCATGAGTTTTAAAGTGTTATTATGTTCTTATTTTAACTGAATAATTGTTAGAGAGTTGAATGGGTCATCATATGACCTAAAAGTGACTTAGGCCTATTTGAAAGTGGATTGTGCTTAAGTGTGACCTATGTGAGATGCATTAAGGGTTAAGGCATGTATTATGGACAACAAGGAAATTTTTTGAAATTGATAATTCATGAATTATATATATATATATAAACCAAATGTGATGGTTTCTAAGGCTTGTGGAAGACTTGTGAGTGAGACAAATGCAAGGTGTATGTGAGATTTTTGGAGTGAAGGAGAGGTAGAGTGCCCAGTTGATGAATTGATGAGTAGATTAGATTTATGACTATGTGTATGAAATTTAGGTAATATTCATTATGTAAAAAAATTTCTCTTGTAGTTTGAGGATATGTGAAGAGGTCTGAGTATGCATATGAGGATAGTTTAAGTGAAGAAGGAGACAGATTGTGGCATGCCTATGTGAGAGGCTTCTATGAGATAGAGAGAGTTTCTATAGGGGTTATATAATTAGATATCCATCATCAGGTATTGAATACATTAGTTCTAAGTTAGAGGTGTGTACTTTAAAGGAGGGTCTAAAGGAGTTGATCTTCCTTAGGGGAAGTTGTTCCTTATGAAATAGGTGTTTCACTAAAGGAATTCGATATAAAGGAGTTGAAAAATATCTTATTATTAATTTATTATAATATTAGGTTTGAGAGTGGGTTTTATTCCCCATGAGGGTTTCCCATAGGAACTATGTGTTATGCGTTTAATCTTGTGTATATATTAAATGAGTGAGCTCTGTTGTTAATGTTGCTTGATCAAGTTGATATATGATGATTGATTAAATAGTTTGAAAGGATTGGAATTAATATTTAAATATCTAGGATCACTAATTCACACCCCCCTTAGTGATTTTACCTCTAACACTTGGAAATAAAAATCACTCAACAAATTGAAAACTAGACTGAGTTGAAAGAAGAAACGAGTGGAATAAGGGAGAAACTAGTCAAGATTGAATCTAATACTGATGAAAAATGGGAGGATTTGGTTCATAAAAAATTATATAAGTATTATCAACCCAAATTTTGAGGATTCCTAATAAATTAAGCATGCTAATATAATTTAGGAAGGAAAGTTGGAAAAAGTGGTCAAAACTAAACTGAAGTCTATGAAAGGTGGGAAGAAAGGTAAAGAAGCCCCTACTAAGAAGAGAGATATTGAATACAATAGGGACCTTATAAATTCACTCAAGGGAGTTTGAATAATACTAAAGAGAACACCGATACCAATGCTCTAGTTTATTACCCTCACTCTAAGAAATCTTCCTTTTAGTATTTTTGTAGCATGTTTTTGTTTTTCTTTAGTTACATGCTTGCTTAGGGTTTTTTATGATAACTTTAGCCAAATTTTTGACAAAGCCAAAGGGTGATTTTATAATGTATGTTATTTCACTAGGATTTTATGTATATCTCTTTAATGTTGTAATGGTTATGGGATCCTTCAAAACCCATTTGTATACCCTATCTAATAAAAAAATTGTGTAGGGAAATATATAATAAAAGGTAATGTTATTATATTATTATCAATTAAAAGTCATAGGATGGCACATATTTTATCCTTGAGTATTTAAATATTTTTAATTTGGTTACTTATAGAAAGGGTAGGGCTTACTAAGGGTGTTTCCTTATTAGTTTCATTATATGTGTGTTCACTTCTAAATAAAATATCACCTAGGAGACTTGAGGTTGTTGTGCTTTGAGATTATACAAATTTTTAAGATTTTTTTTTGTGACTACAACATATCACTTTCATAATGAAGTAAAACATAGTAACATTTATCAAAATAACCATAATCACTATAGATTGTTTTTTTCATAAGTGGGGGTAAAAAAGCTTTATTAAAAATAAGTTATTTCTCTAATTTTGGTGGTTGATATATCAAACAATATACTATATTTTTTAATCTCAAAATGTAACTTTAAATATTTCATGATGATCTTTTCAAAGAGATTGTAGATATTATAATGGTAACTTAAGACCTTTATTAGTGTTGAAATGAGATAAAAAAAATTCTCATACAATTTTAAGAAATAAGATATAGATACAATAGATAGGGTGTAAAACCAATCTAGAAATATTATTTACATTATATTTTTCACTTTATAATTTAATGATATTGTCTCTTGAAACATTTCTTCAATGCATCAATATCCATGATTTCATGCCTTACAAGGTTCATGGGTAATTGGGTGGGAAAGGATCATGGTGATTTATTAGATATGTTTATATTATATCATGATTACACCATTATTACTATTAATTTAACCTTTTCTAAGTGTTTATCTATCTATCTATCTATCTATCTATCTATCTATCTATCTATCTATCTATCTATCTATCTATCTATCTATCTATCTATCTATCTATCTATCTATCTCTCCCATATGTCTCTTATCAAGATTTCTTAGTTTCTATATATCCTACAATATTTGATTAGTCAATACCATCTATTTAGTTCCTTGAACTTTATCATATTTTACTAGTGATGTTGATATAGTTTTGAGTGTATCTTCTAATACATGTACTATATTGTCTTGGCTAATACCATTCTATGTCAGACAACTTATTTCAATTGTATCAGTTAGGATGATATCATGAAATTAATGTTTAATGTTGGTTTTAGGTATTTTATTAGTATATATAGGGTCATATTTCATTAATATCATATAATATACAATTTAATCACTATAATTTCACTAAAACTTATGCCCTAAGTAAATTTGGAAGAGTTAGTGGCTTATAACCATATCTTGAGGAGTCTTGCCTTATGGTGTCATTAAAACTCAATACACAAAGTCATTTATAGTTATTAGGTAAGAATATATTAGGTTTTTGTTCAATAGTTTGAGGTTTTAAAACTACATCTCTTAAAAATCTCCTTATGAAGAAAGGGGGATATTGAAGCATTGATGGGTCCACCCCAAGGTAAATATATTTTATCCCTACACTCTTTCATTTATTACTTAATAGATTAAATTTTAATTGTTTTATATGAGTATATATATGTGTGTATCCTTATTTAGGCCTTATCCACATTAAATAAGTTTACTTGGCTATAATATTGCTTAAATTTTCCATAATAAAATTTAGGTTGCTTAGACTCCCATTTGGTTGACCATGGCACCTTGTCTGATTATAATCATTATAACCCATCCTTAATTTTGTCTATTAAAATAATTTGCTATAAAACCATACTATATCTTTGTTTAAATCTAGTGAGAGATACATCCTTATGTAATAGGTTTAGGCCTTGAAATCCTTTTCTATTGACACTCACATTTTGGGTAACCCTATACTATATCTATGTACTTCATTTGGTCCTTACTCAATCATACATGTGTCACAAGCTCTATTTGACTGACATTATTCAAGTCCTAGTCTATTGAGAAAAAGAAGATAGTTGTAGGTCATCCTATCTTGTGCATACATTCTAGTGGTGCATACATTCTAGTGAACCTAACATGAATATTATTTTACATTCAATGGGATAAGTTTCATGTTTTTACTTCTATCATATTAGTAAAATTATTTTAAACCATTAGCTTTATTCTATCAACCAACTTGATATAGGTTTTTACTTGTATGTGAATGGTATTAGTTATAATGACATTGTTCTATGTCTTATAGATTATATTTGTGATCCTAATACAGTTATGTGTGTTTGTTATACCGTATCAACCAACCTAATATAGCTTTATGTGTTTAAACTTAGTTTTTCCATATTATAACTATATCAACCAACCTGATACCATTCTATTTTCCTATTTAAATTCATTACATACAATAAATCTAGATTTCCATCTTTATTTTTTATTTTACCTATAAAATGTGTTCCAAAAATTTTAAAACTATATACGAGTTGTATTTTTGGGCCAAAAGGTGATCTTTTTTACTGAAACCATGGTGTGAGGGTATTATCTAAATACTTGAGCTTTTAGATAAAACTATACACATAATTTAGTTTCCATATACCCAATTATTTATAAGAAATACTTAAGATTTCCTTATTTTTATTGAAATATAGGAATCCAACCATGCATTTAATTTTATAGTACACTGGTAAATGGTTATCCCTATTAAGTTACTCTCAACATAATTTAGAGATATGATAGTGTGGCCATGTGTATAATGGAATCCTTTGTCGTTAGTTACTTTGTAGCCTTAGTCAATATATTGCTACTTTAATTAGTATCTATGATATCCTAAAAACTAATCAAATCTTTTAAGTATATCTCGCTATCTTTTTTTTCAAAGTAGATAGCTTCTCTTATAGATTGTATCAGCTAACCTGATACCATTCTATGTTGTGTTTTTAAATTACATTCGCCAATATTATACAATTAATCATGTTTGTGAATTGTATCAGTCAATCTAATATAATTTTATGTGTATTCCTAACTACAAATAGATAAGAATGTCATGTCCCCTTCTAGTTGACATATTTCGAGCGGATGATTAGCCTATTATGCGACCCTCGTAGGCTGATAGGATGGATAGAGGGTCTTGATAGAGATGGGTTGGAATTCGTTCGGGCACTTTCGGGCATGAATTAAGGGAGATATTAATATTTGATTGATTTAATCAAATATTAATTATTTGAACTAATTTTAATTAATTATTAATTAATTATTAATTATTAATGATTTGGTCTAATTTGAGGATGCAAATTCTAAATTAAGACTTGGTCTAATTTTAAGACCCTAGTTCTAATTTAAGGAAGTCTAATTTAAGGGAGTCTAATTTTAGCAAGCACACCTTTGGAGGTGTATAAGAATCTCTCATGAGAGAGAGTTTGTATCCATGCTTATTATTGATATTGATTCTTGTTAAGAAATTCTTCTGTGAAGACTGAGCCAAGGGTTCCAGGATTCCAATTGCAGTGAAGAACGTCAACTCTTCATTGTGTGCAATTCAGAGGTTGTGAAAGATCAGCCGATCTATTGCCAAATTGAGAGATAACTTCACCCAGAAGTTATCATAGTATTACAGGTATTTGAGAGATAACTTCACTCAGAAGCTATCACAAGGGTTTACAGGTATTTTCTTTATTTTGGGTTTTTGATTCAAGAATTATCCAGATATAGATCTTTTGTGTCAGCCCATAATTCTACAGATCAGGATCAGGCATACAGGGTGTGTTATATCAGCGGCCGTACGAATTCCGTACAGATCCGTGAAAATCCGTACGCATCTACAGGAAGTTCAGGGACCGACATCAGCGAACAGAGACTTACAGAGACCGACATCGTTGATTCATCACCGACGTCGGCAAGGGGACCACTACAGGTCGACCGACGACGGCAGTATAACCGACGTCGGCGACTGTGTTTTTTACACAGCAGGCCGAGACGTGCCAGATTCAACCCAGTTCGTGGAATATTCAGGCTATAAGGCCAAACTTTCGATATTCTTTGTATACCTGACAGAGGATCTCAAATTGTAAGCTTATGAGCAAATAAATAAGAAATTATACTGTGATTTATTCATCTATTTGAAGATATTTTGCAGAAATTCAGATAAGTAATTTGGAGCTTTGTTTTGATATTCGAAGGGATATTACAAAGAATCAAGCTAGACTTATAAAATAAAGTTGAAAGTAAGGAAATAATATAAAAAGTGATTATAAAAGGACATAGTTTATTATAATTTTTTTAGCACAAAATTATATTTGTAGATAGCTTATTAAGACTAAATCTATAAGGATATTATAAGGAGATTACACACAAGTATTTATCATTTCCATTTTTTATGTCAATGTTACACTTATTTTTTATTCTAAAAGAGAAACCAACATTTATGTGTGTGTTACTACAATTGACATTTGAATTAAAAAATTGAATTGAATTTACATGTCATTATTGTGTATATTTAATTTTCAAATAATAAGGAAGAAAATATAAGTAAAAAACTTAAAACCTAGTTATAGATGTTATATTTATTTCTCTCTATACAAACATAAATAGATGTTTTATTTATTCTTCTTCTTTCCAACTAAATAAAATACTATGATGTTGTATTTATTAATATATGTGTAGTTTATCTATTATATTGATCTTATGTCTTACAGTGTGGTATCACTAGCCCTGATCTATGTTGGTATCCCTAAAACCTAATTATCTCTATTTGTCTATAGTGTCCATGCTAGTATGCTCCCATTTCATGTGCTAGCATAACTAACCTTTGAATAGATTCACCTATATTTTTATCATCCATATGGTTTGATTTCTTTCTCTATAAAAAAATAAGGAAACTTGATTCATTCAATGTTTAAAATTTTATAATGCATCCATCTATGAATAAATCTCACCCAAAATTTGAGTGCATAAATTTAATTTTTTTTAAACTACTTATTGCATTAAATACCATGTTAATTTTAAAATTTAAAAAACACTCCAATATAATCTTATATAAAATGTCACATTTTGAAAAAAATTAATCTTATGAAATATAGTAGCATTTGTGCTAAATTTGAACTGTATTTATTAGTTTAGTAGGTGTTATCAGAGGTTTCTTGGTTTCATCAAAACATGTTAATTATAGGGATAGAGTGTGTGAAGTTACATAGAAATATTGTAGAATGGTTTAATCAAGACTTTGTATCCATAAAAAAGGTTTATCACAAGGAAATATAATTATTTAAAGCTTTGATGCATGATGGAAACTACTTACAAATATAAATATTTATGCATCAAGTAGTATAATGAAGGAAACATTCATAATAACATAGGAAACTCTATGATTATAGAAATAAAGAATGCAAATACATAGAACTCATATTAAAAGATCTAATACTAGGGATTAAAATAAGGAAAACCTCATAGATTGATGTCCAATTTTGTCAACACTCTATGTGAAATCTTTTTGAGAATAACATTCACCATTCTATTACTCACATATATGTCAAAATCAATATAATCATCAACCCTTATATTACATTCATTAGAAATACTTATAGGTATTAATTATTATAGGTTTAACTTCTAGATTTACCATGATAAGAATAGTTATCCATATCGCATTTAGTACAATCCTGACCAACAAAGAGATTCTTATAATATCTCTTAATAACTTAAAAATAGAATAAAGTTAGAATTACCATAGGACATTCTTGTACATATAGATGGTTTTACATATACCATTTACCTCTAACACTTTGTCAAACATAAAAGGTTATCTCCTCTCGAGACAATGTTGTAGAGGTAAGTAGTATAAAAAATAAGAAAGGAGACAAAATATAGAAGTACATAGGACTCATAAACTTCACTCAAGGTGCCAGTAAACTAGTTTTCACCCTTTGTGCACTACTTAGACACTCTTTTGGGTTTTCAACTAAGTAACATACTAGTCTACTTCCCTTATGGGTTTCTAGTAGACTAGCTCTATGTATTACTAGACAAACTTATAAATACAAAAGCAATTGACCAAAATTTTAAAAATTTTGAACCTCCACAAGCATCAATTGGTTGGTGGAGCATCTTCCTTCATTGGAGAGTCTATTGCAGTTGGCTAGGTGGAATGATCTTAGGCTCATCTATAAGTAGTACATTACTTGCATCGATGAGGGCCAAATCATCCTTGTAAACTTTCAATAAGTAAAATTTTTCAAGAACTATGTAGAAGACCATGCAAGGGAGCTTAATGTTCCATCAGTTAGTGAATATTTGTGTCAACCTCCTGAGCAAAGTAGAATTCACCATGTTGACCTTGGTGGTGATTTCACCATATAGCTGAACCAACTTATCTATATGTCATTGTGCTTGCACATTGGAAGAAGTGTTGTGCAACATCTAGTTTTCCCAAGTCTGCATATTGTGTATGATAGTATCCCTCACATTAAATGAGGTTTATAGTGAAACATCTATGGAAGAAAGAGTGGTGTTTGGTACTATGATAGTAGTATGTGTGAAATTAGCTATGGAAAATTAGGGATATATAGTGTTCCAAACCATATCGAACTACTTCTTTTAATTGAGAAATTGAAGTGTAATATGTATAACCTAATCTCAATTAGTATTGATAGTGGTCTAATATTTAGCTAGCAACTCATAGAGGACCTAAATTTCAGCTTTGATAGCTTGCCCTTCTATATGATGCTCATTTCATTAAATCTATACTAATCCATGGTGAGATTTTTGACAAGTAGAGAAATCTAGTCCTTGTCAGGGAGTGATGAATCCATAATCAGCTAGGTACATAGGTCAGAACAAACATCCTTGATAATCTTCCTTGCAATGCCAAGCTACTCTATGATTAAAAAATTTGTATCTTCAAGATCCTTAACCTATTTATATAATTCAAATACATTAGACAAAATGGAATCTTGGAATGTAGTAGTACCTTTAATATACTTTGACAATGGTAGTTGGGAAACATCTAAAGATGCTTTAGTGGTGGTAGGAGTCAAGGAAAGATTGGCATATGTATTTGTAGGTGCCATCTATAATGGAGTGATGGGTAAATAAAAAATAGTATGCCATGTAGAAATTGATGGCACATTCCACATCCAAAATTTAGATAGGATCAAGGAAGCACTATCATCCTTTAAGGAAACTAGAGTGTCTTGTGCATATGTTTGGAGTAGATTGTGAGATAGATGTATTGTAGTAAAACTAGATGAAGTTGTAGTATATTGGGACTTCATAGTAGATAATTTCACTTCTTAAATTCTCTTCTTATTAATGTCCTCTTATGCTTATTTGGAAACATCTTCTTGTACCTTCTTAGCTACCTCTTATTTTGATTTTTTTGTGTGTCTTCATTTACCTTTTTATCATCCTCTTCTTCCTATGCCTTGTGTTGTCATTCTTGGTCCTTAACATGATTTTGTGCTTGTCCTTATACAAGATAGTTATTATTAATCTCTTTGATTTCTTCCTTATATTTTCACTCTACCTCTTGTTCAACATCCTTACACTTCTATTCAATTTCATGCTATTTTTGTTGAGCTTATTCTACATCTGTGGTTTCTTGCTATGTTTTTGTCTTATCTTCCTCATCTTATTTTTTTTGGAATGCCTCAACATCCTCAACTTGATTATGATCCTTTACTTCCTTTTCTTGGTGTTGATATTTCTCTCATTCTTGATGTTTTGCCTCTTCCTTCTATTTATCCATATCCTTGGCCTTACACTTTTCTTCTTGGCATATGTGACGATCAGTTTCTCTTCACACTTCCTCACATGTAGCTTACTATTATTATATAGTCTAAGTGTCTAGTGTGACTTATTATGTATCACTCTTGGCCTCCACATATTTGTATGGAGAAGATTTAAGGATAGTCATTTGCACCTTTACCCAAGAAACTTACCCCTTGTGAACTAGGTATCTTGTTGGTTTTGGTGGTTGAACTTCTCATGCTTTCTATTATTACATTATAGGATCCCCTATGGAATGCATAAAAATAGGTGAAGTGTTTTCCCTATATTATCAAGGGATGCATGGTGTCCTTCTCTATCAAAATATTGGTACATGAGGACTAGTTTTAGTGGCTCCTAAATGTGATGGACTCACATGTTAAGCATGAAATATACTGAGAGGAGGGGTGAATCTGTATATTATATATCTTTTTACTTAATCTAATTTATTTTATTTAACCACTTAATCATACATTCAATATATGTAATACAATTTAAATAATAATTTTCACCCCACGAGAGAGAGAGAGAGAGAGAGAGAGAGAGAGAGAGAGAGAGAGAGAGACTAAATTTTTACGTGGAAACCCAAAGTGGGAAAAATCATAAAGAACAATCTCAAGTATATGAATGAGAACCAACTTAAAATACAAATTTTGAAAGCACCAACTTGTAGGAGTAGCAACCCCTCTTGTGTATAAAACACAACTATCTCTCAATTTTTCTTACTCAACAAATGATAGAACTCTACAATATCTCCTACTTTTTTCTTTTTGAAAAAAAATACAAACCATGCACTTTCTTGAATATTTCAAATGGCTTCTCAGGCCTTTATTTATATATTTTCAAATGACCTTTGTCATTCACCCTTTGTGACCCTTCAATCCTCATGGAAAATGGTGCCAAACTTGTATGACCCTTCGTATCCTTACATTTGAAAAATCATATGGTGACCCTTCATAAGAAAAAGTGTCCTTTCTTCTTTTATATTTATCTTGGTAACTTTTCATATTCCTCAAAGTGTCCCTTGATGGAAAAATGTGCCATAACTCTTTTGTCTTCACATGGTGACTCTTAAAATTCCTCAAGATGACTCTTCATGAGAAAATTCATCCCATTCCTCTTTCTTCTTTTACCCCATGAATCTTTGACTTCTCCATGGGCCCTCTTTTGACTTATATGCAACCAAAAATATATTCATTAATATTAAATAAATATTAACACACATTAGCCAAGATATGAATATTAAAAACACTTTTAAATGTAATGGGACCTTTATCACCAATAATGCTAGACCTTTGACATCAATGACAATATTTTCAACAATCTCCCCCTTTGTCATTGATGGAAACCTCAAATTGAAACTACCACATCCTAAAACTTGCACATACTACCATCTAAAAAACATATAGTAACTCCCCCTTACTGTAGCAACCTATACCTATTTCATATACCTATTTCTACACCTATACCTATTATTCTCCCCCTTTGACATCAATGGAAAAGGGCCTACCTGGATCTAACACTTAGCTCTCCCTCAATTGATACTGAACCTCAATGGTAAGAAGTAAAAGAAATCACTCCCAACTTCTCTTATAGATACTCAAATGTGTCGTTTGGTAGTGACTTTGTGAAAATATCTACAATCTACTCTGTAGTATTGATATACTCCATCTTAACCTATTGATATGCAACCTGCTCTCTCAAAAAGTGATATCTAATGGGAATATGTTTTGTTATTGAATGAATCACTAGATTCTTCAAAATATTAATATCACATGTTTTATCACAAAAAATATAAATAGGTTCATCATACTTTACCTTGATATCTTCTAAAGTTTGCTTCATCCAAAGCACTTGAGTACAACACAATACTGCTGCAATATATCCTACTTCAACTATAGAAAGTGATACTAAATTCTAATTATTGCTTAGCCATGATACTAAGCTATCACCAAGGAATAAATCTCTTCAACTTGTACTCTTTCTATCAACCAAGCACCTTGCCCAATCTGAATCTGTATAAGCAACCAAAGTGAAATCTCTACCTGTGGGATACCATAATCCATAATCCAATGTCCCCTTGATATATCTAAATATTCTTTTCACCAACTAAATATGACTATCTTTTGGAGATGACTGATATCTTGCAACCATACCTACTATATGCATGATGTCTAGCCTTAATGTTATCAAGTTTAAAAGACTACCAATCATAGATCTATACAAAGATTGATTTGTAATAGGTCAATATTCATCTTTGCTCACCTTATTTCCTCTACACATTAATGTGCCAATTGGTGCACAATCCTCAAAACCAAGTTTCTTTAAAATTTCCTTGGCATATTTACTTTGAGATATGAAAATTCCTTTAGCTGGTTGAAATATTTGCAATCCTAATAAAAATGACAATTCTCTAAGCATAGACATCTCAAATTATTTTTGCATAATATCAAAAAATTCTTTTGTCATATTTTCAATATTTCTCTAAAAATTATATCATCAACATATACCACAAAAATAAATTGATTCTCACCTTCTATTTTGATGTAGAGATTACTACCAACAAATCCTCTCTTGAAACCTTGATCCTGCAGGTACTTATCAAGTCTTGCATACCAAGCTCTAGGAGCTTGTTTCAATCCATACAATGCTTTATTCAATCTACATATATGGTTACTAATATTTGAGAGAATAAATCCCTTAGGCTACTCAATGTAGACCTCTTTTTCTAGATTCCCATTTAGGAAGGTAGATTTGACATTCATCTAAAACACTTTGAAATTTTTAAACACTACATATGCAAGAAAAACTCTAATAGCCTCTAACCTTGCCACTGGTGTAAAAGTTTTTTCAAAATATATTCCCTCAATCTAAGCATATCCTTTACATACTAATCTTGTTTTATTTCCTATCACTTCTCCATTTACATTCAACTTATTTCTATAAACCTATTTTATTCATATCACATTGTGATTTTTTGGTCTAGGCACTAATTCCCAACTATCACTATTTTTTATCTGATTTAATTCTTCATCCATAGCCTTAACCCAATGCTTATCATGTGTAGCTTCTAAAAAATTTCTAGGTTGAATTTTGGATAACAAAGAGAAATTAACTTGTTCAGATTCACTTACCATCATTATTCTAGTGAAAATTCCTTCATTTATGTCCCTAATGATGTCACTTTCATTATGATTTATCTAAACATATTTGGATAGAGTTTTGGTGCCATTTTTCTCCTTCTTCTCATCTTCATCTGATTCTTCAAAACCTTCCTCTTCAATGATTTCAGGACTGTCTACTGGATCACTGATTCTTTTTGTTCCATCTTCTTCTATCCTGATAATTACACTTTCAACAATTTTCTTGGTTATTTTATTATAACATTTATAAGCTTTAATTTTGAAAGAATAACCAGGAAATATACCTTCATCTACTCTAGATTTAAACTTACGAAAATTTTCATTGGTTCTCTTTATGAAGCATCTACTGCCAAAAACATTGAAATAATCAACTATTGTTGGTTTGTCTTTCCATAGCTCATAAGGAGTATTATCACTATTTACTCTCAATAATGGTCTATTATAAATATGCATTGCTATAACAACTACCTCTCTCCAATATTTATTTTCTATCTTGGATTCATTTAGCATTGTCCTCACCATCTCCTGAATTGTTCTATTTTTCTGTTCAACTACTCCATTTTGTCATAGATTTATAGATGTTGAATAATGTATCTTTATTCCATGGTCTTCACAAAACTCAATAAATTGATTTGACATGAATTCTCCTCCTTGATATGATCTTAAACACTTAATCTTCAAACTAGTTTCATTCTCAACTAATGCTTTGAAATGTCTAAAAGCTTCTGATTTTTTTTAAACATTACCCAAGTCATATGTGAAAAATCATCAATAAGTAACATGAAATATTTACTATCTTGAGTACTTTGAGTTCTCATAGGTCCACATAGATCAGTGTGAACAAGCTCTAGCATCTGAGTAGTCAAATACTCTTTTGTTTTGAACCACCTTCTCACCTGCTTCCCATGCTAACAAGGTTCACAAAGTGTGTTAGATGGCTTTGTAATCTTTATAAGATTTATGATTGTTTTATTCTTGCTGATATTGACAAGATTCTAAAAATTTATGTGCCCCATTCTCCTGTGCCATAGCCAACTTTCTTCAATCTAACTCAAACAACATCTTTGACCTTTGATGTCTGATAACATATACAAATTATTGCCTATTCTTTGAGTATCTACAACCAACACATATAAATATTTTCTTCTAATTTCATAACCTTTTGCATAAAACTTTAGTGTGTGTCCTTGATCACACATTTGAATTACACTCAAAAGATTATGCTTAAGACCTTATACATACAAAAAAAAATTAGTTTTAGTTCTACCATTATCCAAACTTAGTGTACCTTTTTTAACATTGTCTCCAAATTTCACTATGCCACCATTAATCTTCTTCAAGGTTATGAACTTGCTCTTGTCTCCTGTCATGTGCATTGAACATCCATTGTCAATGAACCATGGATTTTCTTCATTTATTGAACGCAAAATTGTATGTACCAACATAGATTTTTTAGGTTGTTTCTTTTGTCGTGAACCTATCTGAACTTTCTTCTTGATGAATGGAGCCTTGAATCTCTAGTCCTTCTTGATTGACTCAAACATGCTTCTACAGTACCGAGTTATGTGTCCAAAGTTGTTGCACTTGTAAAATATTATGGCCTCTTCATTAAAGTATGATGGAGGACCAAAAGATTTGTGGCTTCTATTTGACTCTGTATGAATTTCCTTCTCCTTATTTCTAAAATTATTATCCCTTTTTTGACATTCTATTTTCTTATGACCATATCCATTACAATAAAAATAGTAAAAATAAAAATAAGACCTATTTATGTATCTCTGACTTGATTGCCTTTTGTATCTCTATTCCCTCTAGCCTATTTTGTTTGATATGTCCTTTGTATTCTTAACTTCTTCCCTTTTTATTTCTCCTTTTATAAGAGCTTCAGCATAGTTTTTTATTTTTCCTTATTTGTGAAAGTAGTGACCTCCTCTTTCTCTTTTTTAAATCCAATACCTATCTTATCTGACATTAATATTTTATTTTCTAATATCTTATTCAACATATTAGTGTTATTCTCAAATCTTGAATCATTGGTTGTTCTATCATTGATTACTTTATTTGTTTTCTCAATATCTACTTTTAAATAAGAAATTTCAATAACATACCTTTCACATTATTTACTTACTATTTTCAACTGTGCCATTAGATATTCTTCATTCTTCTTTTATTATTCAAAGTGTGCTTTTAGTTATTCAATTATTTCCTTTGACTCCTTTTCATTTTTATTGATCTGGAGCTTTAATCCTTGATTTTTATTTTCAAGAGCTTTTAACTCTTTTAAGGCACAAATGAGTTCTCCTTCTAGATTCACTTTGAATTCATCCTATTCTTATTTTTAATCATCTATACTTTTGATTGTGGAGGCATCTTCATGTGTGGCCATGAATATAATATCTTATTCTTATGAATCACTGACTCCACTATCTTCGACTGAGCTAAGATCTTTAGAATACAAACTTTTATTCTTTAATCCCTTCTTGAATTTACCTTTGAAATTCTTCTTGTATGTAGACTTTCCTTCTTTACTATCATCATTACCCTATTTTTGGAATTTAGCTAAAAAATATCCAATATTTCCATAATTAAAACATTTAAAATGTAATTTTCCTTGATATTTACCTATTCCCTTTTTTAGCTTGCAAATGAAAAGAGCTCCATTGTCATCTGCATCATCGCTAGAACTATCACTTGATTCTTGAATCTTATCCTTCTCTTTCTTTGATGTCTTGAAAACAACTTCTCTTTTTGAGGTTTTATCTTTCTTATTCCACATCTCATATGCCATAAGAATACCATGAAGCTCATCCATCTTTAGCTTGGCTAAATTCTTCATCTCTTCAATTGCCAAAACTTTTGCATCATATCTCAATGGTAGGGATCTCAAATTTTTTTTAACTATAGTTGATTCTTCTAAATTTTTTCCAAGACCTTGAATCTAATTAACTATTTGATCAACCAGTAAAAGATAACTTTCTATATTTTCTTCTTCTTCCATCTTCAAACTCTCAAACTATCTTTTGAAAGTCTGAAGCTTAGCTTGTTGAACCTTTCCATCACCTTTGTAAATATTCTCAAGTTTTACCCAAGTTTCATGAGTAGATTTAAATTGCATAAATTTAACAAATTTTGATTCACATGAACCATATAAAATAGCATTGAAAGCTTCATCATTATTTTCACTTGCTTTCTCTTCTGCCAGAGTAGTTACAAGTGTTTATGGCTCTTCATATTCCTCCACCACTGCTTGCCATATGTTGAATCCAAGGGCCATGAAATAAGTATTCATCTTTATGCTACAAAAAATGTAATTCATCCCATCAAAAAAAGGTGCCTTATTTTTATAAAATCCTTCATGTGATCTAGCCATCATGTTTTCCTAATCTACCTTCAAGCTGTAAAACTTTTTCAAAAAGAACCTTCTCTAATACCTATTGTTAGGCATGAAATATACTGAGAGGGGGGTGAATCAGTATATTATATATCCTTTTACTTAATCTGATTTCTTTTCTTTAACCACTTAAACATACATTCAAGATATGTAATAAAACTAAAATAATAATTTGCACCACACGAGAGAGAGAGAGAGAGAGAGAGAGAGAGAGAGAGAGAGAGAGAGAGAGAGACCAAATTTTTATGAGGAAACCCAAAGTAGGAAAAAACATAGAGAATAATCTCAAGTATATGAATGTGCACCAACTCAAAATAAAAATTTTGCAAGCACCAACTTGCAAGAACACTAACCCCTTATAAAGATTTGTGAGCAGCAACCCACATGAGCACCAACCCCTCTTGTGTATAAAACACAACTATTTCTCAATGTTGCTTACTCAATAAATGATATAACTCTACAATATCTCCTAATTTTCTCTCTTCTAAAACAAATACAAGCCATGCACTCTCTTGCATATTTAAAATGTCTTCTTGAGCCTTTATTTATAGCTTTCCAAATGACCTTTGGCATTCTCCCTTTGTCACCCTTCAATCCTCACAGAAAATGGCACCAAACTTGCATGACCCCTCATATCCTTGCATTTGAAAAGTCATATGGTGACCCTTCATAAGAAAAATAATAATTTCCTCTTTTTTCTTTATCTTGGTGAATTTTCATATTCCTCAAAGTGTCCCTTCATGGAAAAATGTGCCATACCTCTTTTGTCTTCACATGGTGACTCGTGAAATTCCTCAAGATGGCTCTTCATGAGAAAATGTGTCCCATTCCTCTTTTATATTTTACCCTGTGACTCTTTGACTTCTCCATGGCCCTCTTTTGACTTATATGCAACCAAAAATATATTCATTAATATTAAATAAATATTAACACACATTATCCAAGATATGAATACTAAAAACACCTTTAAATGCAATGGGGCCTTTATCACCAATAATTATAGACCTTTGACATCAATGAAAATATTTCCAACATCATAGTGGATCTTATGGCCTTGAATGTTTGTTGAATTCACAACAATTTGGCTTCTTCAGCTAATATATTGATGATTATAAAATCTTGACATGGACGTATCTAAATCCAAAGATTTTTGGGAACTTTATTTTACACCTAGATGGTGCATAGTACTATCTACAAAAATAATTTTTTCCATCTTACTCATCATATAGGTCTCCAACTATATCAACCATCATTGTTTGGTATACTTGCTACTCATTAGTGCCTAGATGCAACAAGTTATAGAGCCCAATAATTTTGGGAATGCTCAATTCATACAACCATATGAGCTAGCTATGAGTCTTTTGATTTACAGGAGATAAAGATCTTATAAATTTAAGGACCTTGCACTTCCTAAAACCTTATATTACGATAGTTTCTATTGAAGGATACATAATTATAGTTCCATGATCTAGAACATATGGTGGGACTATCTATAATGGGGTGGATTTATTCACTAAAATTGAATTCTATTTAGCCACCATGGTCTATGATATTTACATGTTGATAAAGTATGGGAAAGGTGGATGTAAAAATTTAGGTAGTTCATAGACTTGGATAGTAATTCCCTTTGATAACTTCATTGAAATTACATACTAGCCTAAAAACTACATGATATCAAGTGCTATGTGTGGGTTTAATATGATAACCTCAACCAACTCATTCCAAAAAGTGGTGAATTTGGCTTGATGCCCAAAATAAGTTCTCTCGTGGGTCCATGTGAGATCTTGGAACTACACATCTATCTAGTAGTCAATGTCAGGGTGAACTTCACCCTTAGGAGATTTCCACTAGTAAACACTAATAGTATTACAAAAATTGGTACTAGAAGTTTTGTTTCATAGTCATCAAGACTTTATCAATGTTGGAAGTGAGTTTGTTGACAAGGAATTCTAGATAGTTGAATTACTCTCTATGATGGATCATTTGATGGGCAATATCGATGACCCATTTTGTAACTTGCTTGGCATCCTTGGTTGTCTGCCAAAATTTGAGAGAAATGCATTAAAAAAAATATGCTTTAACACATCTTCAATGTATTCTAATGGAATTCCTACAGAGCTATGAGATTACTTTTCTCAAATCTCTAGAATGATGGGTAGTGTTATTGATTTGTAGTGTGTTATCGATATCCCTCTCATAGGTAGTCCTATCACCCTAGCCATCACAATAGTATTGATGTGGATGTTTATGTCCTAATAAATATGAATCTTTCCATTGTTGTATCAGCCCAATAAAACCTCCATTACATCTTTGAGTTTCCAAAAAATGGGTAATTGGATCAACCACTCCACATCTATATTATAGAGCCTATGGGGAAGTGCTATTGATTGTGCCCCTTTAACTACATCTTAGATAAACATTCATAGATTTTTATTGTGAGAAAACTCATAACCATCTAGGTATATGAAGTTATTTTAGAATAATGCCATGTTGATGCCCATATCCTCTTTCTATGCTTCTATATATCCTTTCATGAGTTGGGAACAAATCAAACCCAACTATTATGCATCTCTCTTTGAAATAAGTTTGTGAAAAATGCAAAGTATAAATTAATAATCACCTAAAAATTGTATAGTACTTTGATATACTTAGAAATGGATATGAATTAAGACACTTGAGTGCTTGATTTATAATATCTCACATCACCTTTGACATTTTACTATATTTATGAGTTGTGTTATCATGAAATCCTTCACATGTGAGATTTGAATGGAATGGATCCTTTTTGTTGATATGGCATTCATTTTTCTAACATGATGTTCAATTATGGAGACAGTTGATGCTTTTTGACATATCACATTAAATGGATTTCAATTGTAAATTACTTATTCTATTTTTGACATAGACCTAACACTTTCCAAGAGATTTTTCTATCTCCCCCCATACCTAATCATTAAATGTAATGGATTGACTATTAAACTACAATATCTGCTCAAGATTTCAATGCACATGTCTTTCTTAGACTTAATTGATGTCTACATATTATACTCATTTAGACACCTTCTTTAATTTTATCTACAATAATAGAACCTTAAACTTTGGCATGTATCTTTCCGATCACAAACTATACACACACTTATATTTACCCATACGTGTTGAAATAAACACATAGAACCCAAACTATCTTGAAGGTAACACTTTTCAATCCTAACTACTATCTACTTAGTGAAATGTATAACCTTTATTCCATATTTTTCTAAATTAATGGTGGTAATACTTCAACCTATAACCATTTACCTATTTAGCTAAGATATTTCCATAAAAATATCATAAGACCACAATTCTAAGCTACCAAAGTTTGTTGATGATGTAAGCACACTTCCACCAGATATTAAGCTTTCCATAGAAATATTTGAACATGATATCATATAGAAGAACAAGTTGATGTACCTAAAATTCCTTTATTCATATATTTTTATCATGCCATGCCTTCTAGCTATGCTTGTTTATCTCCCGGTCGCATACTACTCTGCATCTTACTTTATCCATGTAGTTTAAGTCCAAAAACCTGAGTCCTTGAATCTTGATTAACCATTCATATCACCTTAGTGACTCACATACTAGGAAGTACATATTCCATAGGCATCATAGCTTCAAGCCCATAGACTAGCTATAATGGTGTATACCTTGTCACACATTTATAATGTGTGTGATAAGCTCACATGACTAATGGAAGTCTATCCTCATAATCATTTCACTTCACATCAAATATTTTAGTGAGAATCTTATTGATAACCTTGTTCTCAACTTCATCTTGGCCATTTTCCTATGGATGATAAGTGGTGATTTTATGATGTGATATCAAGAACTCATCCATGAGGGTCTTGATGGTCTTATTCAAAAAATGAGATCCTCTATCACTTACCAATTTAAGAGGATAGTCAAACATAGTAATGATGGTCTCATACAGGAACCTAGTTGTGTCCTTCACACTACAACTTAGAGTCACAACAACTTCTATCCATTTGCTAAATTAATCTATCATAGTGATTATGTACCTTGCTTTATTACATTAACTTAGGGGATTATTAGACCTACAAAGTCAATGCCCCATTATTCAAAGGGTTGTTATACTAATATGGGCTGCAAAATAATCTCATCTTGTTAGTGTGTCTTCCCCATAATTTTGCATACATCACACTACTATGTGACTCTCTACGTATCTTGAAAGAGATAGGGTCACCAAGTATTACTTTGAAATATTTTCCTCATAGTTGTGTCTCTTGTGAAGTGGCCTCTTATAACTCCTTGATTCACTTCATCCATGATATGTGCATGCTCATTCTCTAGTGAAACTCTACATAACACTTCATATTTACCTAAGTAATACAAAAATCCATTAACAAGACTATATGAAAGAGCTATAGTGATCATTTATTTCTTATCTCTTTTTTTTATAGTGTTCTAAGAATATACCCTATTCGAGAAACTATATGATCTCTTTTAGTTTCTCTAGAATCATAGTTTCCATAAATAGGTGTGCATCTGGTGACTCATCTTGTAGTTTTTTAGGGTCCTCATTGTTAGTTAGTTGACTGAGATGGTTTGGACTAACATTCTCCCATCCTAATTTGACATTAATTTAGAATTGAAATTCCTAGAAAAACATCAACCAACAAGATATTCATCTACCCAATAGTGTCTTGTTCATAAGGTATCATAGAGATTGATGATCAATAAATAACTCAAATAATGTGGCCTATAAGTAGTTCCTAAAATTCTATAATGCAAACAATATCACCAAGGCTTCCCACTCAATTTTAATATAATTAGTCTCCATGACCAACAACTTTTTGCTTATGAAGTGGATCAGATGATCCTATCCTCCTTATCTTAACTATGAGAATAATTCTCCAATTACAAGCCTTGAATAATCCACATCCACATGAAAACTAGGATTAGATTAGTCACTATTCACTACTTCAAATCAATAAATATGAGCTAATATTCCTCTATCCATACAAAATGGATTCTTTTTTATAATAACTTCTCTGAAGGGGCTGATATAGTGGCATACCCCTTGATGAATTTCTAGTAGTAACTAGTGTCTCAGGAAAGATCACACTTTTGTTAAAGTCTTAGGTGGTGACATACTCATAATTATTGTGATCTTATCCTGGTCTATTAGTATTTATTTAATACACACTACATGACCTAATAAAACACCAAAAAGTGTGAAAATAGACATTTTTTTCAAATTTAGTGATATTCACAGTGATCTACATCTCGCTAACATTAAACTAAGTTTTGATAAATGTTATCAGAATATAAATAACATTACCTAATTTTCAAAGTATACTTACAGGAAGTCATGGATGAAATCCTTAAACATAGTAAATACAAATTTAGAAAATAGTGTAGGTATATTTTTAGTCCAAATGGCATGACCTTGTAAATGAATGAACCCCATTCTATTATGAATGTGGTTTTGTTCTTGTCATCTTTTGTAATAGGTATCTAATGGTAATTATTAAATCCATCTATGAATGATAACACTTCATACCCTATAATAGACTCTAAAAATTCATACATGAAGGGAATGGGAAATGGATCATTAACATAAGCATCATTGAGGATGTGATAATCTCCATAGATGCATATCTCCCCAATATTCTTTAGATGTAATACCATGGGGCTAACCTAGTCAAATTTATTGATCAAGAAGATAATCCTTGCTTCTAACACGCAATCAAGTTCATCTTTAATTTTCATCTTCATGTTTAGGTTTAGCCTTCTAACATGCAATCAAGTTCATCTTTAATTTTCATCTTCATGTTTAGGTTTAGCCTATATGGTCTCTTCTTGATTGGTTGTATGCATTCTTGTAACTCTATATGCATCTCCCCAAAATAATGATCAACACCTTTAACTTCTATGAAATTTGTAAGAAAGACATCCTGATAATCTTTGAGTAAATACAAAAGCTCTGATATATCTTCTTGCATCTAATAGTCACTGATATGTGCCATTTTTGGACCATATTTTATGCCAATATTTTCTCTGTGTTCCTTTAATGGATCCTAGTATATATTGTGTTCTCAAAAAATTAAGTCATAAAGTATATGTTCTCCTTCATGTTCTAAGAATTGTATATGTCATAGTTTTTCCTCCTTTATTTCCTCTACAAATAGTTCTAGTAGAGGCTCTAACTCTCTCTAGTTTAAAGAGATACCCTATATCCATGTAATCCTCATTATCCTTCCCATAGTATTGCTTGTCCTCCTCTTATATCATATGGTAGGGATGAATCCATAATTGGGCCTCACCTAAGCCAATTTATTGAATCTTCAAGATGTGAGTCAGGGTTTTCACTATAACTTCATGTGAACCAGGTTCCCATGGCACTGGTAAGTCTTCAAATTTTTCATGGCATAGAAATTTTTTCATCTTGTGTAAAGTGACTTATACCCAAGGATTTTCACTTTCAAAAATATATATTTGAATGAAATTGGTTTAGATATAATCCCAATGCTTTCTTTCTCTTCTTCATTCATGATGGATGTACCATGATTTAGGGAAAACACCTAGGGTATAGATAAAAATATGTGGCTAGAATTTAAGAGAGATACCCTTTGACATTCATATCTCAATACACTAATACACATGTAATTTTATGCATTTACCCTCTTGATATATAGGCTAGTCTCTTCTAAAGTCTTTAAAAACTAGAATCAAGCTACTAACAACCCTCATTCTTATTCCCATATTAGCTATAAATACCTATGGATGACCCACTAGTTTACAAATATCCCCTTCATCTCATAGTCAAGAGCACTAACCCTCTAGTTCTTATCTAGTACATGTTATTGAAATCATGTAATGAATTTACCAACATCCTCTGTAGTAAAATATTTGGGTATTTGTCACTCAGTCTCAAATACCATTTGCAATGGTCATAGCTTATGATCTCCTTTTACCCAATTGAATACATGGGTGTTTGAGTCTCAACTAATTGAATAATCTTTATCCCATGGGAGAACATCCTCTATATTGGGTTCTATATAGTCTTTGTCAATATAACCCATTTCATATATAAAATCTATATTATATTGTGTTAAAAATCTTGCCATCATTAATCACACATCCTCCTCAACCTTCTAAGGGATCTCCAAGGTATCTTTCCCCATTTTTTACAAGAGCCATTTTGTGCCTAGAATCTATGTGGAAAAATATTCTTGTAGATAAAATTATACTTGGCTGCTTGTAGAGCCTTCTACTTATCTTCAATAGTGACCTTCATCAACTAGCATTAGGCACCAACATAAGGTGAGTCTAGATTTTTTGGGATGATGTTAGGCCTAGACTCAGTGTTATTTAGAGGAATGATAATGATCTTGTCATCTTAATGAGACTCTAATTGATTCATAACTATGCTAATAGTCATACACACATCATAGTCCCATTTCTTCCCTATTAGATTAGGGTTGTAAGTCTCATCTATCTTCATATCAATCACTTTGAAATAACCTCATAGGTTAAGTTTTATGACTTTGATTTATGCATCCTCTAGATGACCCATAGGTTTGACCCTTCCATAGTCTATAAGGCTAAGCGTGATAGGACTATACATCAACGTAGGTCTTCCCATTGATTCCCAAATGGATCTGGGGATCATATTTATAGTGATTCTAAACTAAAATATAGAATAAGGTATGCCATACCTAGCTAATTATATATCCATCCTTGCATTAATTTCCCAAATTTTCTTGGTCTTTACAAACTAAACCAACTTATTCATCCATTTTTGGACTTTTTATCCACATTCCAATAGGTTATGGAGCAAGTTATGATGTTATAGGATATATCCTCATTGCATAATATATTAAGGAGTTTCATCAAATATATAAGCATAGTGAAAACCCCATCTTGTCTTATTATATGCACTATCTACCTATACATCTATGTGTCAAGAGTGACATCATCCCCTTCATTCATCCCTTACTATTAGATTGTCTCTAAAATATCCATAACTTTTTACATCAAGAATTTTTAAGTGATAGGTTTTTGATATTTGTCTAGCTGTGCTTTTTAAATACCCAATTTTTTAGGCATTTCCAATGGAGGTAAACCTTATTATACATATTTATATCTAGTTATTTCCTATAATTTGGCATCCTCCCTTAGCTACATATGGATCATGTTAACATTTCTAATAAGTCTCTCCCTCTGTTGTCTTTCTAAGACTAGATAATATTCTATATTGTGTTACTCTATAACCTTGAAATATGTATAGTAAGGTTGCCTCTAAGGATTTATATGATAATTTCTCTTCACATTGTTTAGTTCTCTATAGAGATAATAATGAATGGGTGGATTGGGCCCATTAATGCCTCAACCTCCTTGTGCACCACCTCACTATCATCCTTTATATCCTCCTTGGTTCCCCTAAAATCCCCATCCACTTTGGTGTTATGTTTGCCCAAAGTTACCAATATTCTATGACACATTCCATCCTTACTACTATGGATATTCATTAAATTCATCCACTTTGTAGTTGGTATTGGTTTTGGTTCCATCTTGATTATTGTACTTAAGGAATCATAGGATCCCATGGAGCTTGATATGGTTAGGTCACAGTCAGTTATGGAAAGTTTTGTGAGTTGATATTTTATTTTTTGCATAGAAGGTATGGGACCTACTAGTGTTTGAGGTTGATACTATGCATCAGTGACCCAAGGTATCATCAAGGGATTCTGACCTGGTATGATGCTCCCCAAGTTAGGAGTAGCCTATGGTGTAGTTATGTATTTCTACATAGTAACCACAAACATGTTCTTAGTTATATCCTACAATTCTTGGAGTGCACAACAATCTTAGTCATCATGTGTAGGTGACTTTCATAATTTATAATACATGTTCTATAGATTTTTGATGTACTACTATAAAATATGACACTATGAGGTTGCATGCCCTAACATTTTACATATCTTGCAAAAATCTATCTTAACCTTGGGGCATTCATTTTTATGATTCCCTTATTTTTCACACTCTATGCACCATATATCTAACTTGGGCCTCTCAACCCTTCCTTAAAATTGATCCAATCTACTCAAAATATATTTTAAGGTACTTTCTACCTTAGATGATGGTGTAACTACATCCCCATATTCTTTAATCTACTCCACTCAAATCATAATGGCTCTGGCATATGCTGTATCCCTAAACTAAGTTTTGGCCATATAAAATTTGATCCTTTGTTGTAAACCTTATATAAACCAAGTGACTTTATCTCTATCCTCTAAAACAAAGTCTACTTTGTTCATGATGTTAGAAAATCTATGATTGTAGTCATGAATGGTCTCCCAAGGTCCTTGTCATATCTCATTCAAATCTTAGATTGTGTGGGTTAAACTCTTCTTAAACTTAAAATCTATGATGAGCTACTTATTAACATCATCTAAGGATGATTTGGATATATTTTTCCTAAATATTTCCTCTAATGCATGTCCATCCAAAGTACTGATTAATTCAAACTTGGTTATATTAATGCTAGTGATTACTTTTACCTGCCATTTTATGTCACAATAAATTTTTAGAGTCCACAAACATATCATAAGGCTATAAGTGTATAAATAACCCAATTGAATTTTCATAATAAGGTTTCCTACATATATCATATTTGATTATGTTAAGACTAGAATCAAGGATGTTTGCAATTTTGAATACTTCTATGCACTTGGATATCTCTCCTGATCTGGTGTAAGTTGTGATGTCTCCTCTAGTTATATAGATGTGGTAGTTGCACAAATATCTCTATCATTTCCTTCTTCTTATAAGATCTGAATTTGTGTAATTAAATCTTTAGTCTGTGTAAGGATTAGAGGATTTATTTATGTAGTAAGCAATGATGTTATGCTCTTCTTTTTTTTGTCTAAGAAACTATGTGCAAATCCATGATGTGCAACCTTTTATACTTCTAAGGTCCTTATATGAACTTATTCTATAATTAGTCCCTTCCAAATTTCATTATCTAAAGTCATAAGGTAATTACTATGATTTTGAAAATATATGGACTCAGGGGATGTGTGCTTCCTTGGGAAATGATCTTTACCTCCAACTATGTATCTCTCAAAAATTAAACCTATACTATGTCATCAACTATAAGGTAATCCTTGATGTTGTTTATAGAATAGCCTTTCTAAAAAATTCAAACTTTTACTCATCTTTTATACTTATAGACTACTACCTTCTTCTTTTATCCATGTTAAATCCTCATTACTTTCTCTCACTCTATCTATACTTGGTTTGGGCTCCTCTCTTTATTTATTTTCACTATACCCTTCTCTTTTTCATCTCCTCTCATCTAAATCATCAATGATACTAATACTCCTCCTACTCATAGTTTCATAAAATACACTCTATCTATTCCATCTTCTCTATTATCAAAACTCTCTTTCTAACTCTAGAGTCTTTTTCTAATCTTTCTCTTCTAGATTCTCCATGCTGGACTCAATTTTAAGCTCTATATTTTTATCTTTGATACATTCTCCCCTATCTTATACACACCCCCATATGCATGAAGTGAATATTCCATATTAGCAATAGTGGGTACCATGGCCTTTTCTATAGCCAATATTTTGATCAATATCAGGAGTCACTACAAAAAATTTCATATGATTCCTTTCAAAAATAGATCCTCCATTACATCAAAGGACAAATATCCTTTCACTATAAACTTAGTGATATATCTACCAATAGTGGTAGTTATCCAATGATCAATCACACAAGTTTAATTTATTTTCATATTCTATAACTATTCTATCTTCTCCTCAATCCACACAATGGTGTCACTTACTCATGGTTAGAAATAGTGATATTCAATATGAGCCAACCAATCAACTAGCAAGCTTAGTAATTCACACTAAAAAATATCATAATTTTCACTATAGATGTGTTCTTGTATAATCTCCCTTGGTGTACACCCAATTATTTTTCATTATTTCTCTAAAAATTTAGTAATTTTTTGGTCTAACTAGCTCTCCAACTCTTTTTGGGTTGGTAACCATCACAATAAGTCCATGCTCACCACACCATTGTTAGAAGAGGTTCTTAGGTATCCCCAGAACATGCTAATTACAAGATAGATTGTGTAAAGTTACATATAAATCTTGTAGAATGGTTTAATCAAGACTTTGTATCCATAAAAAAAGTTTGTTGTAAGGAAATATACCTTTTTAAAGGTTCTACACATGATGGAAAATACTTATAGATAGAGATATTTATACATCAAAATAGTATAATGAAGGAAACATTCATATCAACATAGGAAAATATGTGATTATAACAATAAAGAACACAAATACTTATAATTCATATTAAAATATCTAATACTAGGGATTACAATAAGGGAACCCTCATAGATAGATGTCTAGTTCTATCAATACTCTGTGTGAAAGATTTTTGAGAATAACATTCACCATTATATTACTCACATACATGTGAAAATCAACATAATCATCAACCCTTATATTACATTCATTACAAATACTTATAACTATTAATTCTTATTGTTGTAACTTATGGATTTACCATGCTCAGAATAGGTCTCCATATCACATTCAGTGGAATCCTGACCAATATAGAGATTCCCATAAGAACTCCTAACAAACTACAAATATAATACAACTAAAATTATAAAAAGATGTTCTCATAAATACAAATAGTTTTACATTTAACATTTACTACTAACAGTAGGGTTTTTCCTATCCAACATGATTTTAAAATTATACTTTTTTGCATTGTGTTATAAATTATTTGAATAGGTACTGCTAAATGACAAAAAAATACCCAAATCTAATTAGGAGTGCTCTTGAAATAAAATATATGTCAATTGAAACACTCAAAAACATAAATTAAAATGATATAACTATAAATGAAATGAATATTGGAAATTATTTTGACATACACATTAAATTAATGCTAATTACTTTTATCCATTTAATGGCATAAACCTTTAATATTTTAATTAAATAATTAAATATGAATAATATTGCTAGTTTTTTATAATGATTGTATTATGATAAAGTTACCACTTTTATTTGTTTTTTTTAATTAAATATTAATACTCTTTGAGACTAAAACATTACAAGCAGTTAAACTTAATTTTTAGACTTTAATCAAAACACAAAAAATTATGTGAAATATTATAATGTTTACTATGAAAAACTGGATCATTAAGGAAAGCTAGGTTCAAATCTCATCCTATTTTTAAATTTATATAGAAACTTATCTATATTTTCTCTTAATAATGCCATTAAATTCAAATAACTAGTGATACCAATGAACTATCTTTATCAGCGAATCTAGGATCATCTTTAGTATTCGATACGCACTATTTTCCTTTGGATATAATTTTATCAAAAAAGTTATATAATTTTATTATTATTATTATTATTATTATTATTGTTATTATTGTTATTATTATTGTTATTATTGTTGTTGTTGGTGTTATTATTATTATTATTATTATTATTATTATTGTTGTTGTTGTTGTTGTTGTTGTTGTTTTTATTATTATTATTATTTACTAAAAGTAACTAAGGCATAAAATAAATCTAAGTAGTACATGTCAAAATTAATTGAATTTTAGATTTTATTTTGAATTGTATTTTAATTACAATTAACATAACCATGCAACCTATAAATTAATTTACCATTTAAATATTAATAAAATTAATATTTTTTACCATTAGATAAATACAAAATTGTCACTTTTACTCATGTTTCAATTAAATAATAATAAGATAAGAATATGCATCCCATCTCATACAAAATAAGCTTAATAAGCATCCCACCATATAAACTTATTATCATAAAATAGATCCTATATTATGGGAAATTTTTATAATTGATTGTGTATAATGGGCATAATTGATAGATTAGAGTGGGAATAAGAATGGCCACATTGTACATTCTAAATAGATGATAAGATAAGATGATAAGAAAAATAGGAGTGGATACTATCCATTCTAAAGAAGATAATATTGATCCTATCTTGTGTTATAAAATAATGACACATAATTTTATTCTCATAAATACATCATTGAAGCAAATCTATTATACATGTCTATATCATGGCCATTTTTATATATTGGTATCATTCCTATTATTAAAATTTATTGTTAAGACCAAATACAATATAAAATATTAACATATACATCTTGTCCTCATGTGTATACCTGTGTGGTCTGATTCTCCATGAGATGCTATGTATTATGGAATAATGGTTCGTAATTCAATTCTCATTAATACATCATTGAATAAATTCAATTAGATATGTTTATATCATGATAATTTTGATATATCAATTCCATCTCCATTATTACAATTCATTTTTGAAACTAAATATAATAAAAAAAACATAACATACACATCTTGTCCTCATGAGTATACATGTATTATTTATTTCTCTATGAGATGCCATGAATTAAAAAATAATGATGCATAATTAAATTCTCTTTAATAAATAATTGAATTAAGTCTATTATATATTTATATATCATGGTTAGTATTATATACATTATCATATCCATTATTAAAATTCATTATTAAGACCAAATACAATAAAAAATATTAACATACACATCTTATCCTTGTGCACATAAATTTTTGGTCTACTTCTTAGTGAGATGATATGAAGTAAAATTGATACTAAAAATAGTGTTTGTAGTTATATTATTCTATGGTTCATCATAATATTACATGGTATAATTTTGTGTTTAATAATTCATTGAAGAATCCCTTAAATCTTTTGTTAAATAATGAACATAACTGATAACATTATTAATATTTTGGATAGAATGGGCATGTGCACATTGTACAATGAAAATAATAGTGGTCCTATATTGTATTAAGAGATGAGAATAATTGATATTATTCAATAATCATGAGCTTTTTTTACATATTGGGATTAATTGATGATATTCAATATTCCTATATTATGTTACAAAATGGGCTTAATTTATAATATTATTAATATATTGTGTAGAATGGGCATGTACCCATTCTACATAAGGTAAGAATATTGGATTATTTATAAGAGACCAATATTTTTATCTTGATTTCATGTATAATTTTCTACATAATTCTAATAGGAATATTATCAATTGTCAAAGGCCAATGTGGATGTGCCCATTCCACACATGATTAAAATTGGATTCTTAATTAATAATACAATGAAGTTCATGACATGTATTCTTGACTTGTGTAGTCCACACAAGCTAATAACATAGGCCAAAGATGTTCATATTATTATTATTATATTTTTTAGAATAGACATGTGCCCATTCTACATAAGATATGAATTTTATCAACTGTCAAATATATTTTTCTTGTGTAGAATGGGATCAATTGGTAGTATTCTTAGTAATGTCTTGTGTATAATGGGAACATGTCTATTATAAATAATATATAAATAATATTATCAATTATTATCCCATTTAACATAATATATGAATGGGTATGTGACCATTCTACACCAATTACATAATAATATTATTTTCTTTGTAAGAGGCCAATATCATTATTTTAATGTCATGTAGATTTGGTAGCTGCCCAATATGCATGTCAAATAGATTTATCTCATGTAGAATGGGATTAATTAATAATATTATTAATATATCATGTGTAAAGTGGGAACATTTCCATTCTAAATAATATATTATTAATAGTTTTATCAATTAATCCCATTTCACACAAGATAAGAATGGACATGTGCCCATTATATGTAAGTCTATAATAATATTAGCTTCTTTGTATGTCTTAGAGGCTAATAATATTGTCTTGGTGCCCTATATAATGTCCAACATAAATTTATTTAAATATTCCTTTTTTATAATGATTCATTATAGTATGCATTTATTTATATTTTTGGATGGGCACTACCTCATCTTCAAAGCTCGTTCAATTTTATAAAGTCAAAAATAAGATTATGTCTTTATCTTAACATGAAAATTTTACATCATCAAATTTTATATATATTAAAAATTCTTAATTTAACTTATAATATGGATGTATATAAATATATTGAGAATGTACAATAATAAATAAACTTCCAAAATTAGTTATGTGAGTAGCTCTATGGAGCCTGAGTAGACCTAGTAATTCTGGCTAGGCTTGAACTAGAGTTTTCTCCAGTTCGAATAGATTATGTGAAAACAATAAAATTGAATAGAATATGATGAGGTTTCAAGGACTATATAAAAACCATTCATAGTCACAATGATCTGGGACGTGAACACAATTGTCACCAAAATGTTTCATGCTTGGGCTTGTAAAGGAAGTGTGACCATAACTGGTCTTGTGAAAGTGTAAATTATGGTCTAAAATGGAGAAGGAGGTGAAGTTGTCATATTTTTATCTTGTGAATATCAATATTCCACTTGAGTGGATATTTACTCTTTCTCTTTGGCCTTTTGATACACACTTATACACATTATGAAGTCTATTTCAATAGTTTCATAATTGATAATTAAGAGTTTGAACAAAATTGGGGTATTATCCATAAAATTTTGTTTTGATTCCATTAAAAGTTTAAAAAGAGGCATTCAATGATTTAGTTTACATCACTTTGTATTGTTAAAATATAATAATTTATATGACCTGATCAATACTCCTAAATACCATGTTATCCATCTTTGTTTTGAAACTATTTTTATCAATCATGAACAAACTATAAATATAATGGGTGAGTTATGACCTACCCTAGTGGTGTATATATCCCATTGTTTTTCATGTCATAAAATATTTTAGCATCCTCTTTATCTTGGCTCAAATTTTGGTCAACTAATTCTTACATTTGGTTGTGCCACTCTATTAAATGATATCTTTTGTTTGTAACTATTGTCATTTAATTTTGCACCTATGGAGAGGTAGTTCAAGCCTTATCCAAATTCAATGGAACATGGGATTACCTATAATCTTTTGGGTTGATTATAGGATAGGTAAAAATATAAATTTAAGGGCTAACTCCCTTGGTTTGTCTATTGAATCTCATTACCTACACTACTTGTTCATTTATATGGAAAGAGAGAGAGGGAGAGAAAACATAAAGTAAACCTATCCTAATGAGGTGATGAACCAATTATAACCAAACCACTAAAACTAAATGAAATGACACTTCAAACAAAATCCTAATCTACACATACACTAATCCAAATCTTCCCCTTGCATTAGTATTTATCATGGAGGTTTGTGAAGCAAACTTAAGCTAGGATGACTAAACACAAGGTCATAAATTGACACTAGTGAAAATAAAAATCGCTAAAACTCATGAAAAACTTCATCATAACACTTTAAGAGACTTGAAATAGACTTTTAAACCTGAATATGAATGCAAACAAGGACAACATGATAAGGAAGAGAATCTATCAATTAGTAAGTTTAACTAGTTAACAAACACATTGAAACAACTACTAAAACATATCATTATTTATTTCTCAAAGGTTAAAAATGAACAGGGATTCAAAATACTCAAGTGGAGGTTAAAAACTTAGCCAAAACTCTCTCTCTCTCTCTCTATATATATATATATATATATATATATATATATATATATAGAGAGAGAGAGAGAGAGAGAGAGAGAGAGAGAGTAAACAAGTGTCATGTGAGTTAAAACAAGAAGGGGAGTTATGTAAATACCTCAATAGGTCTTATAACCCATGTATATATCTTTTTAAGATACTCTGACCCTCCAAGTGGTGTGGGAGTTGAATTGCTTTCTTGACACCATGATTAGTTTCTTGGAACTCTACTTTATCTTGGCATTTTTTAAGTACAAGTTACCTTACTAATGGCCATATAATTCTATCCTACCTATTGGATATGCTCTTGACACCTCTCAACTGATCCCAACATGTTCTCTTTGACACATCACCTCTTTCTCTTGCAAATTATCTAGAGGACTCTTCATCTTCTTAGGCATATTTTCACATAAGTGTCAAAAATTAGATTTGTCTTCTCTAGATCATCTAAACTTAATGGATGTACTATTTAAATCATACTGGACCTAAAAAATCCATTTTAAGGCCTCAAACTATCCCTCATAATCATTCTTTACCAAAATACCCAAATATGCCTCATTCCTTGTATCCCTAAAATGATGAAAACCTCATTGTGTAGATAAAATTACAAAGGATGGTGAGAATATGAAATTATAATCAAGTACCTAGTATGGGCTTAGATCTCAATGCTTAATTCCATGCTCTAAGAGTGAGTGGAGATATCTCTTTTTTCTCTTTATCTCTACTAACTAAGCCTCAATTAGGCCTCCTTGTTAAGAGACTAAAAAATTATTATATAGGATCTAGACACATTACAAAACCTAAATAAGCATTTTATTCACTTATAAAAATGATTCCTCTTCTCCATTCCAAATTTGAAGTTCTGACTCACTATGTGGACCTGTAAAATACAAAAATCCATGTTTTTAATCCTCTTATGTATAGTATTTTACTTACCAATGGCATAGGATGATTATAAAGGGAGTCTTGATCATGTTATGGGTGGTTTGATGTTTTTTTAATCTATTTTGGAGGCATATAATTTCATTTTTCTCTCATCTGGTCCTTATGTATCTCATAGGTAGCCTAAAGTGATTTAAAATCTTAATGATAGTTCATAAAGATATAAGTATGAAACGACCAAAAAAATTCACAAAAATGAAGTTTACCAGGGTTTCTAACTTACCCTAGGATCATAAGGTACCATGCATCTTCTCTGATCCATACCAAGAAAAACAAACTAGCCTTTCGAGCTGGCACTAGGCATTCTAAGAGGTCTAAGAAAAAATTTAGGTTTGGGGGTGATTTTATTGAGTTTTTTTAAGATTAAAAAACCATCTTAAGTTTTATTACATTTACATTGACCTTATTCCTCAAACTCTCTGCAACATGTCATCATTTTAGGCCTAGTGTTCTTATGCTAAGCTACTAACATACCCTAATGGACTATATGTGCCATTTTATTTATCCATTAGAGTTATAACACTTAATGAAGTGTATGTATGTGTCCCTAAAATTATTTTTAGGATCTAAAATTTCATTCACCCCAACTTCACTTCAAATTATCTTCATCTCTTTACGACTGTCTATCTTATACAGGCCTGTGTATGCAGTTAGGACTATTTGAGGGTTTAGAAGAGGGTATGTCAAATTGTGTTTCACTTATTGTTTGAGTATGGTGTTTTATATTAAATTATAAAAAAAAAACATACCTTTAATCACATTCACTTACCCTTATACTTCCTCACATATATCAATACCTTTCAAAAAAACACAAATCTTGAGAAAGTATGTAAACTATGTGTGTGACTAGCTTTGTGACCACTGTGTTGATCACTACCTCTAATTTCAAGCTTAGAGATATTTTCATATTTTATAATTTGTTAAAATAAATCTCATTTTCATATATCAAACATTCACACAAATAATAATCTCAATTTTGAGAGTCCTTAATCACTTAGGCAAACCTAGAGGTGACTATGTATATGCAATATGGTTGTGTGAACCCTATATAGCCTTTTTATTTGATCCCCTATTTAGGTAACCAATTAATTTATATCATAATTTAATTTATGACCTCCAAAAATATATATACAAACCATGGCTCTTATTTTTTATGGACTTTCAATGACTCAAATAGACCTATAGATGGTTCATTACTTGTAGGTGTGTTATTTTGAGATGGTCTATCAACTTGATGTTTCAATAGTCCCCCTTAAAACGCTAAAACTATCCTAAAACATTTTAATGGTATTTAATTTATGATTATATTATCTCAACACCTTTTATACTTTCTATTTTCATCATCATTCCCTTATTAAAGACCAATTCTCAATGGATAATAGGTGGTGTTTATAGATAATTGACTATGTATTAGGAGTTCATAGTTTCTTAGGTCTAAAATACCAATCCACATAACTTATTTATCACTATAATCTATTATTGAGGGTATTATCAAGCCTATCTTACTATCTTGAAACTTCAAATCTTGTCCACATCACTATCTAAGGCACATTTATCAACTAGGTTGGTTATAGGTGGATGTTGAAGTTCTAAATTTGTATGGTCTTGAATTAGGCATTTAAATACAATATTAAAACCCTTTAAAATACTATAAAATCATGTGAATAATGTATAAATAATCCTTTATTATCTTTAAGCTCTAATATTTCATCAACCCTATTGTTTAGGTAAATTTATCCTAACTAGTTGTAGGTGATTGTCTTGAGACTTCTGAGTGCATTGGTCTTGAATTATGCCTATTCAACTAGGTCATGTTATCTACTAGTGGTCATTCCTTATTTAAAATCTCTCTCTTACTTAATTTTTAGTTCATTATCCTCTTTAAGGCATCTTATCACCTTTTTAATCCATTTTCTACACATAGTCATGTAGGTGTCTTTAGGTGCAATATTACTAGCCATCAAATATTTTTTGCCTCAAATGCCTTTGAAATATTATAATCTCATGACCTATTCATCTTTAGACTACTACACTAATTTCATTTCCTAGATAACCTTCATAAGACACTGACACCCTTGAATTTACCTAAATTTTTAGACCTATAGATCTTGGAATATGAGGACTATAACTATATGTTTTAAGCATTTGAAAAGTATAAAAATGGTAGTTAAACTCAAAGATCATTATTTTCATGATGTGAACATATTTAATAGGCAAAAAAATCTATAAGGATTCATAAAAATTCATAGCCAAACCATTCAAAACACCTCTACTATGCAAACATAGAAAACATAGTCTATTAAAGATGAATGAAGATTTAACTTTATTGAGACTTGTATGGAATATTTGAGTGATCAATAAGACATAAATAGATTATGGGGAGATTATATGACTAGATAGAAACATTCAGATAAATTTGACCACCTGAAGAAATAAAAACATAGAAAATATGACAATCATTTGTAGACAGTGCACAAGAACCACTTTTCATGCCAAAAAGACATCCACATGTGCCACCATAATTAATGGATGTGTTTTATGAATATAAATAAATATTATAACTCAAACTAAATATTTTAAAAAATCCATGATATCATAATTTGTCCTAGAGTTTATCTAAACTCAGCCTGTGGGGTTTTAAGCTTTAAAATGTAGTCTAGGCTCTCAGTGAATGTTTATAAATATAATATAAATAATATAAAACAATTACATAAATTATAATCCCATATGGTTCCCAAGATTTTTCCAAAATATTAGACCCCAAATCTACCTATATGGCATGTACCATTTTATTGAACTTGGCCTTCACTAGCTTGTGAATGAAGTGATGGGAGAGAGAAGAATATTTATGTAAATTTGAGAGTTAAAATTTATTCCAAAGATTTTTAATAACCTATATAATCTAAAGGGATATTATGAAGTTATTTTCACTTGCAAGTGACATCAATAAGGCCATACAACTTCTCTAACTCCTCAAGATGGCATTGAAAATCAAGAATCTAACTTTGATATGGATTTATAATAGGTGTAGGATTTTTGTAACTTATCCAATATCATTTGAATGTGAATGGTTATAATTTTTAACTTAGGTAACTTTGACATACATAAATATTATCCAAAAGTCACCTTTTCATGCATTTCTAACACCTTAGAGCTAGCAAATGAACCTCAAACTTTCCAAAACTTCAATGAAGGTTGTGAAAATATGTTTAACACATTTAATTACTTTAATAAACCCATAATAAACTATGAGACAACTTGACCATGTATTATCTCTCCATGATAGCCCTTGACTATTATATGTCCACAACATGAAATTACCTTAACTTCTCCAAACTAACCTTAAACAATGCTAACAAGGTTAAATGAATATTATTAAGGATCATAAATAATATGAAATGACACATAACAATAATATGAAAGTTTTAAATATATAGAGGGTGAAAAATTTGACTTGGGGTCAAATTTGGTCAATAGTAACATAATTTTAGGCCAAAGTATTGTCTAAAAGTTGTAATAGGTTAAGATACTAAGATTCATACCTCACTACATTTTAAATAAAATTCAAATTTTAATCAAGAGTTCTTAGTGACCCATGGAGGTATATGACATTTCCCCACTATAGTTGTGATTCTAACTTGAACTGGCATATTGAGCATATAATGTTGCAATGGGTCTTAGTTAAGCTTTAGATATTGTTTAGTATGTCCTTTGGGTATTATCTCTTAATTTTTGCCTCTAACCTTTTTTTGGTATGATATAATCCATATAAAATTTTATTTATAACCCCTATGGTGGCATTGAAAATTTAGATAGAGTCATCTTTAACCTCAACCTCTTCTCTTGGCTTGGCTTTCCTATTTTTAGTTAAAGAGAAGATTTATTCTACTCTGATATACTTTATAGGATTCCCAGTTATGTTCAATGTTATTATTCTCACCCTCTTCAAATTGTTTAAGGTCTCATCAAAATAAATAGTCACTTTTGGGTCCTTATTTATGATTAAGTCATACATAAATGATTGTTCATCTTGCATTTATTAAAACCATGTAGGGGTCACTGGTAAATATTGGGAAGAGGTTTGGTCAAGGGTTGAGGTTAGATTAGAGGAAGTGGTAGGGAATGAAGGAAATTATGGAGTATCCATGAGTGTGATAAATGAATTAGGTGTTGTGGAAAATGAGGGGAGATGTGGGACAAATAGCCTCTTCTTGGACATGTTGATCTAAGGAGGACTCTAAAAAACTTATTGTAAGGCTCAAGGACTCATAAATTAAGACTAGATATGACTATATTTGATCACCTTCTATTATTGGAAACCATAATTAAGTATAAATATGTTCTTGTAATGGAATAAAAAAAATGAATTGCGATACCTAGTCCTCAAAATGCAATTGAATTATCGTTGTATCAATTCTAATTATGGAAATAATAGGTTGTGTAACAGCATCCTATGTTAGACTTTATTCGAGTGACACAACTAGTGGGGAATAAGTAGTGACATGTTAGTAGGAAAAATACTAATAAAATAATAAAATGGAATATGAAAGACAATAGTGGTAAGGTCAACATGAGGAGTAGGAAGAGGAACTTATGTTGAATCCTTCTTAGTGGATATTGGAGAAACCAATAGTGGCACAACTAAAGTGGTGGTGTAATGTTTGAAGTGTCAACTATTGTGATTGGTAACTCTACAACTAAGTCCTTAATGGAGGTAGGATTTTAATTTTCAATTTTCACTTGTTGGACATGAAGAGGATTGGGTATGCTTTTTTTCCTTCTTTGTACTTTGTGTTTGAGGATATAGCTTTTGTGGGAAGGTATTTCTCCCTTGTACTCTTTTTTTTATTTTCTTTGTGGGCATCACATCAGTTATTTTTAGTAGGGGATATGTTCTTTGTTTTCATATGTGGACAAACCCACCACCCATGGATCCACTATTTATTCCAAAAGACTGAAATGGCTTACCCTTTTTAGGTACTTGAATTTATTTTGGTACTACTATTTATTCCATGAGTTTAAATCAAACCCATTTTCCCTTATTTTTCCTTATTTATTTAGGTAATTTTTTTTTGTAACATCCTCTATCTTTTCATTTTTTTGTTGGATGATGTTACTTGCATTTTGACCACTAATTATTCTATATTGTATTGCATGTCATTTAGATCAAATTTCCCCAAGATTTGTGGAAAAGACTAGATGATGGGAATAGTTTGTTATATTTGGTTATATAAAATTTCAAATTGAAATTATGGAAAAAATTTGGTACATCTTTCATATGGGCATATATAGAGGTAGTCAATGTTGACATAAAAAAAACTCTTTATCATATTTGATCACTATTTGTGGGGAAATATAATATAATCAACTAAAGGTTTGTTGAATTCTATTCTCGACATAATTTTTTGTTCCATGGTCATGGTCTCCAAGTGATTTTTGATTTTTTATCCTATGATCATTATTTTATCCCATTTTATTTGTCTGGTTTTGCTTGGGAGATTATTTTTGTAGTATAGAGCTAGGCAAAGTAAAAAAGACCCATAAAATAAATCATGCTTACCTTTCTTGATATTTTGAATGTTTTCATTAAAATTATCCAAGAGGCATTTTTAAAGGTTATATTTTATCTTCAAAGACATCATTTCAGACACCACCATTGCACTCTTAGGGCTCATAACTCTTCTCAATTTGTAAAGTAGCTTTTCCATGTAACTATAGGTGGGATTTTGAATAGATTCTAGGTGAATGTCATGTTATCATTTAGTGGAATTCAAAAATGGAAGATACTAATCCTTTAATTGATTTATTCTTTTCATCCTTTAGAATATTATTCCCTTCATTCATCAACTTAGTTACCTTTCAATGTCTTAGGTAGTAATTAATTACGACTAGTCTAGGAAGAACATACCATTGTGCACATGGTTGAGTAAAATATAGATTGTAGTATCCACAAGCATGAAGTATAGATATCTTGTTAAAATATAGAGCTTCATGTTTGAAATTTATTTTGATTTGGGGTTCCAATCCCAAGTGTTTTGTTCTAGTAGATCACATATGAATTTTAGCCATTCTACTTCCATTCTGATATGGCGAGTTTATGTCAAATGTGTGTGAATTTATTTGAATGTGTCTTCTAGGTGAGTAACCTTGTATGATAGGTTTGAAAATGATACCTATGTAAGTAATTTTATTATAACATTATTTGATTTTTTAATTTGAGGGTTTTTATGTCTTTAATGATTGGGTCAACCATTTTTTCTCCTTTGTGTTATGTTGTAATTCTCAAAATCTCAAGTGTAGTTGGAAGAAATTTCACATAGTTTTGGTGACTATATTTCTTGTTGGGATGGAAATGATGATATATCTATTTTATATATTTTTTACAATTTTAGGTGATGACGATGGAATTGACTAGGATCATGAGTGAATTTCTTGGTGGTCATGCATCTACCATTTTATTGAGCTAGAATTTCCTTAGTGGTTAAACCATTCTGGTCCCTCAAGTTAGATATGATGACTCATTATGTAACATTAATGTTATTATATTATTTAGTTATCCTTTTGTATATATGACATTAAATTTGTTGATTAATTTATAATACTCTTAATATCTTTCATATAATATCATTAGTTAAGCCCATTTCACACAAGATAAGAATAGGTGTGTTTCCATTCTACACAAGCTCATAATATTGGATTAATATTTTTAAGAATCCAAATTTTTTATATTGATGTCATGTATAATGGGTAACTACCCAATCTACATGACAAATATTTTTTTCTTATGTATAATGAGATTAATTGATAATATTATTAGTAATATCTTGTGTAGAATGGGCACATGCCCATTATAAACAATATATTATAAGGATATTATCAATTAATTCCATTTCACACAAGATAATAATGGTGATGTACCCATTCTACATGTTAGGATATTAATAATAATGTCTTTTTAATAATAGGCCAATATTCTTATATTGATTTCATGTAGAACAGGTATTTTCCCAATCTACATGTCAAATATATTTATTTTATGTACTGAATTAGACTAATTGATAATATAAATTCCTAATATCTTGTGTAAAATGGGCACATACCCATTCTAATTGTTGAGTATAAAGTCTATGCTAATGTTTAGATAAAATATCTTTTTAGATTGATTATGTATTGTAAAGCATAATGGAACATTAAACCCATATGAAATATATAATCACTTAGAATTATAGATGTATTCTTCATTAATATATTCAAAGTGGTTACATAAGATATATTAGAGAATAGTTCTAAAGATAGATATCTCATATTATAATAATTGATAAAATAAGATATGATTATCTCTATCTATTTTACTAAGTTTAAATATAAAGATATATTCTAATAGTCAGGTATTTTTAATGTCTCTTTATTTTGTGTAGTTCCATAAGATGTTACACAGTTAAGTTTATGCCATGGTAGATGCTTATGTTTGATGTATGTTTTGGTATAACCAATAAATTCTATGGGTTAATTTATATTAATTGAAATGATGGTATAAAACTACCAACATCATCCCCATACTTAATACTTTGTTGCATCCTTGAGACAACCCAAAAATAAGAATCGCAAAAAATGTCTATATACTTGGTCCTTATGGTAAAAAATTATGTATGTTTATTGACAAGCTTGGTCTCAATTTTTCCACTTTGTGAGATAGCTAATGGATTGCTAGGTTTTCTGATCCAATTGTATATTTTATTGGATTAATTCAATTATATCATCATTGGTGGGATGGTTAGAAAAAAAATTTAAAATAAGTCTCAATTTCTGCTACAATTTTCTCAATCTTACCCATGAAGAAATAGATGAGGTCACTTGATTATTAGAGGTCTATTATTATTTGTATTCTTTATTTCTATTGTTCCCAAAATTTATCACCAAGTTTTAAAATTCATGACCTTTCATTTCCCATTGGATCTTTGGAAATATCATACTAGGTTATTTTTTGGGTTAACTCTTCTTCTAGGTTGTCTAAGGATTTATTTTCGTCTTTTGTTACCATTGGCCACCCTAGTGTGAAATAAAAATATGCATGGGCATCTGATAGTTCTATATACAGAGAAGAAATATGCATTTTTTCTATATTTCAATGTTGGATGTTCTCATGTAAGGGATTTACATTTTATTCATGTTTAAACTTTTATATGGTAGTTTCCCTAATGTTCTATCTCTATAACTCTCAGACATATTTATGCATGATCAAATTGTGTGTTACATCCTAATTCCTTACTAGACAAACTTGTTAGATTATCTATGAATATCTGCAGTTAAAAAATTAGATTTGGTTATACTTCTAATTAAGCTTGAGATTTATGTTATTCTAGGATAATATAATGTTGCTTAGCTAGATGATAATATGTGATTGCTTATTATGAACTAGTTTATGTATACATTTACATTTTAAGCATATTAATGTATTGATTCAATTATATATTTTTGTTTATTATTATCATGTGAAAAGATTGAATTACCTATGTGTTGTGAGGTGTATGCACAAGAATTATTCCCTTGAGTGTATCGGAGGTAGTTAATCATCAGAGAGGATGATGTAAATGGATACATTGTTGGTCGATAGAGCTAGAAAAACCCTACACACACCATAATAATTAGTCATGGTAGAAAATTCATTTGAAGATGATTGTTTTGGTGTTTGTTTTAATTATTATTTTCTATGTTTGATTGAATAGGTCAATATAAGAATAAATTCCCTTGTATACTTAGCCTAATTTGCCATTAGTACACATAGAAGCAATTTTAATAAAGGTAAAATTAAATATGGGTTATTAATGATTTTACCATTAAATTACTAAATCATAATTAAATGATAAATTGGTTTAATATGAAATTGGAATTTCATATTAAAATATAAAAAGGGAATTATTTATAAAAAAAGAGAGATAAAAAGATAAAAACATTAAAATTAACAAAACAAAAAACCAGAAAAGGAATTTAGCATCTTATTTTCTATTTAAGAGAAATATTGAAAGACAATTGAGATAGTTATGCATTGGATAAATTAGAGATAAAAAGGGAAGAGGGAAGCACAAAGAAGTGACATTTTAGAAGGAGACATAAGGAAGAGATATTGAAGTAGAAAAAAAGTGGGATAAATTGCTTCAAAACATAGAATTCAGTTAAGTGATGCCTTAAAATTATGTTATGATATTCTTGAAAATTACACATACACACACACACACACACACACATATAACTATATAATGTGAAAAACATATATATGCATATGGGGCAATGTGATTTTATAATAATCTATGATATTATGATAATTTTTCTATTGGATAGGCACTTAGTATCAAATACTCAAGTATATTATTGAATTGATGTAGGAATCATATATATATATATATATATATATATATATATATATATATATATATATAGCATACATATCTTAAGAGTATCCAAGTATTCAATATTATTTCAAAAGAATACAATGACATAAAGGTTTAAATTATTTTTATAACGATTTAGAATTAGTTGGGATAATTCCATTCTTAAACTAGGTAACTCATGTGGACATTATAATGAATTTATAAACTTCATGAGCTACAACTAGGTTTAAACCAAATTTACCAGATCACGCACTACATCAGATTATAACCATATATATGTAGCATTCAAATATAGTATAGCCCATTATAGATTATAATTGATGTGGTAAGTAGTAAATTATATAATATATATAATTAATATGAAATGCAATATGTATTTAAAATATACATATATTAGTAATGCATGGTCAGGCAGTTTGGCACTATATGGCAAAGGTGGATCATAGGAGTTAAAAATAATAATAACTATATTTTATTATAAAACTATTAAAACCTAAAATAAATTAGTAATAGGTACTAAACTAAATCATAAAATTTTTGTATAAAATATTAGATCAAAAAGGGAAACTTAGATCTCCCTTGGCATCAACCTATTTTACCTATTCCAACTGATCTGCTAACACAACTAGGCATTGAGAATTATTTAATAAAGGGAATTTAAAACCTTATTTTGATAAATCATTAAATAAATTATGTTCAATAATTGGGTCTTGAGTTTTAGGATGGAAATAAATGGAATTTATGTATAAGGCATACACTTACCTCAGCCTTTATATATTCATCATAACAAAATTTGAATTGACTTTCTTCCCATAGGTGTCGACCTATTTATTCCAAAATGTTTGTTTAAATTTTTCACAAAATCCAAACTAGCACCATACGATCTGTATAAAAATTATAAATAATATATATATTTATATGTTACATAGACTGTATAAACATTATAAATTTTAAGTTTTAGAAAGGGCAACTTTGATCATTATGCTAACTAGGCATTGAGGTGTAACGATTAACTTAAATGGATTTAATACATACTTATTGTATATGAAAAATTATATACAATTTTTGTCTTATATGGTGACTCATACAATTAATAAGTTGTAGATAAACATAAATGGGATTTATACATGTAAAAACATGAATATTGTATTAAGTTCCTACTAAGAGGTGTCGACTTACCCTGTATCTTCTTATATTTCTATTGTTGTGGAACCAATTTGGAAATTTTAGGATAGATCATACAGTGGTATGAGAAAAGGAATATTTTTGTTTATCCAACATTTTCATGTCACTCTATTTACCATTTTATCAATTAATTTTCTATTATATATATATATATATATATATATATATATATATAGGGATTCCTAAATAAGGGAAGAAAACCATATGAATATAGCTAAGATTGAATTACTATTTGAATAAGGATTTTAAATGTGTTGTTGGAATTTAGTCATATAGATATATGCTAAATTTTCCAAGCCATAACACTTAATATCCTTAGACATGAGATAGACTCTTAAGTGTCATATTAATATGAAATGGTTTTGATACATATTTTAGTAAGGATATGATGTTATCATACCAGTTGTAAAGATATAATAAACTCTTGTTTAAAAGTGTACAAACTTCAATTGAAAAATTGATGTTTTTATATATACCTAAAACCATAGTAAATCATTTCACTTATGGAGTCATTAGTGGATAACTTACATTAGTGTGAAAATAATATAAATTGATTTATAAGCCTTCTTATTCAGAATAACAAGTATTTTAGGTAAACAAAGCATCCTAGTAATGTAAATTAACCTTGAAAAATATTGAGATCCCTTGTTATAGGGATACCATGACATATAATTTAACGATTGTAACAAGATATGTGTTGGTTTCTATTATTAAAATGTTTGTTTTGGGAAAATAGGGGTAAAAAAGCTTAATAGCTTATTTATAAACTTGGAGTATAATTCTAGATGTTATAATTCTTGGGTGGATTATTAACTAAAAAAAATTGGTAGGATTACTCATGGATAACTTAGTGAATGATTGTTTAAAAATCCTCTAAAAGTATACCAATTTTTAGACTATATTTTCTTACATTTGGGGAAAATGAAGTTCAGGGTGTTCTATATGTTGTATGGAATGAGTGGGTTCTATGTATTTATAATTAATTCATGAGTTGGTTACTATGCTTAGTAATTTTTATTTAAAACACTAAACCGTGGTTTAGAAATAGCATAGCATTTGAATACCCACATGTGGTACATGTTAGGATGTGCAAGTGCTAGTTTATCAAAATTATACCTGTAATTCATTAGATGATTTAAATAATTTTTTTAGGAATCAAAAACCATAACCTTTAAAATGGTTTCCTAGAAGCAAATGAGTCAATAGGTTAATAGGTTTATGAACTATCTGACTCACTATTAATAATATGAATGATTGTTAATCATGTGTATTTAGTATGGAATACTTGTGTGTATTACATACTATGAATATATTATTATGTATAAATTATTGGTTACACTTAGCACATAATGGTTCATAATGATGCATGTTGTGGTACTTTGGTATGTTTGTATCTTGTATACCCAAGTGCTATAATTATTTATTGTTTGTTTGTTATTATCTACATCATAAGTTTGGAGTATGTGTTGTTGGGAACCTATGATATTATGGGATATCATAGGATATTATAATATAAAAGTATTTTATGCCTAGGAGGTATTTAATGTAGCTATTATGCCTAAACTCATATCTTCATCTAACTATTCTATTGTATACGTGTTGGCTATTACTATGGATAAGTGTGTTTTATTATAGTTGGTAAGACTTGTGTATGTGTGCATACAAACTTGGGAGTTTAAAAAATGTGTGTTGGTATGATATTATGTTCTATGGTATGATAAATTATTTTGTTATATATAGTTAATTTTATAATGTTTATGTTTATGTGTATATGAGACTACTTTATATGATTGATTATAGAAAAACTAGTAGTTAAGTCTTAGAATACTAGAGTGTCGTAATATAGATTGCCATAGGGTGTAGATAAATAGAAACCAATTATATTATTTGAATTATACAATTAAATTTATTTGAGTGGTATATTTTTGGAATGATAACTTGTTTTGTTATATATAATTACTTTTATAATGTTTTTGTTTCTTTGTATATGAGACTACTTTATATGATTGATTATAGAAAAATTAGTAGTTAAGTCTTAAAATACTAGACTATGGTAATATGGGCTATCATAGGGTGTAGATATATAGAAACCAATTATATTATTTGATTTATACATATAAATTTTATGTTTATCTAAGTGGTATATTTGTAATCATTATTTCTAGTATGGGATAGAATATAATGAAAGATTCATGCATATGTTTGATGGACTCAATGTATGATGTTATTACTCTTGTATATGGTGTGGTGTGTGATAAACTTACTAGTAGGATGTAAGTTTTTGAATATTTTGATTGAAATGTATTTTACCAATCTACATTGTTAATGTGGAGTAAGGAGTGAGATGGAATTCACTATCTTACTAGCATTGCATTATTAAATGAATGCAATCCGATCAAGTGGTGTGTATAAATTTGATTGTTCTAGATCATTATAATTTATCATTTATAAAAATTTGGTCCAAAGTATGTTTAGTGAGACATTATAATTTCATGAGTATTATTTACATGTATGTGTAATATCTTGTAATAAATCAAATTTTATATTATACATTGCATGTTTAGTTAGATAGAAATCATACATCACATAGGTCCTTGCTTGTCTCTCTATATTCCCATGTTGTCACTATCTACAAATCCATGGAGGTATATTCCTTGATTGGATAGTGTGGGGGATAATTGGTCTATGGTTGGTGTGAAAAATCATTTGGATGATTCTCTCCCTCCCCACCACAGTACTACTTATTGAGACTATACTTGAGATTGCCATAGATACTTGAAGTTTGGGAATTGTGCTCTGAGATAGCCAAGTATATTATTTGTACATTGTATTAAATTGTATTTTTTATTTTAAAATTGTCATGAAGAGTTTTAATTATACATTGATGCACATTGACAATGGTTTTTGTGTATTTATATGAGTTGAGTTTAAAATGTCATAGTTACTTTCTATATTGAGTTATCATTCTCTCATGATATTATAGATCCATATTTTGTGTTGTCATATTGTCATGAAAATAAATTTATAATATTTTTTATACTATTATGATGTAGTCTACTTTTATATATGTGTTAACTTAAAAAAAAATCTAATTAGATCCTAACAAGGATACTACATGTGGTATCAGAGCTTTGGCTCAAACTCTAGGACCTAATGAGTCCATTAGAATTTTAATGTCTTGTGAACCTAGTTACATGATGTTTTACACTTGTATTTTGACTTATGGTGTCTTATTATGAAACTAAATTACATCATGATTGGAGTTTTGTCACATTCGTAAAATGTGTGTGGAAGATTGAGTGTGTACTCTTAAGAGTAATCATTCCCCTTTGAAGTTTTTATGGGATTAGTTTATTGCGTGTTTAATGGATATGGTTGTATTATAGGCTTAGGTAAATAGGTATATATCTTAGTTCATGAGTTATGAGAAAAAAAATTCTACCATAGTTTAATCGCTTAGATCAGACACGTCGAGTATGATTACATCTTTCTTCATTATCAGGTCATTTTTGTCATTGTGTTTTTTTGAGTGTTTAATAAGATTGAGATTATTTTCACTTAAAATTATGTGCTTTATATTTTTTTTTATATTTATAAATCCCAGTGGTGAAAAATTTCATAAGACCATTTTTATTTTAATACCACCCAGGGCAGTGGAAATCCTCTTAGTAGAGTGTTTTTGTATTACTCGATAATTCCTTTGTGTTAAGAGTTTGTTTATGGAATTTTCTCTCTTAAGATATGTGGTGTTATCCCTATTAGTTGGATTATATATGAGTCATTATTATCTCATTCTCCTTTGATGTCATGAGATTCACATTTTCATGACATTGATTTAATGTTTTCTTTTATGAGAATTGTTTCTGAGTGTTGTTTGACTGTACTTCCTTGAAATTTGTGGGAGAATGATTTATACTCTTGGTGAGAGATAATTTTTAATATTGGATGAACGGACACATATTTATGTTGTAATATATCTCTCCTAGATATGGAAGTAGATTGAGATACCATAATTACAAGATTTGGTAAGTAGGTAGTGTTTGTGAAACATCAAGTTGCGGTGTTTTCTTTTTACCTTAGGATAGTAAGTAGGAGTTTTTGAAATGATATTTATCTAATTTTATCTTGAAAATATTTGGAGTCACTAATTTAATTTAATTATGATTTCAGACCATGTGGAGTGGTAAAATTATATATTAAATTCTAGATTAAGAACTATAAGTTGATTATAATTATTATGTTATTATTAACCCATGACTAGATTGATATTGTTCTCTTTTACTTAATGCATGTTGTTTTGAAGTGATATTTTCATACTTTTCACCAGAAGTGAGTGAGGTATAGGAGGTGAGGAACATATTTTCAATCTAGGGGTTGGAATAAACTTTCAACTTGTTATGTGCTAGTTGAGAAAATAATGAGATATTATTTTGTTTAGAACAAGAAGGTTGAAAGAATGGTGTGATTCTTAGCCTATTTATGTTATGTTAATTTAACATTATTTTCTCTTAAATATGAATATATAACTCTATAATTTAAGACTATGAAATATGATACTAATATGTTTAACTATTAGTAAATGCAATTACATATTGAATGTATGATGATACATCTAGAATCATTTAGTATGTAGCTTTACTTTCAATGATCTGATAACATAAAATTGTGATTTTTTTTGAATTATTATGCACATTTTAAGATCAATAAGTCATAAAAGACCTAAGGGAATAATGTCTAAGAGATAGGTTGGTATCTTACCTAGCCTCACAATAACTTAGATTATTGGTACTGAGTTGGATCGATAGACAGACTTGTCAAAATCTGAGATTTGATAGGCAAAAATTATCAAATTTATTCATATGGACATACACATGTATATGGTGGAAAAATATTACATATGAATGAGTATTCCATGATTTTTGTATACTTTATACTTACCATTCCTATTCATCATCATACTTGTCAAGAGATCCATGGAGTAGTGATAGTATTGACCTATTATACTTATCTGAAGATACACAAAGTAGTGATAAGATTAACATATATACATTATTTTTACCATGTTCCCTAATTAATTTTATCTAGAATGAGAACAACACTCTCTGGGTTAGGGATATGTGTTGAATGCTAGAAGATTTTATGAAACTTTCCCTAAGACATGTGGGACCCTTCATGGTAACAAAAGTGGTCAGTCTTATAGTATATAAGCTTGTCTTGATGATTATGGACCTCAAGGTGGTCATGACATAAGTAGTCAGAGTAAATAATAATAACAACTATATTTTCAAAACTGAGAGATGTTATTGAGTAGGGTCTTATGGGACCAATACTCTATAAATAGTGCAATTTAAAGGAACTTCAATGAGTTCTAAAGGTAATTTCCCAATTATTTGCTTAGTTTGAAATTGTATATCATGTTTTTGATTTGTTAAGAAATAGCTATTATTGATAACTTATATTTGAATAAGATTCATCAGGGATGATGACTAGATTTAGGCAGGAAGGATATTACATTTTGATTCCTCACCAAATAAAATTGCTAGATTATTTATGGATATTTGCAGTTAATAAATTTAGATTTGGTTATACTTCTGATTAAGCTTGAGATTTATGTTATTTTGGGATAATATAATGTTGCTTAGTTAGATGATAATACATGATTGATTATTATGAACTCTTTTATGTATGCATTTACATTTTAAGTATATTAATGTACTGATTTAGTTATATATTGTTATTTATGATTACCATGTGAAAAGATCTAATTACCTATGTGTTGTGAGGTGGATGTAGGAGAATTATTCCCTTCATCATATCAGAGGGAGAACATCATTGAAGAAGATGATGTAGATGGAGACATTGTTGGTCGATAGAAAGAGCTAACAAAACCTTGCACACACCTAAATAATTAGTCATATAGAAAATGCATTTAAAAATGATTATTTTTGTGTTTGTTTAAATTGTTATTTTCTATGTTTGCTTGAGTAGGTAAATTACATGAATAAATTCCCTTGTGTGCTTAGCCTAATATGCCATTAGTACACATAAAGGCATGTTTAATAAAGGTAAAATTAAATACAGGCTATTATTAATGATTTTACCATTAAATTGTTAAAGCATAATTAAATGATAAATTGGTTTAATATGAAATTGGAATTTCATATTAAAATATAAAAAATGAATTATTTATAAAAGAGATAGAGAGAGAGAAAGAGAAAAACATTAAAAAAATAAAAATAAAAGGATAAAACAAAAAAAAATCCAAAAATAAAAAGATGGAAAAGGAATTTAGAATCTATTTTTCTATTTAAGAGAAAGATTAAAAGATAATTGAGATAGCTATTCATTGGAGAAATTAGAGATAAAAAGGGAAGAGGGAAGTACAGAGAAGTGGAATTTTTGAAGGAGACAGAAGGAAGAGAAATTGGAGTAGAAAGGAAGTTTGATAAATTGCTTAAAAACACATAATTTAGGTAAGTGATGCCTTAAAATTGTGTTATGATATTCTTGAAAACTATATATATATATATATATATATATATATGTATATATATATATATATATATATATGTATGTATATATATATATATATGTATATATATATATATATATATGTATATATATATATATATGTATATATATATATATTATATATATATATGTATATATATATATATATGTATATATATGTATATATGTATATATATATATATATATATATATATATATATATATATATATATATATGGGTCAATGCGAGTTTATAATAATTCATGAGATTATGATATTCTTTTCCATTGCCTAGACGCTCAATATCAAGGACTCAGGTATATTATTGAATCAATGTAGGAATCTTATATATATTATTGAGCATACATATCTTAATAGTATTCAGGTACTCATTATTATTTCAAAAGAATGCAATGACATAAAGATTTGAATTATTTTTATAGTGATTTAAAATTAGTTGGGGTAATGCCATTCTTAAACTAGGTTATTCATGTGGACATTTTAATGAATTTATAAACTTCATGAGCTATAATAGGTTTAAATCAAATTTACCAGATCAAGCACTACATTGGATTATAAACATATATATGTAGCATTTGAATATAGTATATCCCATTATAAATTATAATTGATGTGGTTAGTTGTACATTATAAGATATATATAATCAATATGAACTAGAATATGTATTTAAAATATACATATACTAGTAATGAATGGTTAGGTAGTTTGGCACCATATGGAAAAGGTGGATTGTAGGAGTTAAAAATAATAATAACCAGTTTTTATGATTAAATTGTTATGGCCTAAAATAAATCAGTAATAGAGACTAAATTAAATCATAAAAAACTATATATAAAATCTTAGATCAAAAAGGGCGACTTAAATCTCCCTTGGCATCAAATTATTTTACCCATTCCAACTGATTTGATAACACAATTAGGTGTTGAAAATTATTTAATAAAAGGAATTTAAAACCTTATTTTGATAAAGCGTCAACTAAAATTCTATTTAGGAATTAGGTCTTGAGTTTGAGGATGGAAATAAATGGAATTTATGTATAAAACATATACTTACCTTAGACTTTATATATTCATCATAATAGAATTTGAATTGACTTTCATACCATAGGCATTGACCTATTTATTCCATAATGTTTGTTTAATTTTTTGAAAAAATCCAACCTAGTGCCATATGGTCTTTATAAAAATAAAAAATAATCTATATATTTGTATGTTAATGGACTATATAAATATTATAAACTAGAATTTTTAGAAAGGGAAACTTTGACTATTATGCCAACTAGGCATTGGGGCATAATGATTAGCTTAGATGGATTTAATACATACTTATTATATATGACGACTTAAATATAGTTTTTTTTGTCTTATATAGTGACTCATAAAATTGAGACGTATAAGCCATAGATCAACTCAATTGTGATTTATACACGTAAAATCATGAATATTGTATTAAGTTCCTACTAAGAGGCATCAAATTACCCATGTATCTTCTTAAATTTCTATTGTTGTGCAACTAGTTTGGGAATTTTAGGATAGATCATATGTGGTATGAGATTTAGGTGTCAATATATATATATATATATATATATATATATATATATATATATATATATATATATATATATATATATATATAAAATCATAATGATGCCTAAATACGGGGGAAAATCATATAATTAAAGCTAAGATTGAATTACTATTTGGTTAAGGATTTTAAATGTGTTGTTGGAATGTAGTCATATGAATATATGCTAAATTTTCCAAGCCATAACACTTAATATCCCTAGGCACAAGACATACTCTTAAGTGTCATTAATATGAAATGGTTTTGAGTTTTCCACCCAAATTATGCATATATAGAGAAAATTTATACTCCATTTTTTAAAGGATGATGATGATGATGATGATGATGATGATGTAACCTATCAATTAGGATTAACCTTAAATTATAATTCCTTTGCATATTGAATTTCTAAAAAAAATGAGAGTAAGCTTAAAAATGAAATATGGTGTGTTTCTACTACCTCACAATCTCGTACTTAGAAACCTCATCTTGATGTCTATGTAGTGTAAGGTTGTGAGTGAATGATATCTTGACACGTATAATCATATAATTATTTCTCATTATCACATATAAAAATTTTATCTTGATACCTTGTAGTAAATGATTAAAAGTGAGTGAGATTTTGATAGGCAACATGATGTTGTAGACACCTAAAACTAGCCACCAATGGCTTCATGCCAGACTTCAAACTAATTTCTATCAACCTTTACAAATTAATCCTATAAATCATTAAACATACCAAATTAACTTGTGCAAAACTTTTTAAATCTTAGAATCTCATTGAGACATCCCTAATTGGGGTATTCAGTGATAAACAACAAAAAACCCTCATAGATTCATCTCCAATCATTCTATGACATTACAACATGAAATTTGGCCTATAGATCTATTAAATGGGGAAAATGCACACATGCAATTAATTCAAACCTTAAAAATGCTAAAATTACAAAATAGAATTAATTAAAATGCAAAACCAAATCAAATGCCTAATAGATTTATCCATTAGCAATTAATGAATTATCAAAAATAAAATTAAAAAATCAAAGAATATCCTAGGAATTCATAATTACCTTTTTATGAGTTGTCAAATATCCTCAAATATATCAACATGCCTATTCATTACTAATCATGGCCATTTGACCCCTTTTAACTCTAATAGGGTTAATTAACTCACTAAGGTTAGGTTTGAACCAATTCCAAGTTTTAAATACACTATAACTCACCTTCGGTTAGGTTTAGTTCCTAAACTAATAAATATAAGAATTTGCCTCTCATTTATGAGAGCTTAAACATAGTAAAGTTATAATGCTATTTTTAGTGAAATATTGCATGAAATATTTGTTATAATACCAAAATCACAATCCAAGACATCAATCTAAATCAAACAAGCATGAGCTAAATAATGGTACGAAGGAGAGAAGGAGCCATATAAATCCATTTGCCCAAGACTTCTTTAGCATAAGTCGAGTACGACAAATAAACACATCACTTGGAACATTCAAGGAAGGTAAGGAATGTGTAATTTCTTTGAATTTTAGTTGTGTTTTGTCATTTGTTATCTATTCACTAAGATCCCCCTATGATCTAGACAAGTAAGTGTTAAGCTTATTAATGTGTTTCTTATTTCATTATTTTATATGAAAATTGACACTTGATCTAACCACCCTTCTTGGATTCTTTGATCACAAATGACACATCCAATGGGAAATTGTGTACACCATGTAGCAAGGATAGGAAGATGCAAATCAAAAATTGATAAAATAATTCTTGAATGTATTCAAATTTGAAGTTTTAGCTTTGATTTTATCTTTTTTTTAATTATTGAATTAACTCAGATCTACACAGAGACTGACATCAGTTAGGCCTAACCAACATCAATTCTACCTAACTAAGCTCAGTTTTATGTGACCATTGTTGGTTGGTATGTAGGGTGAAACAAGGCTTACAAAGATTGTATTTTGATTTTTTTTAGTATTCCTTTTCATTATTTCTTATTTTCAATAAAATTTAAAATCTTAGACTAATCATCTCTTTTCAATTTTTGAAGAGTTTTTATCATATTTTACACTAACCTTACATTTTCATCTTGTATGGTTTTGAATTCAAGTTCATAGGTGACTGACATTGGTCTTAGTTGACCAGTATCAGTCCTTTACTACCATAATTGGTTCTCTTTGAGATCAACCAACATTAGTTGCCTTAAAACTAGTATTAGTCAATTCTGACCAACCACGGTCACTATGTTTTTTAAAATCAAAACTTGAGAGATAGTTTTCTAAAGTTCATTTTCTCACCATTGAAAAAGATTCTAAGTAGGAGGAGTTTATCTAACCATTTCAGGTCCAAGTCATGATTGTAACATAAAATTTTAAGTTTAAATGATTTTAATATTTCATTTTAGGTACCTAAAATGAGTTAGCTAAGTCTTGTACACTTCAATTTGGATACCAAAACAAAAATTTTAAATCTTGAACATTTGATCCTTGGTGCTTAAAAGGAATTAGAATGGCTAAGTCTTAGAAACACTTCCTTTTTGGTGCTTAAAACAAATTATTAAGTCTTGAACACTTATTTTTGATGTTTAGAAATGAAATTAGACTAAATATTGAAATTTTGAGTTTTGGGCTTAAAATGAACCTAAGTGATTTATGTTCAATTAGTTTTTGTCCAAATATATTTTAAAGCTTTCACACTTAGGATAAGGGGACAAGTAAATAAATTCATCACACATTACAATTTAGTGGCTAAAATCAACACATACTTCAATCATAATCTTTTGACACTATTTGTGTTTTTTGTTATTATAAAAATAATGACGTGTGTATGCTCTCCTTCTATCCCCTATAGGGAACTTGGGTGACCAAAAGAGTATTTTCATTACATTTGTGCCTAGTCCAATACATGGAAATAAATTTGTTTAGGCTCTCCCCAAAATTTGTATGGTTTGGATGATCTAAAAATAACGTCTAAAATCTTTCCACTTATCATTTTTTTTCATGCAATTTGGCTTGTGAAGGAGAGGTCATTGCCTCTCATGAGTATAGGGAATCATTGAATTGGGGATTCATCTCTTGATAGTGTTTCAACCTCACTTCATAATTGGGTATAAAAATTAGGCTACACATGCTATGAGAGCCAAGGGGTTAAGCAACTAACCTCTCCTTTCATAATGAAGGCTCAAGTCAGGTCTGGTCAGCCAAATGATTCCACTAATTAGTCCATGGATGGAATCGATACGCAAAGGAATAGACCTTTACATAGTAAGTTGACTGGTATGAAATCAATTGATGTGATGCTTCTATTGTGTTAGCCACACTTGGGATCAATCTAGATGGTCATAAATTGTAAGTTTTAGTCAACCCCACTTGTCAAACCTTATTAGGATCTAGGATGATATACTTAGTTCTATTTAGTCTTTTTCCTTTATGGTTTGGTGTTTTGAGTCTAAAAATTTATTTATTTGTGCCCATGTCAAAAATGAATTTTTTTAATATGTCAATCCTTTGTTTGAAGAGGCATTATGCTGGCCATTTTGTTGCACACATTTGTCTTAATTTTTTTTCCAATTTTTTTTTTATGTATGTCTTAATCTAAATGAGCAATGTTATGCTACCCAAATCATTTCAAGATTTTGTGCCTTAGATTCTTTGAAACAAACCATTATCACATCTTTAGAGAGTGATAACACCATTACGCTACTCAATTTGTTTCAAGACTTGTTTTCCTTGTGCCAAATGCCATTTTTCTGAAACCAATACCGCATATGCCTTTTGAACCTTTGTCTTATGTCATTGTGACATTCCATTTTGTGCCTAGCTTATTGTTTGTTTGAAGATGCCTAGTTTCCTAAGTTGAGTTTTTAATTAACTTAGACAAGTTCAGATTTAAACATTTATTGATTTTAGTTTAGGCCTCATCTCACAGGGGCTGATAAAAAGATATTTCCATTTATGGTTGCGTAACTTAGGTTAATTCATTACCCAACTTTGAAAAATATTGCTTGGATTTTTGTTTAATTCCTTCATGTTATTCAAATTTTTATAGCTCATTTGTCTAAAAGAGACAAGTTTTCATCATTGTTCATTCCTTTTATTTGGGATAAAATAGTCTCCCTCCATGTGCCTTTTGCATTATGCCTTATGCCAATTGACCAAGTTTATGTTTGATTCCATATGTCAGGTTTATGACAAAGTGTTCCAAGTTTATTAGATTAAAATATCACCTATGTTTTATGTCTAGCTTTTGATGCTACATTTGGCTAATAGTCCTAGCACATGCCTTATTTTGAGCCTATATTTTAACATTGTGCTTGGCCAAAAAAACTAACAACCTTTCCCTTTCCTAGTTTAGACCTATTTGGAACATTTTGAACCTAGATTTTAGCATGTAATTTTTACTTAGATGATTTTCCTTTTGTGTGTGAGACATTTGGCGTTAGACTATTTTATACCAAGTTTTAGCATAGACCATTTTGGAGATACATCTCCCCTAGATGAAGTTAGACCAAGTTTAAAACTTTTATCCTTCAGATATTATTTTTTTAGAGTTTTTATAACTCTAAGCCCTTTTTTTTATGAAGTGTTCATTATTGACATGGATATGTCTCATTAAATTTGTGATGGAATGGTCATACAAAATCCAAATGGATACCCCTACTAGGATAATACTATTTGTGAGGAGGATTCTTATCCTCCCTACAATAATCAACATCCATAAAATACAACTAGAGATCCTTACTAGGATAAGGATAATGTTATTTTAGAGGAGGATCCATACCCTCCTTAAAATATTAAATATAGGGAATAAAGCCAAACATCATGTTCAATGATACCTTCTTTTGGCCAGTTAAAATATTATACTTGCCCTTATGTGCCCACTCATTCCCCACCTATACTTTTAACTCTTTTGGATTGTAAAAGTTATCAGGATCCAAAACAACCAAGGTATACCATTTCTATTCCAATACCTCATCCTTCAGCTTGTGTGAGTGACCAAGATCCATAACACCTTATCATTTCTATTCTAGGACCTCATCTTTGGATTTTATAAGTAATCAAGCTCTAAAATGCCCAACCATTACCACTTCAAGACCTCATCCTTTAGAAAATGTGAGAAACCAAGATCTATGTTGCCCTACCCTTATCCTTATAAGACCTCATCCTCTAGCTTGTGTGAGCAACCAAGATCCATAATGCCCTTTAGTTATCATTATAGGATCTTACGCTTTGGCTTGTGTGAGTAACCAAGCTCCACGATGCCCTACCACTTCCATTCTATGACCTTGTCCTTTGGATTGTGTGAGTAACCAAGAATTTTAATACCCTCTCATTGCCTAACCAATAGTCATTATTTTTCCATTACCAACCATTACCCACTTTAAAAAAACCCCTAATAATCATCTAACCCCAATCTAGTTAATCAATACCTCTTTAACCAAGCCAATCATTCAAGAGCCAAGATGTATTCAAAATTGGTATTTTACAACTGATCATAAACCAAGGCCAAGAAAAATAACTAATCCATGATGTTTTTATTGAACCAACCATTTTTGATAAGTCAACTTGTGATGAATCACATGTTGTTACTATTCCCATTATCAAGGAGCCTCATTCTAACAAGCCAATCTTTCTTGAGTCACTTCTTAATGATTATAATCACCTTTGGGAAAATCATTACCTTGATCATATGCCTATTTTTAAATAAAATCCATCTGATAAGATAATCTCTATGGAGTTATTTTTTGACCTTTTTCCCACCATTGATGAGTCTCACTTTGACAAACTAATTTTTGTGGATCACATTATGCCATCATAGGTTGTTACTTGTCCCACACCTAACATTTAATAAAACATCATTTTAGAATCATCCACACTAGATGAAAAATAAAAATTAGAGTCAGGTTCTATTATTTAACCAACATTAGATTTAGCATCTGAATTAGAATTGACATCAACTTCAACATGGGATTCAAAGTCCCTTAAGATAATATTAACTTCAAAATAAGAATACATTCATGGTTATTATAATATTGGTTATGCATGCCTCACAAATCAATTTAAATACATTTATGATCCTTATATGGTTTTTTATTATGATTAATTCAGCTTCAATATAATTTCTCCTAATATCTTCTATGAGGATTGTGTTACCTCCCCCATTCCATTACCATTCCACATGCCATTACCACCAAACAACATAACCATTTTATTAACATTCCACCTCCCATAAGTGCATATTGGTACCAATAAAATCATACCTTATTAAAATACATCCATGACAACATATTAGTTGAAAAAAATTAGGGAGGCCAAGACCAAATTCATATCGAAGAATAATTGCCTAGTGAAACCATTTCAGAGCTACTAGGAAAAAATCAAAGTTTAAACTCAACATTTTCTAGTGAAACCTTTTTTAATGCATTAAAATACAATAAAAATCAAAATTAAACATTCCTTAGTGAAACATTCTTAGAGGTGTTATGGAACAATCAGGATAACTTCATTGGTGAAAACCTCTTTGAGGTGACAATAGCTAAGCACAATAATTCTTCATTGGTTGATGAAGGCATAATCAAAGATGAAATCAATATAGCTTCAAATCTACAATATAATTAGATGGTATCTACTCTTAGGTCTAAATAATATAATAATATGGTGGTCCTATCAAGATAATAAACAAAAGTCTTCGACCCCACCATATCCAAAGTTATGTCAAATCCAGAATCAACAACATTATGTGTGAATGAACATCCTGATATTCATTTATTTCCAAATAATTATAAATTCCATTATCATCCACCATTCCACTTACTAATCAAACCTATCATCCAACATTTATCCCTATTTACCATCCCTAGTCATACTTTCTTTTTTATAGGCTACAAAGATACCTTGTCTCAAAGTTTTAAGTAAATAAAATCAATGACCAATGAAGATCACAACAACATCATTTGTGTCCAAATATGTAGTTAGTTTTTGATAGAGAAACAATAAAAAAGAGGTGTGGGATAATAATTTACATGATTGACTATTCTGGTTATATCATTTTTTTATCTAGATGTGCATTTCTAAATCAGTAGAAACACCATAAACATTCACCCAGGCCAAAAAACATGTACCATACCATTTTTATTTTCCATATGCCTTAATATTTTCATTTTTCCATTCCTCTTGCCATTATTCCATACCCTGACCATTTACCTCACCTTATCACTTGGGGGTAATCCTCTTAACATTTTATCCAATCTTCATACCATTAATCATCCTAAACAATGTTGTACCATTCTAATATATCATTCTATCATGCCATTCTTATGAGACTAAAGCATGTTTTTAGCCATTCTACCTGAGCCTATTTTAATCTTGATCCCTTTGGTTCTTTTTACACTTTATACAAGGGGATTCTGATCTAGTTTTAGTAGTTTTAGAATTATGTGTTTAAATGATAGTCTATGAAAGTAGTGTGATAGTTGATCTAGCAAGATACATTTCATTTATTATTTACCTTTGACTAATGTTATTTGATTATAATCACCTATGGGAAAATTTATAGTCCACCTTCTCTTACTAATTATAACCACATATGTGCAAATTAGTATCACATACCTATGCCATTATTTCCTAATTATAACTACTTATGGGAAAATTAGGAAAAATACCCTTTACCATGAATTTTTGCATCACCTTGCCATTATTATGCTCATTTGCCTAGCCATTTGTCAAATTTGAAAACTTGTTGTTACTTGGTCAAGTTTATTCCTACCTTTTGTGTTAATGGATATATTATGAATTGAGATCATTTTGGGACTATATAGGCCATGCTTGATTCACATTGAGGTCAGCTCAATACCCCTTTGCCATACACTCTCACTATTTTACAAGCAATCTAAGCCATACACTCTTTCCATTTTATGAGTTGGACCATTTAGTATCTCATCATTCCCAATCAAGTTGAGATGATTAGAAAATTCTAAAAACATTCAAAAAATTTAAAATCCAAAAACATTTATCCTATCTAATCCTAGTTGTCATCCTCAATCCACCCTACGAGGGAAACTACATTGTTAGGATTATTTCTATTGCTTTTATTTTCAAGATTCTATGTGTTTGTTTCCTATTTGTTTGTGTGTTAGTTTTATTTCCTATTTGTTTCCTTTCTATGTGTTGTTTGTTTGTTTGTTTGTTTTCTTTCTTATTTGTTTACTTTAAATATTATTTCCTCAACTCAGTCTATATGTGTTCATTGGGTGATTCCTTGTGCATTATTATTGAGTCTATCCATATTCACGCATCAACATTATCATCATGTATTTATCATTGGTACATTATTTTTAATTATTTATTAGATAAGGAGTCAGTCCTTATGCATATTTTGGCCAAATTATCATGGTGTTTTATATCATGATGCCTACCATCATGTGCTATAGCAAAACTCACCTCAAAAATTCTTAAAAGTAATGGAGCCATAGAATTTTCTCTTTGGTACCCTTAGCAAATCCTCCCACCTTTTTTAATCAAATCAACCCATTGACCATTCTAGTGATATCAATGCTAATAAGGATGAGTATCTCTATATTGGTAAGTAAAGCTGAAGCATTTTCATTGATCGATTCTTATTCTTCCATTAATGTCTTTCGTCACTTTGTGCATCCTCATATGCCTAGTTATTTTTGGCTTATTTAGTCATTAAACCATCACATCTACATTTATGCTTGATTATCTTTAATTTGTAAAATAGGTTATATCTTTGAGTTATGCTTATCAGTCTACCCTATTGGGAAAAATCAAACATCATTATTCCATCTCGATCATCTTAATGATTATAACCACCTATGGGCAAATAATTATTTTGACTCATTATACCTAACTAGGGCATATACCATTGCCATTGATTATAACCACCTTTGGAAAATTAGTGTCTCTACCTTTGTTACTAATTATAACCACATTTAGGCAAATTAATAATTTTTAAATAAATGCACACAAGGATTTTATAATTTGGATTAATCTCACCCATGGGTTAATTACACCTTTCTTCTTACTTATTTTCAAGGGAATGTCTATAAAATTTATGAAAAACACTCCCTCGAGGGGGCATCTTTCTAGGCTTCCAAAACATTATTTGGAGCCTTTTCTTTAATCATCTTCTTTTAGGCATACATGCATTTTTCTCATTATTTGAGAAGACATTATTATTCCTATAGTTTTCAACATATTCCAAAATAGCGGCAAATTATAAACACCTAAAATTGGTCACCAATGGCTTCATACTGGACTTCAAACCAATTTCTACCAACCTTTGTAAATTAAGCCTAGAAATCACTAAACATCCTAAATTCACTTGTACAACATTAGTAAAATCTTAGAATTTCATTGAGACATCTCTAAAAGGGGTATTCAATCATAAACAACAAAAACCACTCACAAACTCCTCTCCAATCATTCCAAAGCATTACAACATGAAATTTGGCCTATAGACCTATTAAATGGGGTGAATGCACACATGGAATTAATTCAAATCTTAAAAATGCTAAAATTCCTAAATAGAATAAATTAAAATTCAAGACCAAATTAAATTCCTAATTTAATTATCCATGAGCAATTAATGAATTATCAAAAATGAAATTTAAAAATTAAAGAATATCCTAGGAATTCATATTTACCTTTTTGTGAGCTATCAAATATCCTAAAATATCTCAATGTGCTTACTCATTGATAATCATGGCCATTTAACACCTTTTAACTCTATTGGGTTTGATTAACTCACTAAGGTTGGGTTTGATTATATTAATTTACAAAGGTTGGTAGAAATTGGTCTGAAGTCCAGTATGAAGCCATTGGTGGCCAATTTTAGGTGTCTATAATTTTACCCTCTTTGGGAATATGTTGCAAACCATAGGAATAATAATGTCTTCTCAAATAATGAGAAAAAGGCATGTATTCTTGAAAGAAGATGAATGAAGAAAAATCTCCAAAGAATGTTTTGGAAGCCTAGAAATCACTAAACATCCTAAATTCACTTTTACAACATTAGTAAAATCTTATAATTTCATTGAGACATCTATAAAAGGGATATTAAACCATAAACAAAAAAAAAATTTCACAAATTCCTCTCCAATCATTCCAAAGCATTACAACATGAAATTTTTCCTATATACCAATTAAATGGGGTAAATGCACACATGAAATTAATTAAAATCTTAAAAATGCTAAAATTCCTAAATAGAATTAATTAAAATTCAAGACCAAATCAAATTCATAATTGAATTATCCATGATCAATTAATGAATTATCAAAAGTGAAATTTTAAAAATTAAAGAATATTCTAGGAATTCATATTTACCTTTTTATGATCTATCAAATATCCTAAAATATCTCAATGTGCTTATTCATTTCTAATCATGACCATTTAACACCTTTTAACTCTACTAGGTTTGATTAACTCAATAAGGTTGGCTTTGATTTCATTCCAAGCTATAACTATGCTCTAAATCACCTTGGGTTAGGGTTAGTTCCTAAACATATAAATAAAAGCATTTGTCTCTCATTAATGAGAGCTTGGACATAGTAAAGTTATAATGCTAGTTTTAAAGAAAGATTGCATGATAAATAGTGTTATAATGCCAAAATTACAAGCCAAGCCATCAAGTTACATCAAGTAAGCATGAGCCAAACAATGGTGCCAAGGAGATAAGGAACAATACAAATCTATTTTCTAGAGACTTCTTGAGCATAAGTCAAGCAAGCCAAACCAACACATCACTTGGAGCATTCAAGGAAGGTAAGTAATGTGTAAGTTCTTTGAATTTTAGTTGAAATTTGTCATTTGTTGTTTATTCACTAAGCTGCCCCCTATGATCTAGGCAATCAAGTGTTAAGCTTGTTAGTGTGTTTCTTATTTCATTATTTTATATGAAAAATAATACTTGATCTAACCACCCTTCTTGGAGTACTTGATCATAGACCTCACTTTGACTTGTATTCAATATGCAAAGATGTGAGTACTATGAAAAAAAGTGACATCCTCAGATTTAATTTATAGTGAAATAAAAAAATTGTGAAGAGTACTTATGAAAATATAGTAAAAATGTCAAGAAAGCAAATAATTTTAAAGGGTGAAAGCCATGAATACTATGAATAGTGTGAACTTGATGTAATAAGTAGCATCATATCACAAATTTAGCATCACGTCCATGAACCATACTATGAATAACTATGAAAAATGATTTATTAATTAAAAAATATATAAATACCAATTGTGAATACTTGTGAAGACTAATGTATTAAAATTAGGAAATATAAAGAAATTTTTCATAGTCTTATTTCAAACTAGCAATGTTATACATAAATTATATAAGAATATTATCACTAACAAATCTAAGAATCCAATGTATTTTTATCTAGACTTGTGTATAATGGGCACATGCCCATCTACATGTCAAGATAGTTATTTTTAATATGGTAAAAGGGTTCTATTAAGTTCCTCACACATATAAATATATTAATAAATTGGTATAATTTCATGTTTTTAATATGTCAAGAAGAAATTCAAATTATAATTCTAGAGGAATTTAATGTCAAGAAGAAGTTAAAAGAAGGTATCATGTAATATAAAACTTGTTTTTTTAAAATCCTACATCGATCAAATAGTTTAATTTTTTCTCCTTTTCAAGCATAATTACATCATATCAATTTAGGAATGATTTTATGGGAGAGTAAAATTCACCTAGTGTGTCCTTACCTATGAGAATCTAGTACACCTATTGAGAAAATAGAGTTACAATGTTTTACTTTAAGATAAGCTGATCCATTATCAATTTATGGATAGAGAGAATGGTTTGGATTAAAAGTAGACCTAGAGGGTGATATTCATGCTCAATCATCTATAAATGTACATCGAAAAGGTTAACAAGTTTACTTTTCTTACCTCCTTTCATTGTAGATCTTCCAATGATAAAAGATACCCCTGATGGGGTTTTGTCTTGAGCTGAGGATGAAACATTAGGATTCATAGTAAATTTATGCTTGTCATCATTAGAAGCCTTAAAATTAGAATGTCATCCCAATTATTTATCTATATTATCCTTAATGGACTAAAGGTGAGATAAAATTGAGAAGGATGTGTCATGCTCACCCTTATTTGTAAACATCTTAGATCATGTATTGTCTTGTATTGGTGTTTAAGGCTCTATCCAAGTCATGTTTATATACCTTCCATACCTTAGTGGAAATTCATTTAACTTTTTACCAAGTTGGTATACTCCCAAATCACCTTGAATTATTTGGTTCCATGAAGAGTCTACTATTATACCATCACCTATCTCATATAAAATTGGAGAGTGTTGAATGCCAACAAAATTGGGGAAATAATAGATATTAGGTTATGGCTTAGATTTATTTTTGTGAAAGATGGGCTAACTATTACTTTGATTACCTTCAGAGCTTGATAAATCAAAATTTTAAGGATGATATCACCATCAAATTAGTCTCATGTATATTGTAAATATGGTATAAAACTAGGAGTAAAATGAGGGAGAGATGGCATGCTTACAATCAGAGTGAGGAATGACACAATTTAGATTTCAATGAAGGAGCTTCATAGTTCTATAATGAATGAATATGAATAATTTAATGGAGAAAGGAGGATTGGTGTCATAATTACTTGATATGATTACCATCCTCTAAATATGGGAGATTAAATACTTATTTTTATCATTATCATCCTCTCTAATCATGGGATATTTAACACTCTCTTTTGGCACATTTCCATTAGACCTTTATGAGCATGGGAGAGATTAAATGCTCTTTTTCATTACTATCATACCTCCCTAAGTGTTCTAAAGAGTTAGTATTCTATTTTTTGAAATTATTATAAGAGAGGCCATTGAAGTCTTATATCATCAATCATTATTTTCAATATCATGTACTAAATTTTGTAAGTGCATTGTCAAACACCTAGATTGGCTATGATATTAATAGCTTGATTAGCCTCCCTAAAACAATTATTAATTTTTGTTTTATTAAATTTTGGGAGCATTCTTAGATAATGTTTCTAGTTTCAAGACTCTTCGAGCTCATCTTCCAATTGGGGCAGGATCCTTTCTTTAATTTTGAATCAATTGTATAAAATTATAAAATACTAATTATTTAATATTAACTATTCTTTGAAAAAAGTGATTTATTTGAATAGATTAAATTAAAATTATTAGAGAATAATATCTACTAGTCGTTTAATAACTTTGAATTCCATAAAATTTTAAATTAGAATCTATAAATATGATATATAATTTGAATAAACACAAAATTAAAATATGATAATAGTTAAATTAGATTCAAATAATTAGTATTTAAAAAACCAATAATAATAGTTTCAATTTTTAATTTGGACTAGAATATGTCCAAATTTAATGAAATGATGGTTATATATGAATTATTATATCTTCTCATCTCGTGTATGTGTAAAATTTATTACCTTTACCCAGTTATTAAGGTAATCAATGCGTACCAAGATATATTCATTTTTGGATGGTTGATTTATGAGGCCAAAAATTTCAATCCCCTATTTTTCAAAAAAATTTAAGACTAAGTGTGGATAGAGATGCATTTATTTTTAATTTTTTGTGTTCCTTACACAATGATGACTATGATACTAGTGGGTATATGAAATAGTATCCTTGTGTAAAGTGTGTCAATAATAACATTGATTCAGGAACTTAGATGTTCTCTTTCCTAAAAATGCCTACCATAACATTCATCATGAAATTATTTAAGGATATTAAATACTTCATCTTCTCTCACACACTTGTGCATGAATAAGTTGAGGCCAATATAAATTAGTATCACATGATCCATGAATAAGGGATGATCATATACTCCAAATTATGTTTATCTCTTAGAGAAAAATGTTAAGGAATTCATCTTATAGTCAAATAGTTAACAATATCTACAAACCATGGAGATTTGATAGACAAGGAAAAAAGTTCATCTTTAAATGAGTCATCTACCAATGTATTATGTTCATTAAATGCTAGTCTTGATATAAAATTAATTACATTATCCTTTCCAATCCTATCAATAATAGTAATATCAAATTACTATAAAAATAATAACCATATAATTATCCTACCAATTATTTATGGTTTTCTCATCAAATGTGTAATTGCACCATGATCCATATGAACCTAAAAAAGATAACCAATAACATAGTGACATAGTATTTTTATGGAGCATACTATTGCAAGAAATTAGTTTTATTTCACTATATAGTTGAGTTCTACTCCTTAAATATTTTTATAATGAAGTATATGGTATAATTTAGTGATTCATGTTTCTATCCAAGGATAACCCCAAATGTTGTGTTAGATACATTAGTGTGGATATGAAAAGGTAATTTCCAATCTAAAACTTGCACAATTGGTGTTGTTACTAGCATATTTTTAATGGATTTTAATGATTTATTATATGAATCAAACCAAACAAAATTATCATATTTAGATAATAAAACAAATAATGGTAATACCCATAATTTCCCAAGAAGCTTCTAATTTTTTTTAATGGTCTTGGAAAGTTATTGATTAATGTCAATTTTTAGGGTATACTTATATCTTTGAAGGTGATATATGATGTGCCAATAAAAATCCTTTTATCATATTAATTGAGCATTTATCATGACTTAATGATATGTTGTTGTATTGACAGTGTTTGAAAACCTTCACTAGATTATTTATGGATTATTTATAATAATCTCCATAGATCCAGAAGTCATCTATATATATTTATAAATATAAATGGGATAGATCATAAATTATACTTATTATAACCCTTTTAAAGGTGCCATGATAACTACATAGCCCAAATGTAAGGACCGAGTATGCATAGGTGCCCTAAGGACATGGTGGTCTTATCTTGGTCATTACGTATAATTATAATCCTATTATATTTTTTTGAAACCTTCCAAGAAAGAGAAGTAATTATTTATGAAAAGTGTGTCAATAACTTGGTCAATTAATGGAACATAGAAGTGGGCTTTAATATTGGTAGTGTTGATATCTTTATAATGTACCCAAACGTGCCATTTTTTATCCTTTTTAGGCACAATGACACATGGTGATACAAATTTTATATGAGAAATAGGATAGATAAATCATGTATCTATGAATCTAAGAATATAAGAATGTAGCTCCAATAATCTAAATGAAACAAACAATTTTTGGTATGGTGCTAAAGAAAACCACCAAGAGGATAGAAATATTAGGGATTATATGGGCTATAAGAGATCTATAATGGCTATCCAATTTTATAGCTTGCACCAAGATATAGGTAGACATGAAAACTAGGTTGGGGATATCATGAACAAGAACACAAAGTATGAAAGCTACTCTAATATTTATAATAATAGTGAGGTAAGTATCTAAGACAAAACTAATGATTGCATAAATAAAATAATAATAACAATATGAAATGGAGAGAGATAACAACTAAAAAGTAAATTTAGAAGCTAAGTCACTTTTAGGCCAAATGAAATATGTTTTAAGAAATAAATAAGTTTTCAAGAAAGGGTTCAAGAGAATACCTATTCTATATTTGAGTTATCTTTCCAAAATAATATTATTATTTTTTAACAATGTAATGTTCTAATTTAGAAAGAGAGAGAGAATGTTTAGGCAAGTTTTCTAGTTTGTCTTGAACATGTATATCTCTACTATGAAATTAGGAAGTGTTCCAAATAGATAAATTGTATAGAACAAATGAATATTTCAAGCAATGAAATTATTCTTTAAAAATACACAAATGCAATAAACTTTGGAAAATACTCTAAGAAATGAACAAAATAACTATTTCACTAAAACAGTTCGAACCCTATCATATACAATACATAAAACAATGGATTTTTACTTTTCATAGAAAATTAACCTCATATCAAGCTCAAAGATAAAGTGATTTTTGTTTTCCAATGAGAAATCTAAGATAGTAAGTAATGTGGGAGGAAGACCAAGCTATGTGCAAGCTAAAGTCTAAACCAAAAGCCAAGAGCAAAAGAGGTGGTGAAGTAAGAATTTGTAACAGTGTAAGAGCTCCAACCAAGTGAACAAAATAGGTTAAATATTGAATGTATAATATTAGGATCAATCCATAAGGAATAAATAACAATTGAGAGTAATAATGGAGTCTACAAGCAAATGTATAGCAACATATGGAATCCTCTATCACCAATCAAGCTCAAGAGTGCTAAAAATGAATCAAGGGAGATTTAAGAAGGAATGAGGGTCAAGAGAGGGGATGAGAATCAAAAGAGAGTGTGTAGAGAGAAGATAAGAGACTCAAATGAATGAAAAAGAGGCATATATCCCAACTCTAATCCACCAAATGACCTTAAACTAGCCATTTTTTTATTATTTGGCTTCATTTTGGCCCTTTTAGACACATTCTACCTAGGTTGTGGCTTAGGCCATAAATTTGGTGAAGTAAATGTGAAACCTAGGCCTTGGATTTCCTTCACACAAGTCATGACCTAGGTCAAATAGGGTCCAAGGTTGGTCAACAGGCTCCTAAGAGGCCCTACGGGGTCTCTGAAAGGCTTGTCTTGTGTGCAAAAGGGATAATATGGAATAAGGATTTAAGGAGGGTAAGAACATGATTTAGGAGAAGTATAAATAGGTGGTGGATGTCTCAAAGTAAGATGACTAGGGTTGATATTTTTCATGTGAGATGATGTGTAATCATAGGGATGAGTAGGGTCATAAGAAGTACAATTACATATGCCCCCAAGGTACAAGCAATCAGTGTTTGAATGAACAAGGAATGTTATGTAGTACCTAGAAGCCATACCAAATCAAAATAAAGAAATAAATAAAAATATAAAAGGAAACATTACCAACACTTACCAGATAAGGATGGGGGTGGAAGAATTATATGACACAATCCACAGGGTGAGGGTGAAAATACTAAGTGATCCAAAATCCAACTCCAACTCTATCTCTAACTCCAAAAATTAAAGGACACAAGTGATATCAAATCAAATCATACTATCCAAAATGGCATTCACTAGGGCATTATCCCTAGTGTTCTTCCTACAAAGGATATGGGTGAACTGGACATCCTCAAAGAAAGAGAAAATCATGCACCAACTCAAAGAGGGGGAAAAACTCAGAGATAAGGATGACCCAAGCACTAGTGAGTTGAGACATGGATAAGAGTGAGTTAAAGAATAACTTCACATAGCACATACCTAACTCATGGGAGTTAATCAAGGCATTAATGGTTGCATGATACTCAATGACATTATTCATTTCATTGGTAAGGAAGAAACTAGTTATAACAAGCTCATGGCCCCATTGATCATTAATAACCCAAACTATAGCTATTGGTCCTAGGTTTCCTTAAATTTTACCATTGGTGTGAATCACCACTAAGAGGTGCACCTCAATGGGGGTCAAGGATGTAAGACTAATGACTATAGAAAGGTGATCTCAAAGCAAATTAGTGTAAGAAAGTTGCATGAGGGAAACCAGTAATGAAATAAAGCCATAATAATAATGATTTACCAACATCAGTTGTGGTAATAGATAACAAGGGAAAGTGGGGGGAAGTTTAAAGAAGATGAAGACCAATCAACAAGACTAGAGAAAGTTACAAACCACCATGGCTAGCTAACAACCCTACTTGTAACCTTGATGAATAAAAGAGATATGAAGTTATAATAGATTAACTATGGAAAAGAAGATAAATTTATAACTAAAAGAAACATGGCAAGTAACTTCTATCCTTGGGTGCCCATAAGATGAGACACTGGCTCGAGAGGTCAACAAGGACATATAAAGGGTCTTGAGAACTAAAATATGGTTAGATAAGACCTAAGGAAACTTTATATTTGAAAATAGAGGTTACCAATGTGATCAAAATGTACCAAAACCTCTAAGATGAAGGTTTTACAATTTGAAATGCAAAAATGGGTAAAACACCCAAAAAGGCCCATAAAAAGTAAGAAAAAGGGGATAAACAAAGAAAAAAGAGAGAAAAAAAGTCATTTTAACTCTTATTTTCACTCTAAGAGATAGAGGAGAGCACACCAATAACTAAATCCCAAGTGGAGTAAATGAGGACATAGGAGGGCATCAGAGATGCACAGGATGGTCCAAGTAAGTCTTATGAACAAATTTTATCAAATTTATTCATATTTTGGGGTTTGGGAGTCCCTAAATTCATTTTTAATTATTTTAGGTGATTCAATGGATAAATCAAGTGAAAAAAGGAGTCAAAATGATGGGCTCAATGATACAAATAAACCAAGACCAATGGCGGTCCAAACCAGGCTTTGTAGAGGGAAAACCAAGGAGCCATAGGACTTCCTTAGGCATCCCAATGCAAGCCATGGCCTAGCCTACCTAGGTTGTGGCTTTGCCAAAAAAACCTGGCATTGGGTAGAAAGGGGCCAAAATAGGTCCCTAAGGAGCCTAGAAGAGCTTGGGAGGTCCTAGAAGGGGACAAAAGAGGAAGGAGAGAGAGAGAGAAAGAGATAGATAGAAACATGGTATTTGACTAGTTTTTTACTTGTTTTTACTCATCTTTTGACCAATAGATTAATTCACTTGCCTATTTTCTTGCTTATGTAGAAATGTATAAGAGTTATCCTACTAGAAGAGGGAGGACCTTCATAGGTGAGAAAGAGGCTAGCACAACAAGATGGGCCATCTGAGGTGACCAACCAAGAAAGAGTTCCAGCATGGTGGGCCAAGGAGGTAGATGCTCTACCATTAGTAAACCAAGATTTCTTGTAGAGTGTAGGGTTTTGGAAACTAGTACATGTACCTTCACTACATTACTCCAAATACCTATTAAATGGATTGGTGATCACATGGATACTCAAGAGGCATGTGTTCTAGTTGGGGCCTAAGCTAGAGACCATCCTAAACATTGAGGATGTCTATAGACTCTATGGGGTAGAGCCAATGGGTAGAGAGATAGAGTTACCATTGATAGATGACATAGTAGTAATATATCTATACTTGGTGGGACCTTACACATAGTGGAACAACCATGGAGTGTATATCACACAGTTGTCACCAAGGGTACCCACTTTTTAAATAGTGATAGTAAGGGCTATGGTCAAGAGTCTCTATGTTAATCATAGTATAGGATGACTACCACTTTTATGGATAGAAGTTGTCTAATGAGATAAGGGAGGATATATATTTACCTAGGGATAATATATCCTAGGTGGATTATACTAGTAGATGTATCACATTTAGTGCCTAAGGTCAAGTGGATTGACATAGCCTAGTTTACTCATGTCTTGGGCTTAAAAGAGGCTCCCACTGACATAGTTGAGGAAACCATATGGAAATGAGGCATACCCTACACTAGAAGAGGGTGTGGAATTAGCTACATGGTTCATTGAGAGTGTGGGGCCTATACAAACCACCTTAGATGTAGACATATTATTGAGTTACATTTGAGATCCCTATAGGTCTATAGTGTGGCTAGAGTATGGTGGGGTAGATCCCTACTTGGTATGGAAGGATCTCTAAGGTTCATAGAGATCATACCAACATCTAGGGAGATAGGATATGGTGGGGTGAGGGAGATGGTCATAACCTAGGCTAGTTGGGGCTAAACATGATAGGTAACTGAGGTAGAGTGAGGGGTTGATGGTAGAGAGAGGACATCATGGCATAGACCACAACCACTAAGAGGAACATGATTTTTAAGGGGGATATAGAGGCCATTAGTATTTCCAAGTAAGACAAGCGTATTTTCTAAATATTACTTCATATTATAACTCATCCTTAGTAAGAGCTGATATGTGACTAACATATGTCTTTATGTATGTGTGAAGGAGACCAACCTAGCTAGATTAGATCCTAGGTGGACCTACTACTAAGGGAACTATTCCTTGATGTGCTAGGGACACCATTGATAGAGTGGGTACTGCATCTACCAATAGAGGTAGAGACACATACTTAGTTTTGATAGGTGGGTGCATGAGTCTCACTCAAGATCATGAGGGTATGGCATAAGATTCCATAGGTAGAAGTTGAGTTAGCATAACATGAGGCATCAATGGTAAACCATAGGGTGGATGTAGTGGAGACTGAGGTGAGACTAGTAAGAGTAGAAGATAATTTTAATTGGCTACAGGCTAAGCTATCTTGAGAGTAGACCATAGGAGCTTAGGCACTTATAATTAGGGTAGATCAATTAGCTATAGTGGAGGAGACCCTAGCTTGAATATTTGAGAGGTATAGATCAAGATATCCACCTAAAGTATGATTATCATTGATACTACCCAATCTTAGGTTGATTAGATATGCATATGTAGCCATGCATGTGACAATTTTTGGGGACTATGAGCCCATGTGATGTACCTAGAGAAAAACATGTATTTTTTATGATATATATACAATAATTTTCTCAATATTATCACATGTGTGTATATGATTTTTTTTGTGATATGTATGTTTCATCTGATAATACTACTAAATACATATGATTAAATAGTATCAACCACTAATAAGGAACCCACATACACACACATATACCAGTGGCACAAAGGTTAGTGGGAATATAATAGAGGAAAGGCTCACCTTAACACTATAGGTGACTTTCCTAGAGGTCCATATGGACCCTAGACATGGAATGTCTTGAGGCAAAACCCATTAATTAGGTATAGCAGGGGCTCACCTTCAAGGGTTGAGAGATGAAAAGCCTTGTTCTCTAGAGAGGTGGTGATGACAAAGGGGCCAGACCATTTGTGTGTGAGTTTGCCCTTATTACATTTCTCCTTATCAAAAATAAGGACCATATCACCTACCTTGAAATGATGAGGGTGCACCAATTTCTCAAATTGGTGGCACTTATGGTGCTAGTAAGCATGGTTGTACTCAAGAAAAGCTAGGCATCACTCATCTAACTGATCAAAATTAGTGAGGTGAGTGGCACATTATTCTTCATAAAAAAGAGAATTAAACCTCTTAATCTACAATGAAGGGATTAAGACCTCTAAGAAAAGGATAGCCTCAGACCCATACATGAGAGAGTATGGGGTCGCCCCCATGGCCATTCAAAAGTTAGTTTGATAGGCCCAAAGGGTAGGATAGAGAATGAGATTCCATTATCTCTTAGACTAGGCAATGGTATAGACAAGCATCTTCTTCAAAGTTTATTTAAATATTTTTTTTTCCTATTTCCTTAGGGGTAACGGGTAGAGGAGAAACAAATATTGAACCCAAAGCATTAATTGAGCTCACTCATTTAAGGGCTTTATAAACCCAAACTATTATTAACCCTAATTGTAGTGGGAACCCTAGACATACAAATAAGTTTGTTTAGGATGAAGTTAGTGGTGGTCTTCCCATACATGCCATTGAGAGGCATGGCCTCAACCTACTTCATAAAATATTTAGTGTTGGTCATGAACCAGTGATGGCCATCAGAAGAGGTGGGTTTGAACTCATCGATGAAGTTAAAATCAAAAATCAAGAAGGGCCAAACAATCAAAATAGAGTGTAGGAGGTTAGTTGAGGAATTAATAACATCCCTTATGACTTGAAACATCTTACACTTGCTGGTGTACTAGATTGCATCTTTAACAGAAGTAAGCCAGTAGTAGACCATCTTAATAATATGTTGAGCAGTGACCTACCCTCCTGGGTGGCTACCATAAACACTCCAATGAGAATCCTCTAGCATGAGAGGGATGTCCTCAAGGGTGAGGCACTACACCAAAAAACTATCAAGACCCCTCTTGAATAATATGCCACTAATGATGACATAATAAATGATGAAATTATGGATCTGATAGTATTTCTATGAAGAAGCAGCGGTGGGATAAGAATAGTCTTCAAGGTAATGAACAATGTCCTAATACCAATCACACTTAGAGACCTCAATATAATCAACTAAGTAGACCATCTCATATATAAAGGGATCATCAACTAGCTCCATGTTAGGGTTGGATAGAGGGCACTCAATGATTTGGTTAGCCACAACTAATCCCTTGGTGGAGTTTTGGTTAATAATGTGTAATTTGAATTCTTGAAGAAGCATGATCCACCTTGTAGTCCTACTAGCAAGATATGTCTTTCTAAGTAAGTAGTGAAGTGGATCAGACTAGATAATCACATTGGTAGTCTGGCCTAACATGTAATGTCATAACTTCTTTATAGCAAATATGAGGGAGAAGCAATTATTCTCAATAAGATAATAGTTGAGTTTAGGGATAACCAACATGTGAGAGATGTAGTAAATAGCTCTCTCCCTATTAGTGTAATCCTTAAGGCATAACATGCCCCTGATGGAAATATTAGTGACATAGGTGTATAAGATGAACTCATGCCCCTCAATGGGTTTCATTATGATGGGATGATTATGAAGCATATGCTTCAATTCCTTGAAATACACTTAGACTTTAGCAGAACATAAGAACATAGTGTCTTTATGTAGGAGACATGTGAGGTGTATATATTTTTGAGCATACTCCTCAAGGAAATGTCTAAGAAATTTGAGTCTTCCTAAGAAGGATTATAACTAGACAAGGTTACATGGGGGAAAAATCTTCAGGATCACCTTGATCTTGGTAGGATCCACTTCAATGCTCCTTTGCAAGACGAGGAAGCCAAAAAAACTTTCTAGCTAAAACACTAAAAATACACTTCTTAAGGTTCAAAATAATGTGATACTCTATGAGATGCTTAAATATGATTTTGAGGTCTCACACATGCTCATCCTTCTTTTAATATTTTCCAAAGATATCATCAAAATATCACTCAACTACCTTGTGGATAAGGTCATGAAAAATGTGGGTCATGGGACATTGATACGTAGCCCCAACATTTTTTAGACCAAAAGGCACGTCAACATAATAGAAGGTACCCCATGGGGTAGTTAATGTCATCTTGTGTTGGTCTTTTAGTGAAATTTGGATTTGGCTGTACCCAGAGAAACCATTCATGAGGGATATGATCTCAAACTTAGTAGTGGAATCAATAATCTAGTCTATCAAAGGAGTAGGAAATTTATCTTTTGGGTAGGCCATATTGATATCTTAAAAGTTGATACAAATTTGAATATCCCCATTCTTCTTGAGAGTGGGGAAAATGTTCTAAATCCATCGAGGATAGTCAATAGCTTAGATAATGCCAACTTAGATGAGTTTTTTGATCTCTGCTTTGACCAACTAGGAGACTTTAAGAGCTATGGGTCATTTCTTTTGGTGAATGGGCCGAGTCTCATCATCCATAATGAGGCTATGGATGACTATGTTAGGATTTATTCCCTTCATATAAGCATATTCCCAAGCAAATACATCTATCTCATTCCTTAGGAGAAATGCTGACATTGATGTTGATGATCTTAGGCCTTACTAAAGTGCCAAGGTTGAAATATATGGATCCTTAAACATCCATATCATTACCTTCCTCAAATCACCCAAGTGCAATAGGGAACAAATCATCTAATAGTTTATTTTCAATTACCAGGACATTCATGTAGGAAGTCATGAGGTTGGTCTATCTATGAGAGATATATCTAAACCAAGATGATCAAGGGGATAATGATACTTATGACAAGGTTATATGATCTTGTTTTAACCCTTTCTATCCTTTAACAAGTTGCATGCCATAACATGAATGGAATAACACTCAATATTAGACTTGGACAATCTAGCAATCTTATTGGGAGATGTATGGAGAGAGCCTACACTTTGATGGGCAAAGCATGTCATAAAGGGGTACTCAACATTTGGAGAGACATCCTAAAAGAGATATCCAAAAAGAGATGGGTTGGCCTAGTATTGTGGAATAAAAGAGGGAGTCATCCAAATCATGCCAGACTCTGAAGGAATGAATGCTAACCTATACTCAGCTAGATATAAATGTTCATCCTTAAAGAAATGAGAGTCAAAAATAGGGGGTGTATGAGAATTTATATACTCCCATGAGGAGATAGTCAAATCCTTAGCTAAGGGATTTATATTTGTGTAGAGAAACACCTATGGATTTGGGTTAGCCTCCAAGGTGTGAACCTTACCTTTGTGCATAGACTACAACATGCAAAATGTGGCTAACATAATGGCTTGCATGGCAGTGGTACAAGGGTGGCCAATAATCATGTTGTATGAGAGCTCAAGGTCTAACACACATTACTCAATTTTTGCTATCTTGGGGCCAAATATGACCTATAGCTTCACACTCCCCACCAATGTAACCATGTCGTTATTGAAATCTACATAGTTATGGTGAGAATTGGAGAGCTTCTTTCTATTGATCCTGAGATCATTAAACACACGTAGAGGTATGATATTCAACATAGATCCTTCATTGATAATACACCTCTTGACATGAAAATCATTAACATAATTCTTGATGTATAGATGGAAATTAACCCTCTTTACAAGAACTAAAGCATTTGGAAAAGAGTATAGGTGAAAATATAAGATGGGAGGATGAGGGTTCTCATGTGTGTTAGAGTTAAACAAAACTTTGACATCATCATGCATATAATCCTCATGATGGAGACCAAGATCATTGAAGACAAGGACCATTTACTCAAGGCAAAGAAAAATAAGGTTCCAAATGGATATCTTAGTTGAGAGGCCCTAAACTCTTCTATGATAGAGCAAGGTTGTTGTCTATCCTGGGGAGGGATGTTCTACCTAAAGTCAAATCTGACCTTAAGACATCCTATCTCCATGGGCTAGATAGGGGTCCCAACACCATTAGTATCTCTAATAGGGTTATTGGTCTAACCAAAGTGTGTGTTGACAAAGCACCTATACATAGTAGAGGCTATATTGATAACAACAATAACCTTACTACTCTCACGCTTGGATTTCCCTCTCAAGTCAGCTTGGGAAGAAGAGTTAGAAGAGGTAGAAAATAAAGAAGGGGAATGTGGGGACTTAACCTTTGATTTATTATTATTCTTCTTCTTCTCCTTGTCATGGTTAGGTAGAGGCTTCTTAAACACATTCAACTTGTGATTGGGTTTTGTAAGAAGAGAACTCTGAGACAGAGGTTAGGCTTGTACACCAAACTTTTGGGTGATATAATTGGCATCATTGTGCCTCCTCATCCAATGGAAATTTCAAAATTTGATAGGGTCATAAGGAAACATCATCCATTATTTCACTATGCTTGATTCAAAATACTTATTTTTAGTTGGATTCTTGCTCAAAGCATTCACCTCATATCTATCCTTCTTATCCTTCCTATCAAGAGGATAATTAGTGACAGCATAATTGGTTACATTATGGTTATGATCATGCAAAAAGGATGACTTTTGGGAAGGGATGGGTCACATGCCCACATGCACCTCAAACAAATTGATGTTTAGAGATTCATTAATGGCTTCATCATAAGAGGTAGGTTCACACTTGAGGAACTCAAGGTGAACCTTCTACCTCAATGCTCATGTGAACATATCATAAATTTGGTCATTCGAGAGCCTAGTCCTACATGTATGAATAACTAAGCACCATATATGCACAAAACTAAAGTTTGACTCATCATTGGCCTGCAACATGGAAGTGAGTGATTAGATGCTAAGATTAAAGGGTCTAGAAATATCAAAATATTGAAAGAAGTCATCCATAAGGAGTTAAAAACTAAAGAGAGAATCTAGTAGTAGATTTTGAAACCATATAAGAGCTTTAACTCATAGAGAATAAGAAAATATCTTCAACATCATGCCTTCATCCTACTCTTAATCCATACACGCCATCATGAATGTTGTGATATGCTCCATGGGATTGGAGTCTCACATCCCATTGAACTTAGGCAATTTAGGGATAGGATTAAGAAGGGGAATAACATGGACCTAAGGGGATAGAGGGTTCCAATGGAGATCCTCATAATCATGATTGATATCAAGTTGGTGATGAACTCCAAGAGGAGGTTTATGATGGTGATTATGTTGCCTAGTCCCAAAGGAATCACCATAACCATGACCATAAGAGAGATGACATCAGGGAGGCTCTTAATGGGGAGGATGATCATAATGGAGGTCATCTTTCCATGGTGTGGGAAATGGCCACAAGAGGTGTGATGGTCCCCATGAAGATGATGGGAATACATAGAATACTCATGGAATCATTCATGATGACTAAGATCTCTATGGTACTAGTCATATGCCATCACATGAGGGTTAATGGATGGTTATTGATGCTTATAATATGTATCCCATGTATCTCTAGTCTACAAGTGTCAATCAAAATCAACATGCTCATCAAAAAATCTAAAATAAGGACTAGGAGGATGGTAAGAACCCCCAAAATGGGGATACCTTTTTGAGTAATAGTACCTATGACCCACATCATGGATATGAGGATGTTCTTACTCTAGAGTATCCAACCAGGAAAGAATTATGGATCTCACATGAGAACTGGTCAAGGCACTTAACATTGAGTGAGTGTGGGATCTATTTCTAGAGGAACATGCTACCAAATCCTAGGGGAAGAAGTAAGAACTTAATTCACATGAAGATATATATATGGTAATCATTAACGATTTCATGTAACTATTCAGTGCATAGTTGCACAAAGATATCCTCATCACCTTGAAAGGGTGAATGAGGTGAGACATGAGGTTGAGATAAAACATCCTCAGATGAATAAAGCTTAGAATATTGAAAAGGAGACCAAGTCCATTGGTTATATTCCTAAAAATATTTTTCCCTTTCGAACATGAGAGGGTGTAGACTACCATGTTGGGTCAAGGGAAGTTCCTAGGTCCTATGGTGTCTATGTCATTCCATCACAAGCGTAACTTGCTTAGTGGTGAGCTTAGGGATCAGACCCTAAATCCATCGATATTGGCATCTCAAAGGTGGGAGATAAGACATGGATTTAATGAATCATGAGAAACATGAAAGATAAAAAAAGGCAAACTAATAAAAAACCAACTAAGAGAAAGACACAAAACCAAAGTAAGAGAAAATAATGAAGGTGAGAGCCAAAATATAACTGAAAGCAAAGCCTAATGGATAACAGATGGGAGTTGGCTAGGAGATCTCTAAACAAGATATGAGTAATGTGAAACCATAAGTGAGGTCCCACTGGGCCTTCTAGAATATAGCTCCAAGAATTTGAATGGAACCACTAGTGTTTGGCATGGTGCTAAGTAAACCACTAAGAGGTTAGAAGGCTCAAGATGGATTATAGGAGATCTATAGTGGCTATTAAATTTGTTGGATTTCACTAAGATATAGACAAATTTGTAAACTAGGTTGGGGAAAGCATTAATAGGCACACAAAGTATGCAAGCTACTATAACAGGTCCAACCAAAGTGAGGCAAGTAGTTGAGACTAGACTACTGATTACATAAACAAAGTGACAATAATAATACCAAATAGAGAGAGATAGTAACTAAAAAGTAAATCTAGAAGCAAAGGAACTTTAAATACAAATGAAATACATTTCAATCAATAAATACATTTTCAAGAAAGGGTTTAAGAGCATGTCTATTTTATATTTGAGCTATCTTTCCAAACCAATACTATTGTTTTCAAATAATGCAATGTTCTAGTTTATCAAGAGAGAGATTGTTTAGGCAAGTTTTCTAGTTTGTATTTAGCATGTATATCTCTACTATGCAATGAGGAAGCACTCCAAAGAGAGAAATGGTATGCAACAAAAGAATATTTCAAGCAATGAAAGTATTCTTTAACCATACATAAATGAAAGAAACTTTGGAACTATTATACCCAACATCCCCCTTCCTTTAAAAGAGAATGGGACCCACCTTTTTAAAAAAAATTATATTCTAATATGGGGTCCTTTTCATATGTTTGTGCAAAAATTGGAAAATCTAAGGCATTTCACTTTTTGGCAGGATAATATTGGCTTTGTGTTTTATGATACTAACTTTGGTATGTAAAGATGAATTCTTTAGGTGTATGTTCTTTAGGATATTTCTTTCACCCCTCATGAAAATTATATTTTTGGATTTTATGTTTCGGGTATTCTCATCCCTATTTTACTTCAAGATTATTGTTCGAGAATCCTTATTTTGTTGAGAAATTATTGCAGACATTTCATCTAAAATAATTCTTTTTAATGAATTTAACCTATAGAATCTTAGCCTTACAGAATTCCAAACCACATACACTTTCCTCAAAACAAATTCCTTGATGGATTACCCCTTTGACCCTATCCAACCTACCCTTCGTAACTTTTGAAATATCCCTTAGTTGTATAGAAGTAACCTTTAGGAAATAAAAAGTTCCCTTTAGGTATTATCAAGTAGACCCTTTAGAAATCATTTTTCATGAATAAAATACTTTGAATCTCATCCCACTTACCATTTGGGACTCTCAAACATACCCTTCAGGCTTGTTGAAAATACCTTTGCCTTATGAACTAGCTCTTTGACAATTATTTTGACAAAATCTTATAAGGAACTTACCCTTTAAGTTTTGTGAAAATTACCCTTTAGGAATTTGGTCTAAGCCACTTTAACCTATAAGACATATCTTTTGGATGTTTTTCCTTGCCCTTTTTCACCCTACAAAAGTTCCCTTTGGCCTTTGTGTTTTGGACCTCTTGCCATAAACCTACCCTTCGAGTTTGGTTAGACCTACTCTTTAGGATTTTTCTCCCAAGTTATGTGCACTTCTTGAAGTAGATACATACTCTTTAGATATTTCCAAAAAATACCTCTCATCCCTTATGGAGTATCCATATGCCCTTTCCCTTATCCAAACATACCCCTTTGAGTTGGTGAAACTCACCCTTCGAGACTTTTAAAATGACCCTTAGCCATATGAAAAGTACCCTTCAAAGATCAAAATTATCCTTCAACCCTCCTAAAAATACCCTTCAATACTTTTGAAAGAAACTTTAAGTTATATGGAATTACCCTCCAAGAAATCAAAAGTGCCCTTTGACCTTCATGAAGTAGACCCTTCAAGATTTGTGTCATGGACAAAGTGCCCTACAAAGTGGACCCTGTCGATCAAAAGTACCCTTTGGGGAAATTGAAAATTCCCTTAACCTCAAAATATCCCTTTGAAATAATTTTTTTAGGAATTTTCTTGGATGAATCCTTTGATAAACTATTATTGATAATTTATCCAAAACAAATCCCCCAAAATAATTAGTCTACAAGCGTTGACCCAAAATCACTTTTCCAATGTACACCTTAAGCACTTTATTATTGGGAATATTACTAAGGCTCATCAAACTTAGCCAATATAAAATCAAAAATACTTCCTATTAATATATTAAATAATTCCCCTGCCAACCTGAGCTAACAAGTTTGAATATAATTAAAAGTGAATATTACATATTTATATCACATAAATTGATATTCAATACAAGATCCTATATAGACAATATGTAGATAGTGAATCCATCATTTAAATTTAGTTAAATTGCATTCAAATCCTCCCAATTTTAAGTAGAGATCGATATCCCTAGTACACATCTCAATAGTTTTATAAGTATAACAACACCACGCTAAAAGTCAAAGTGTTTACACCACATATGCAGCATATTAAAGGAAACTATAAGTATCCTAGAGTATGAATTAATGGCTTCTACATATAGGATGTTTCAAGGAATGAATCCACCATACACATTTTTAATTAAATATTCTATAGAGTTCAAGGACACTATCTTGGATGTGATGCTATTTGGAGATAAATATCAAAACTATTCACAAATTTGGGATGCCATCGATTTAGTGGAGGCATTTTCACTTGAAAATGAGATGACATTAGCAGACAAACTATTTTTCAAGTAATTAATAGCACATAAATGTTAAGAATTACACTTCACTATGGCCAAACTAGAAGTTATGCCTTGCATTGACCTTGTCAGGGACTTGTTCTTTTTGGGAAAGATATCTATCACAAGATGATTTCTTACTTCATTCTCATAGTGATATGATGGTCACATGCATCTCCAATAATGATTTTTAGAGGTATTTATCTCTCAAGATACCAGGCACTTACTTTGACAAACACACTTTTGTGTAGTTCAATGAATAAAATTCAATCAAATGGGTGTTATCATCATGGGTTCTCCCCAAACAAACAATTGCATGGAAGGAGAAAAAATTTAAGGGAACAATTCCAATTAAGAAGTTTAGGATACAAATTCATATTGATATAACATTGCTCAATAGATTAAATGGTATTCCCAACATCCATTTTATGAATTTAGATTGGGTACCATTATTATATATGATGTTGTCACATGATGTCATTTATGACCTAGGGGAAATAATTAGTTTAAGATTGAGGGAACAAATTATTCATAAAGATAATCATCCCACACCCATAGGATATTTTTACATGATTTCATATTTAGTAGACATAATCATGGGCATGTGCTATAAGGACTTAGGTAATTTGTGGACTCCTACCATAGATTGCAAGAAAAATAGAATTTTTTATTACTACTAATTCATGAACATATACACTTACACTAAGCATATGGTTAAGATGTGTGAGGACATCTATCACATGTATAGAAAGCCATTCATAGCTTGCCTATGCCTCAGATTGGGGAGAATATTCAAAATAATTTGGATGGGAAAGAAGATTACTTATTTTACCCAAATTTTACTATTATTATGATATGAGGAAATAAGATTAGGCCACTATGTCTCCCAAAATATGTATCAGATAAATTGGCTACACAAGAGATTGATTTCCAGTTAAGGAATAACATTGAAGAAGATTTGGTAAGGCAAATGAAGGCTTTATACTTTGGAAAATTGATTTAAATTAGAAAGATGGTGTATCAAATAAGAAATCATCTCAAATATGTGGGTGGAAAGTGACACTCTATGGCTTCTAAACACTTAAATACAGAGAGTAGGATCCTCATGAGCTAATCCAGAAACATATTCATGGATTTAATATCCCTTATTGCCATTAGCCTTATGCTTATGATTTTATTTTCATGAATTAAAATTTTTATGAAGATGTGTTAGATCAAGCATAGATTAATGGCCTATAAGAGGATCATCTGAGAATGATCAAAACTAACCCTTCCATCTCCACCAGGGAGTTGGATAGAAAAAAAACACTCTTTAATGGATGAAAACATTTAGACTTATACAAGGGAATTTCATGAGAACAAGAAGCTTCCTCCTCCCAAGGACTTCCTCTAAAATTTAAATTGAAAATAGTGAAGAGAGAGCCGAAGATACCTAAGCCCAATTATCAAAGAGGAAGACAAAGAGTAGATTCCATTAGTTTGGATTCTAATGAGGAGGGAGACAAAGTGCAATATATACCTACTACAAGCTCGGGTCAAGTTCTTATGGCTATCCCCTAGGTTTATATTATTTCATCTAAGGAGATATATAATTTACAAGTAGCAACATCCACCTCCTAGGGATTTTATGTATAAGGAAAGACCCCTTTGGTCTATATAAGGAATCCCATAGGCAGCCCTATAGGCATCTCAAGGCTTTCCCACTCCACCTCCAAGTTCACAACTAGCAAGGGAGGTTATGGTTATCATAAAGGACATAGAGGTTGATTTAGATGAATAAATTGAGTTGGACATGTCCAAGGCCATAAGTATCTAAGTATACCCAATAGAGATTCACCTCTAAGGTACTCAAACCTTTTCAAGTTTTCCTTTATCTTCAATTTCCTTTGTTGATCAAGTTCTAGTCTAGTTTGTGTAATTTCCATGTCTACTACATTCACCCCTTCATTCCTTACACCACTAAATCTACTCCTTCCATTTTCACCACCACCATTGATCCCTCTATTGTCATTTCCACACCACTTATTATGGCTATTCCCTCTATAAGTGTTGGCATTTCAACTTTGAGAATTATCAAGAAGAAGGAATCCAAGAAAGTCAAAATTGCTCTTTTCACCCCTCAAATCAATGTTTAATCCACACAAATTTCCTTTCCACTCCCTACCACCACTTCCATAGAGGAGACCATAGTCACAATTACTATTAGGAGATAGAAGGCCAAGCCCTAAATAGTTGTATTCCACCCACTCCCTCAATTTAGAGGAGTGGATTGGTTTAAAATAATTTGGTATTCCTGACTTGATGTTTTAATAAAGGCTAGAAAGAAGAAGAAGAAAGTGGAAGAAGATGTTGAGGATCAGGTTTTGGTCACAACTTTTGATGCATCCAATCTAAACATTCCACTATGGACAATGGATTTGGGAAGCTAGACTTCTCAAATGCCAATTTATAAGATCATCAAGCTTCCCTCTATGTCCACCTTGTTTGATCCTCCAACTAGCATTATCTGAAGGGTGAGGAAGAGGAAACTTGAATATGACCAAGATGTAAGAATCATCCTTGAAGAATGATAACTAGTGTTCTCCCTAACCAAGAGGTAGAATAAACAACTAGAATAGTCTATATATGAGGAAAATCTATCAGACTTGACTCAAGTGCACAAAGATCTTGTAGTGGCCATTCATGATTGCACTGAGTTAGCTCGACAAGAGCTAGAAAAGGAGGTAAAGGACTTAAAAACATATATTGATCATCTTAGGTAGAAATATAAGATAGTTCATATTCCTATGGGTATTGAAGATGAGGTTCATGGGGCTGCATCAAAATGTTACAACTCCTTAGAGGCCATGGAATTTATAAAGGCTAAGATGGATCTCCATGTGAACCAAGCAAATTAGTTGTGAAATTCCTTAGTTCAAGATATTTTCAAGCTCAAAATGCTACTTATCTATATAGGCAACTCTTTATATAACCATCTTGATTTAATGACAATGCTTGAGACATCTAATGCCTTAAATCTTGTTTTCATTTAGAAAGAGGAGGTGAAGGACTAGATAAAAGTAGTTAGGGATTTGATCCATAAATATCAATCACATGAGGCTCAAATCCTTCAAATTTTAGATAATTTGAAATTATCCAATGCAAGATATTCTACTGGTAAATTGATTAGTAGAATTAATTTTGATAAAGTTGTTTAGGAGGCTATAGAGAAATTTAAATAGAGCATACAAGGTTTGGAAATTAAAGAAATATAATCTAAGTTAAGAAAGGCTTAGAGGAAGGTAACTGAGGTTAAGATTTTCAAAAATAAATCTTAGATAACCAAGGACAAACATGTGAGACTCCTTGGACAAACCAAGAGACTTCACTGACCACTATTACTTAACTTAGACATTATCTAATAATAGCATGATGTAACACACAAAGTATACAAAGATAATGAGGCAAAGAAGAAGCAAGCTTCTAGTAGTGTTTTTATATATTCAATTACTAATTCCACTTCCATTCCTACTAAATCACATGCAACACATCAAACAACTTAGCCTTGATAGGACAAAACATTATGCATGTACAATTTTTGTAAAGGTGCACATATTTACATTTTCCTTGAGATTAGAATGAATCATTATAAAATTGACTTTATATTTTTGTTTACATGCACATGTTACATAGTTTTTTAAAATTTAATTTATCTATTTATGGATTTCTTTTAATATTTTTTTCTTATACAACTTTGGACCATAATTAGAACTACACATTTTAACTTCAACATGTAATCATCATGCCTAGACTTGGAAGATGAGGCGACCCATTCCCCAAGGTCTATAAATATAATTATACCCCTAATTTATTTTAGGTCATAAAATTTTGGAATACAGAGCAAAAAATTAATTTCAATCATCAAGCAAAATGTTTTAAGTATTTTATTTCCAATTTTGTGTTATTAGTTATTATTTCCATGGTTGTTTTTTCTAATAAATATTTCGTGTGATAAATCCATATATATATTTTTGATTGCTTTGGTTAATATTCTAATCTTATATGTGTAATAGCTATTGAAGATTGGTGAATGTATTGATTAAATTAGTCAAGATAAATTGAATTATATTTCTTGAATGTGTACTGGTGTTTTTTTGGTGTAGTTTTATGTGGGTGTGTTATAGCTACCTCAGATAATTCATTAATCCTGAGCTATAATATTATATTTAAATGGTGTGCAATAGCTAACCTAAAATAAGAAACCTTTATCTGAGGATAGATAAATTCCTACATCTATAATTCCCTAGAATTCTTAGCTGTACCTAATTTCATGTGTGCTATTGTTGCTACCAATAGGCATTGGTTTTTAGAAAACATAGGTCTATCTAGAAACCAACCAAGAAAGTAATTTCAAAGATCCATAGAAAACTTCTTTTTATCCTACCTTACTATTCTTTTTATGTTTTTTTATAATATATTTAACCATTTTAGATTAGAAATAGTCACCCACCCAACTCATTTAGAAAACCACTATTTTTATGGTCCACACCTCCATCCAAAAAACCTTGTCAACAACCTACATGCTTTACCCCTATTCCATCAATAGGTTGAAATAAAATGCATACCTAAAACTTGTGCCTTGGAGTAGATTTTACCTTCATTAATATCCTAAAACATTGGAGGCTACCTCATTTGACTATGGTGTGCATAAAACCCACATCAATAATATTTCACTAGTGCTAGAAGGAGGGCATGAACCCCAATAATAGAGGTTATTATTTTCATAGAGTTTCAATATAATCACTTAGAAGAGTGACTATATCTAATTCCTAGGTTTTTTTTATTAGCCTCACCCTTGACATGTCATAAAAGGCCTAAATCTATGTCAATAGATCTAGTTCAAAACAATCCACCTCCACTAGGACACCCTTTACCCATAAGGAACCTTTTGCTTGTTAATCAAATAATGGCTCAACAACAAACCTAGTTATTTATATCTATTATTGTTATCCTAGGGGATGTGAATGATTTACCCCAAAATCATAAAAAGTATCTACCATCTTTCTCTCTGTCAGGGCTTGGAACCATAAAAAGAGCATATCAAATCTATTAAATCCACTTTAAGGTTAATGAATGTGGTTGATGAAGATGTTGCATGTTGATTATTTCCTTTTAATTTAATGGATACTAATTACGATTTGTATTTTAATCTAATAAAACACTCCATCACTAATTGGGAGGAATGTCAAATGGCTTTTCTTGCATAGTTTAGATAGGTCACCAATCTTGGATTGGTATATCATCACTTCACTAGTATGAAGAGGGATCCCAATGAGCCCATTTGTGCTTTTAATGCAAGGTGGTAAAAGATGTAAAATTGGTTGACCATGAGGTATAAACTAGAACCTACATTGTCATTGGAGATGTACAAGAATGCCTCAGATGCTATCACCACCATGTTCCTAAAGAGAGCATATACTACTAATACTTTGGTGTTGGCATTCAAGGAGGCTACTAACATCGATAGACAACTCAATCTAAAAACACCAAGGACACCTAAAATCAATAATGGATTTCCAATACATAATCTAATACCACATGTGAATCAGAATGTCCTAGCATTTAATCAAAATCAATTATACATAGTACCTCCACTAACATAGATGATGCAACTAAATTTTTGGTACATGAACAATAATGTAATAGGAAATAGTTACCAATAAAACCAAAATGAAACTATACTTCTTACATATGTTCTAAAAGGTATGGATTCCACAAAATACAAATTGGATTTTATTCAGAACATAGTCCACAAGCTGAGTAATGATTTTTTGAACATACAATGATAGATGGACAATGCCAATTCCCAAATGACAATTATAACACTATGTTCTAGAGATATAACAGACTATTCAATAGGCCTATAAATAATATGGACCAACCTAGCAAGATCAAAGAAATCAACATTATCAAAACAACTCACCCCAGTTGGTGTAGGATACATAATACACTTTAACATAGTGAGTTCAATTACATTGAGTTATGTATAATGTTTGAGATCTTTCAGAGGGAAGTAATTAGATAGGATCATATGAATAATCCACCAAAATCTCATTAGGATCTTAGATATCCTAGCATAACCATGTTCTTTGAGACTCACAAGTTTCCCTTCCTAAAAGAAGATGATAATGAACCAAAGGATAATACAGACAAATTTCATACTTTCCAGTAGTTTTAGAGATGTGTGTACAAATTAAGGAACAAGTAACTACTTACCACCTCAATCCTCTAAATACCACAATAATTCCTCCAAATCCCAAAGTGGACAACAAGCCACCCCCTCCAAAAGGGAATGATCAACTATCAAACAAAGAAGAATCAAGTAAAGGATGATACAATATCATGGAATATATGAAGAAGATTAAGGCAAACATAACTCTCCATGAGTTAGCCCAAATTACTAAGCAAAAATAACTATTATGGAAGTCCTTTACTAGAAAGACCCCTATGGAAAGAATTAGAGTGGCTACGGACAAAGTGAATTTTGTTGATGCCAATGTCATTTAAAAGAATAAACCCAAAGTACCACCATTTTTGTTAACCACCAAAGCATTTGGTAAGAAAATTAATAACTATTTGGTTAATTCTAGAGCATCTACAATTGTTATGCCTACTTTTATATGTAAAAATCTTAGTCTTACCCCAAGTCCCTCAAAGAGATTAGTCTCTCAACTAGACAAAATGGTGTTACTAGTAGTGGGAGAACTAAGCAATGTACACATCCAAGCAGCATTAAAACTAATAGTAAAGATGACTATTGATATCCTTATAGTGGATACACCAAAAGGTTACAGATTACTATTGAGTAGAGATTGGTCCAAAATTCTTAATGGGTATCTTTCCATAGACATCTCACATATATGGCTGCCATGGAGGGGATTTGAAAACCAGATCAAAATTAATAGAGATCCAAGAGTGAAATATCCCATCATGGAATATAATGTCAAAAACAAAGAAGTAAAGCATGACTCTCCCACTTTGGGCATTTATACTTTTACCACTCACAATCTAGCACAAAACCTAGAACCTAAAGGTTCAAATTAACTATAGACTATGCATTTTCATGGTTTTATATCCAAGAAAGGATTGGGCATAGGAATTGAGTTGATTGACCCTAAAGGTAAGAAATTCTTGATGGATTATAGATTGCAGTTTCCATGTACTAACAATAGAGCTAAGTATAAAGCTCTAATTTTGGGATTATAGTTTGCACTAAAGAATAATGTAAAGTAGATAAAGGTATTAACTGACTCAAAGTTGGTATTTCACCATGTAAGAAACAAATATCAATGTAAATTTTCTTATTTAAAGAGATATAATCATAGAGAATGGGATTTAATTAAAAGTATTGGAGCTTTCAACATAGTATCACTCCCGAGAGAGTAAAACTAGGATGTCAATTCACTAACTACTACTACTACCAATCTAAAACCATTACATAAGTATAAGGTAAGGATATTATCTATTACATTGGTTCCTTATCCCTATATTCTACATAATGTATAAAATTTATAGGTCTTTAAGGATGACCAATAGATTATCCAATTCTTGACTAATTCAGGGGATTTTAAGTCCCAAATCATCGATGACAAGGATGTTAACCATTTTTATCAATAATAAATAGATAAAAAAGGTATTATTAAGCTCAAACTGAATTGAATTCTAGTCATCTTAGTCTCTTTGGAAAGACCATTTGACTTAGATCCTTAGGCACAACAACTCAAATAGCCCAAGGTTGATGAAACTAACTTCAAGATGGAAAATTTAAGAGATGATTGTAACCTATGTTATGTGAACATTGGCCTCAGTTGCACCATGGAGGAAAGACATTGAGTCCAAGATTTGATTTTTTAATATAAGGACTTTATCATTTACACTTGTGAAGACCTTACTATGTACAACCCATAAGTCATCACTCACATGATCCCCCTGAAGCAAGACCATAAACTTTTTAGATAGAGGTAGGGGCTAGTAAATCATATTTTAGAGCCTCTTATTTAGAAGGAAGTATAGAAGTTATTAAGTTCCAAAATCATCTTCCAAATATGACGTTCTACCTAGGTGGCCAATTTAGTCCTAGTTAAAAAGAAGAGTAGTGAGATCAAATTATGTGTGGATTTTATAAATTTGAATAGGGATTCCAAAAAAGAAAATTATCATTTGCCTTGTCTAGATGAGGTAATATAGATAGTGAGTGGTTCTAAAATGATGATATTTTTGGATGTATTTTTAGGCTACAATCAAGTAGTAGTACATCTTGAGGATAGAATGAAGATGATGTTTACCATGAAATGGGGTACTTATGCATAAAAAAGGATGTCATTTGGCCTGACAACATAGGAGCTAACTTTTAATGAACCATGGATCATGCCTTCAAGGGATTAAATGAGAAATGTATAATCATCTACGTGGATGATCTTATAATTTTTTCAGAGAATAGGGAAGATCATGTAAATCACTTATAGTCCATATTCAAAAGGTACCTGAAGTTTAATATTTTATGAAATCTGAAGAAAAGCATATTTGGCATCACTAAGGGGAAGATATTAAGACATATTATCACAAAATATGGGATCACCATTGATTTATAAAGAGTCAAGGAAATCTAAAAAAATTAGTATCCAAATTGCAAAAAGGTGCTCAAATCATTTTTTAGGAAAATCAACTTCCTGAGGAAGTTTATCTCAGGGTTCACAAATATTTTCAAGCCTCTAAATGCCATGCTCAAGTAAGAGGCTAAGATAGAGTGGAAAAATAAAGCCAAAAGGTCTTTTTAGGACATCAAAGATGCAATATCACAAGCTCTAGTTTTAATCAGTCTAGACTTTACAAAAGATTTCTATCTATATTCCTTCTCTTTGGATCACACTATTGTTACTGTTATCACAAAAAAGAAAGACAAAACTAAACATCTAATCACCTCATGAGTATCAAATTGAAAGATTCAGAACTTTGATATTCCATGATTAACAAATATATTTTTACCCTTGTCAAAATAGTGAAGAAATTTTGGCATTACATCTTAAGGAAAAAAACCATCGCTATTGTACCTAATCTTACTGTTAAGCTCACCCTTTCATAGAATGTGCTAGGATAATGTTGAAGAAAGTGGATGGCCAACCCCCAAGAATTCAACATGGAAATAAAGCCTATAATTATCATCATAAGTCAAGGCATTATTCAGCTTATGACTAAACTTGATCCCCGAATCACCATTAAAGAGGTATTTGTAGCACACATTTTTAAAGGAGAATGGTAACCAAATATAATCCAATATTTACTTATAGGGACTTGACCCATAGAGTTTAGTAGAGAAAGAAGAAGAGCTTTGAGGATTACAGATGCTCATTTCATGATAAAAAATGAAGTCCTCTATAAAAGGAACTATGAAGGTATTTATCTTAGATGTGTATCTACAGAGGAGGCTAAAGAAATTTTGGAAAACCTGCATCAAAAGATGGGCAGTGGTCACATTTTTGGAAATACCATAACACATAATTTTAAGGTTGGGATACTATTGGCCAACCATATTTAAAGATGCATATATGCACATTAGGAATTGCCATAAATGTCAAGTATTAGCCAAGAAAGAAGTACATGTAGCATTGCCTCTACATCTAGTTGTTTAAGGAATGTCATTTACATAATGGTGTTTAGAATTAGTTGGTGTAATCAACCCAAATTCCTCAGTAGGCCATAAATTTGTGCTTATGGCTACATACTATTACACTAGATGGATAGAAGCCATATTCATGAAGAATAGTATATCACAAGATGTAATTTAATTTTTAGAGGAACATATAACAACTAGGTTTGACACACCCATCTCTTTGGTGTGTGAAAATAGACTATCATTTATATCAGTAGAATTCATTGAATGGGCACATGACAACCAAATTATAATCAGGTCAACCTCTAACCAATACCCTTAGGGAAATGGACTAGAAGAGTCAAAAAATAAAATTTTGATTGATGCAATCAATAATTCAGTAGGGGACAAGCCTAGGGACTAGCATAATCTACTAAAGTATGCTCTTTGGGTAGATCAAATGAGATACAAGCAAGATTTGAAAGCTTCACCTTACCTACTAGTGTATGGGTGTAGGCTAGTTTTCTCCATCACATTGAAGCTACCCACTTATCAGTTCATACAATATTACCTGGAACCAAATGAAAAACCAGAATCAAGGATTATTGATATAATAGATATGGAGGATTCAAGGATAGAATCCATACAAACTTTTAGTAAACACTAAGATGTGGTTTGACTAAAGAGTGAAAGTCAAAGCATTCAAAATTTTGGATTTGGTACTATTATGGGATAAAGCCCATGAAAATAAAGAATAACATGACAAGTTTTCCACATTATGTATTAGACCTTATCATATTTTAGAGATCATGGGAAATGATGCATTCTATCTTAAAGCCCTCCAAGGCAATGAGCTTACCTACCCAATCACTGGATAATTCCTAAAGAATTACTTTAGAGCTATTCCATCTATGGATATTACTAACTGAGAGGATTTAGATAAGTTATATGTAGGACTAAAGTAGATTTCCATGTTTTATAATTTATTTCCCATGTTTTCTAGTTTAGTTTCATGTTTTTTAGATTATTCTTTCTTGATTTCAGTATTTTACTTTCACTAGAATAATTCCCTATTTTCTAGATTAGTTGTCATTTATTTTCTTTGATGTTTAAAGTTGGGTTTTCTCTATTTATTTAAAAAAGCCTAAATCCAAAACATTTGAGGTTGAGGCTTATATATGAGGGGAAATTTTAAATTTTGACACTTTTGGGGAGAAGGTTACATATTGGGTATATTTCTATGTTTTTGAGTCTGTAGAATGAAAAAAGACAATTAAAGAATTATTTTTAATAGTGTCACAAATTAAATACTATTATCAGGTATGTAGAAGTTGATATTGGGGTATTTCACACAAATTTATAAATTTTTATTATTTTTTGGACCAACTACACTTATCATGATAAAGACTTGTTGAAAGTGACAATTATGGGTATAGATCTAGCTGGCAGGGATGTTCTAGTAATGATTTATTTTAGAATTATATTATCTCACTGGGGTTTCATCTCTTTCTCTATTAATAAGAACATAAAAAAGAGAAACGCAAAAAAAATAGAGAAGAAAATAACTAATGATTTCAAAAGAGCAAAAATAAAATAAAAATAAAAGGGCTCACATGGTGAAATAATGTCAATGTACCATGCATCATGGTTAAAAATAAATAAAGAAAAGGAAAGAGAAGGAATTTATGGTATCTCTACTAGGGATATAGACACTTGGTTGGTAGCAAATTAATGCTTGAGCATCCCTTGATTTAATGATCTTTAATATATACTAGAATAAGACCTAATACTTTATCAAAACCTTTGAAAAACTCATCACAATAAGGACTAAATAAACTACATGATTAACACACACAGCTCCAAGAAGTTTGAATGCAAGTATTTTTTGTGAATTAACTTAGGATTCCATTTCATGTTTTTGATTTGAAGTATTTTTTATATGACACACTTCAAGATTGATTTAGAGATTCCTAACTAGAGTTATGGATTCTTGAATACTCAAGAATATTCCCTATGTAAGTCACCATTGTTTTACCTAACATCCCTCTTCCCTTTAAAAGATAAGGGGACCCACCTTTTTTCAAAATATGATCTTATAATAAGGGGTCCTTTTCTATTTTTGTGCAAAGTCTAGAATATCCAAGACATTTCACTTTTTGGTAGGATAATATTAGCTTGATGTTTGATGAGACTAACTTTGGTATGTAGAGATGAATTCTTTAGGTGTATGTTTTTTAGGCTAATTATTTTTCCCCTCATGAAAATTATCTTTTTGGATGTTTTGTTTCACGTATTCTCAACCTTATTTTCCTTCAGGCTTATTGTTCCAGAAGCCTTATTTTGTTAAGAAATTATTGTGAACATTTGATCTAAAATATTATCCCAAAATAATTTAGCCTATAGAATCTTAGCCATACATAATTTTGGAACACATACACTTTCCCCAAAACAAATTCCCTAATGGATTACCCCTTCAACTCTATCGAAGCTACCCTTCAAAATTTTTGAAATATCCTTTAGCTATATAAAAGTACCTGTATACACATAATATGTTTAAATTTTATCAATACTGACACTTTACATCTTGTAAGAACCCATTGAGACTCAATCTCTCTAAGTGCATGCCCTAAAGGAAAGAGGTGGGCTGACCTTTGGTTTTTCATAGGATTTTTGTGCCTTTTTTCCATGATATTACCAATGCAACCAATTCCTAAAACCTTTCCCTAAGTTGTTTCCCCTCCCTTACACTATCTTCTATTCTTTTTCCTCTTTTTGTCCTTCATTTACTTACTTGGCACCCTTTTGACTTGTTTAACATACTAGGCTGACCTGGTTGACCTAGTAAAATTTAGGGACCCTTTCTCTATTTTGGTTTATTTAGCTTCTCGACCAACCTAGCACAAACCTAGTGAGTTAGCCTGAAAACATGCTAGGTCGATCAAGTTGACCTAGCATAGCTAATGTTCCTAAATGATTTTAGGAAAAGTTATACCTATAAATATAAGTCAATTTCTTTATTATTCATATATGTAATCAATAATTAGTATCCTCTCCCACTTATTCATAATCTTCTCTTCCACTATTCTACTTGAGGAGACCTAGCTTATGTTTCTTATTTTTGAGAATCTAGTCTTGTGGATAGGTCTTGGATGTTTTGGACTAACAAAGTGATCTTAAGAACCAAAAAGACCTCTTTTGTATCCCCTTTGGCCAAGGGAGAGATTGAGTCTCTATGGGTTCAAATTTAGGTAAGTATATTCTAACTTTTTTCTCCTCTCTTTTAGTAGATAAAAGTAGCATAAGTGTTGGCTTGAAAAATATTACTCTTCATATTCTATGTATTAGGGTGTTACTCATACTTACTTTATTTGAATTTCCCTATACATTTTTTTATTTCTTTGCTTTACTAACCCCCACTTTGTGCCATAAGCTTTGGTATGCACTAGATTGGATTTAATTTTCTTGTTATTAGATTAGTGAAATATTAAACCATATGACTCTTTTAGGGTTATTATGAACATGTGTTAGACTATAGGCATTAGAGCTCTATCTCACATGGTGTGTTATGATAAGTGATCCCCTAATCAAGTCTATAAAATCCTCACATTGGTCATAGTCCCACTCAATAATTGTATGCCCCTAATCAGAAGTGTAGGTGTGTTTTATCCCATGTGATCTAATATTGATTTATAGACATGATGCATTTATGATTGCATATATTTTGGTGAACTCGACATGAATCAAACCCTTGCAAGATTTATTTAAATTATTTAATTTCTATTCATCATTATATTTATCATATATTTACTATGCTGGATTAACTCTATTGACCTAGTTATTTATCTTTGTGCATAGGTTTGTAGGAACAGGTAACTAGACCGACTAGCTTGACTTAGTATAGGTTTTAGAACTTGTAGAAGTTTATTTAGACAATTAGATTGACCAGCTTGACCTAGTATAAGTTTTTTACATTTTCAAACTTCCAATTCAACCTACTAGGTTGACCAAGTTGACCTAGTCCATTTTCAACACTTTTTCAACAAGTTCCTATATTGCTTGATCGACCAGCCTGACCTATTTTGCAGGTTTTTAATAGTTTTCTCTAAGGTTCTTGATAAAAAATCTTGTCTTTTTTATCTATAATCCATTCAAGTCAATTTATATTTCTCTATATATTTATTTTCCTATACTTTTATTTCATAATTTTTAGTCTTTTAAACTACCCCTACACAGTCAACTAAGTCAACCATGTGAACCTAGTTTTGTGTCCTATGTTTTTTGAGATAACTAGGTCAACTTGACCAACGTAGTTCACTTTCAAACTTTATTTTCATAGTATAATTTCAAACATATCAACCCTATTCTATATGATTATCCATATATTTTCTTAACTATACCTTGTTTCAAAATTGGAATAAACTATATATGTTACTCACATCTTTCTTTTCAATTATTTACATGCTTAAAATAGCTCACATAGTATAATTAGGGGATTTTAAATTAATCATTTAGTTGCACTATTTATATTATTTTTCACACACAAAAAAATCACATAATCATCAAAAATCATTTAAACGTTTGACTACCCAAGCCAACCTACTTGGATTTTATCACCAAGGGGGAAGCAGACTTGATGCTCTCATTAGGTATAAAGCATGGTTAATTGTATATTTAGGATAAGTACCCATTACCCTTATTTTTGTGATGTGTGAAGTGAGGGATTATTCCCCAATACCAAGCCTATATAATTATCACTATAGTCTCTTTCAGCCTAAACTTACTTGAAACTATCCTTAGATTTTTATCTAGTACCTTGCTTATAGTCAATCTCCCTTTACATTTAATATCATTCTTAATAATATAATAAAACACTCTAGGATAAATAAGTATCTATCTTTAATTTAAATTTTTCTTTCTTTCTCTTTGATCAATTATGTGTGAAAAATCTTACATTAGCTAGCATTAGTGCAAGATTTTGATTTGTGTACATCAATTGAATTGGCCAATATTAATTCAATTGATTGTGTGTTTCCTTTCTACACTTACTTTCTTAGATTAGTTTAAAATTATATTGTTTCATTTCCAAAAATTTTATCAATCATTTCTTCTTCCTTTTTCATTGTAGTAAGTCAACCTGGTCGACCTAGTACAATCTTCAAACCCTATTTCCTACACTAGGTCAATCTGGTCAACCTAATTCTATTTCTTGATTTTCTTATTTTTAAATCTAATTTCCCATTTCTCTAGTTTTTCATCTTATTTATCTCTCTTTATTCATAATGAGGTCTCCTATCATAATCTTTGTGGACAACCTAAATCCATTTAGATACTATATGGGATGTTCATTCCTTCCTATCTTTTCCTCCCAAGAGAACCATCACTCTTGTGGTACTTCTTCTCCTCCTTCATCTATGAACTATAATATGGTGAAAATAAAACCTTAGTATGAAGTTGATGGATCCAATAATTTTCATACTTATCAAGACACTTCTCAAAATCTCCAAACCAATGTAGGAGTGATTAATACAAATCTCTTTAACAATCCCACTAATAACCCTCCTTCTAATAATCCTCTCCCTAACACTAATTTGGGGAGTGATCCAACCAACACTAGATCACATCTTGATACAACCCAACTCTTAGCTCAAGTCATTTACTAAACTAACATCATGCAAAAATCTAATACCAACCAAATGATTCAACTTCAACAATATTTAATCATTGTGACTAATCAACCTCCAACTATTCATCCTCAAGCAAATCTTAATTATATTTCTCCAGCTCTTAGGGATGGCTCAATTAATGTTATTAATCAACCCATAATGAATAACAATATGTTTCAAACCATTCAAAATGAGAATTTATCTCCCTTCATTATATCCATTGATATTGGTAACATACCTTCAACTATCAAATATGATGGGACTAAAGACACTGCTTCATTCCTCAAAGCCTTCAATAACTTTTACAAAGAGTGGATCCAAAATAATACATTTAACACGACTAAACTATTAGTCAAAACATTCACTGGTGATGTATTAGAATGGTATAATCAACTTCCTCAACATTCTATGTGGCAACTTGAATATTTGGCCAATCTATTGGTTAAAGAGTTTCAACATAATGATCTTCCTAAAAATTATCTTAGTCACTTCATAAATTCTAAACAATATCCTAATGAATTGGATCATAAATTTATTAAAAGATGGAAATCTTTAGCTCATAAAGCTGATCATAATGTGACTAAAAATAATTTATTCAAACTCTTTATTACTGCTTTGACTCCCACTCATCAATACAAGATTAGAACCTTTGTTCCTAAAACTCTTAATGAAGCTCTTAACCAAGATAAGAGTCAAGAATTTCTTATGAATCAATTTGAACCCAATCATAAACTTCTTAAAGTATCTTTTCAAACATATAATGTTATCACTAGTAAAACTCCCCACCCCAAACCTATAGTTGCTAAACCTAATGTTCCTTTACCATCTCATACATCTCTTTTAGTTTCAAAAATGAAACCATTTTTACCTCCCTCAAAACCTTTCATTTATCTTAAGCTCCTCAAAATTGGTATTATCCCAATATATTCTAATGGTTCTATGTCAACATTAGGCATTCTCATGAATCTTGTAGAGAGCTCACTAAGTGTGTCATTTATTCTAGATTAAAATTCATCATCAAGAGTATGCTACTGCATCTAAAAAATGAAAAAACTTTAAAGACACTACTTCAAAAAATAATCAATCAAATGTCAAGGATGTTTGTGCCATCGATGCCGATTATGACCTATATTATAATAACTCTCAATAAATCAACACTGCTAAGGTTAATTATCATCGTAAATAAGCTCACAAAGACCCTATTACCAATCCTACTAAACCATATTTAGCATAATAATTTCTTAAAGATACCACAACCACTCATGATGACTTAGAATAACCTAAGGAACAACTTCCTCCTTTCGATCGTCCCACCACATATATACCTCCCAAATCTAATTTGCCTTCTAAACCTTGTGCTAGTTCTTCTAAATTAGATTGGAATTTTTTTGAAGAATTTAACTCTATGCCTTGTAAGATTATTGTTATGGATTTAGTTTTCACTTCACTTTATCATCTTAAATTTATTATGCAACAACTTCAAGAAATTGAAGATCTATCTTCCATAGATGAAGAACTACCTTATGTTGATTCTCAACAAACTAATGTCAATACCATTGAGTCTATGTGTCCTTCTTTCAAGACCTCCATTGAACTAATTGAAGAGGACATGATCAATGATGATTTTTTTTCACATTGATGATCTGAATCTCTTTGTCAAAGTAGCCATTAATACCACCCTTATCTAAAAATTTCTAGGTGATGAAGGTTTTGGTATAGATGTCACATCCTTATGGCTCATTCAATAGCTTGGTTATAACAAAGATCATATTAAACAAACCCATATTACTTGTCATGACTTTGACAAGACTAATTAAAATCCATTTGGTTACAGTTATCTTTAGTTGACCATTGGACCTAAGACTATTGGATCCAAGCTTATAGTTATTGATCTTCCTTTATCCTATGACATTCTTCTTGGTTATCCATGGACTCATCGGATGAGGTCCATCACCTCTTCTAGTAGTCAGTGTATTAAATTCTTACATAATGGAAAATGTTACAAACACGAAGCCAATCCTAACCCATCGAGCATCCAGATTCCCAATCCTAAGCCTTAATATCAAATTCATACACTTTCTAAAATCAATACTCCTTTTTTACCTAAGTTCATCAACATGAATCATAATCTTCAAGTTACTCTTATAGATTACAATGATGATGAGCCTAATGAGTTATAGCACACTTGTAATACTAAGAAGCTACCCTAATATATTGTGGATTAGCTTACTCCTCTCTTAACCTGAGATCATACTATTCCTATCATAGATGAGATTATCATTTCTCCCCCTCCATGTAATGCCTAGGAGCCATCTTTACTTGAATATGCCTTTAATTGAAATTATATTCCAAGATACTATCACCATGTCCTCTCGTACATTTAGAAACATTGGGATTTCACCTTCTAAAAATCCCCCCAATTCTCAAACACGTACAATTTCTCCATCATATGATGATAACTATATCATGGCCCAAGCTCACTCTCAAAACTTGGATGTATAGTACTATCAAAATATTTTATCCCAAATTCATGATTTCAATCATGTCGTATATACCATATCTACACATTATGACTTGGATCTTTAGGGTCATGTACCTCCCACCAATTCTCCACTTATCGATACTCCTTGGGTGGTGTTGACGCTGGAAAGTGCACCCTGCAGCAGGAAAATGGATTCTTACCCTCTCCCCGCAACATGGAAACCCCTCTCTCGCATGTGGGATGGCGAAGCAGGAGAGGAGAGTCTCTAGGTATGGGCTAGTTCCCTCTAATGTATCTTGTTTGTTTCAGATAGTGCAAAATATAGGTATATAGGTATACTGGGGGGGATGAAAAGAGATAGAGAAAAAGCATGAAAACAAACAGCCTACTCTAAAAGAGGTGATACACCAAAAATAGGTTGACGTTCCACATCCACACTCAAGATCAGGGAAAAACATACATACACTCAGATTTAGCAGAAAAGACTAGGTCTCTGGGATGACAGGGAGGTTCTTATGGAAAGCACAAGAAACAGGGACTCACCAAGGTGCTGGGAAATACACACTATAAGTGACCTCACCTGTTTATACCTCCAAAATAGAACTCTACTCTTGGCAGTAGCAGACAGTGGCACTTTGTAGATCACAGGTTTGCTGGTGTTGAACCTGTGAGAGCATCAAGAGATAATGACTGGACACAGATTAACATTTAATGCATACACAGAAAGATCCATCCAAATAGAGGTAAAACTATCTTTTTATTGATTCAGGTGGAGAATTTTGAGAGCAGTGCTCTTTACAAAAGTTAGGAAGATCCCTTTAAATGACCAAGTCTGTGTATTTATAAGAAAAGAGCCAAGAGGAGTCAAGTGGTAGCTTGAGTCTCCTTTGGGAAGAGAGAAAACACTGTAGATGACATCACAAGTCTACTAAGACCATGCTTGTTTCCTCATTTTGCGTGCTAGTCTTCTCCTCTGGCAGCTGGGTGGGCTTTTTTTTGTGCTCTGCAAGTGTTTTTTGCTGCCTCATGTTGTGGGTGGTGAATTTGCCGCCCACTACAGTGGATTGCATGTAGGACTTCTGCCGATGTTAGTCGATACGTTACTGACTGTGACAGTTTTGCCGATGTCAGCCTATGTAAGCTGTCGATAGTGGTAATTTTGCCGATGTCGGCCGACGTTAGTGGCCTTTTCTCTGTCAGCGTTGTGGGCGGTGATTTTACCGCCCTTTGCATTACATGTAGGGGGTCTCTGTTTACCCGCCCATGTTTTGGGCGGTGATTTTGCCGCCCTCTACATTTTTTTTGCCCTTCCTTTTTTGCTAAGTGTCGAATGCCCCAGTTTTTTCCCTTCTTCTCTTGTGAACATTTGAAGACTCTGTCTTTTGCTACTATGAATGCCAACAAACTAGGCCAATGAGCCAATGCTCTGAAATAGAGCTGTCAAACCCTGAAGGCAGACCTTGCAACTTGAAATGACTGGCCATGCAAAGCAGGTGTAGAAGGTGACTGAGATTTTTCCTGAGGGGCAAAATTGGGTCAACAAATTGGCGACTCACGGGGGAAGCGTGCCTGTTATGCTTAGAACTCAGTTGCCTTACATTCCATTGGGTGCAGAGTCGGATGGTAACTTTTGGAGAGAGTTTTCCACAGCTTGAAGATCTCGAAATCAAATACACAAAATTTACCCCCATAAATGAAGGGAAACACACAAAGCTAAAAACAACTAACTATGCAAACTGCACTTAGGGAAAACAAGGAAAATAACTAAAAGCAAACTATTATATACAGTTAACCAGGAATGTTTGCATTCCTCTTGGATCAAAAGGAAAATTTCTTAAGTCCCTTTCCTAGCGAAGAGACTTATCTTGACAGGCAAGTAGCTGAAAGAAAATGAGATTTGGTGACTTGCTCTTCCTACCTGTCACCTGAGTTGGCTGGAAATCGAGGGGATCAAAATCAAACTTTCCTCCAATATATACGTATTCTGATTGTTCCAAGAGGCCTGTTGGATGCTAGTCCTTCAAATTGGTGCCCTTCACCAAGAAATTAATTGCTACTAGTTTATCACCATAAGCCTTCTGATCTGCACAATTCTTCTACAATGTATCATGGTCTGATTTGTTTCCCTCTACTTCGCTGAAAACTTTGTCAGACTCGTCCTCTGCTTCCTCTTGGCCTTCTTGAAGAAGGGCGAATGTGGTAATGTCTAAAAGGGGCTCACAAAATGATTGCTCATCCCATAGAACATCACTTATCTATTTAAAGTTCAGTTCTTCAAGGTATTCCTCCACGAAGATAGACTTCCCCTTTTCATCTTTGCTGATCAGGTTCTCTAGATTTTCAAAAATATTCTCCTGATCCTCCTCTAACTCAGGTTCTTCCACATAGTCATCCTCATCAATACAGCAAGGAAGTTCATCAAATAAAGGAGAAGAGGGCTTACCACGCATTTGTTCTTCTTCGAATTGCTGGAACATGTGCATATACGCAAGGCCTACATCTTCTCCACTGCTGATAAGGTCTTCACAAGGGGCATCAATGATGATTTCTTCTTCGTTGTCACTCATGACAACCTCCTGAAGGACTGCAGATTGGATCTTTTGTTCCTCTCCTACCTCTTGCAAAATAGGGTCTTCCTCGAGAAGGGACGAAGTGGAGAAAACATGTGGGAGAGGGGGCAGCCCTTGAGCTAGAATCAGATGATTCTCCTCCCTCCACTTGGTCAACACTTCATCAATATCAGGGGCGGCCTGATAACTCTCTTGGAAATGTGTAAGTGGGGTGTGTTCAGACATAGAATGCACTATTTGGTTTGAACCATCCATCACACATTGGCTGAGGGAACTCTCTCTGGACTCCAACTCTGTAATTCTCCTACTCAGATCTTCTTGGAAAAGCTTTTCCTGGAGGCTGCCAGCATCATCACAGGCAGGCACAGCTTCAGCTTCTTCAAGGTTTTGAGAAAAACCTTGCTTTTCTTCTTCCTCTTTGATACCCCATGATTCCACTATCTTCCCCCAATTCAGGATCCCTGAATTTGAATCTTGATCTTGTGAATAGGTAGCAACTTTGTTTTCCACAAGGACCTGAGGCTCTTCCGCAAGGTCTAAAAAATTTAACTCTTTTTCAAGGAGTAGCTTCATCCTAGCCTCTAAGTCTTCAATTTGTCTGGCTAGGTTTTCCTGGAAGAGTCTTTCTTGGAGGTGGCTAGCATGATCCTCTCCAAAGCTCTGAGCTGGTCCTTGACATTCTTTCCTCCAACTTGGAATTGCACATCATGCTGGAAAACTTGGGGAGGCTGAAGAATGCAAGGAAAACATTGTTGGTGCGTTGGAGGAGCCTCTAGAAGAGGGACGTGCTGGCTAGCAATATTATTCTCAGTGGAAGATTCCTGATCTAAGGAGTTGAAAAGATTGATTTCCATGGGAGGTTGTTCTGATACCCTCTGGTGTTGAAAGGCCAGGCGCACGGGATTGGGAGGAGCAGTATTTGATGAGTTGGAGTGAGCAAGTGCAATTTGGTAAAATGGATTTGGTGCAAAAGAGGGGGTTTTCTTTAGGTTAGGAGGGGGTGTGCAAGGTTGGTTACCTTGAATAGATGGATTTCTCCATTTTCTTACCTCCTCCTTCATGGACTGCAAGGTTTGTGTTTGCCTAGACAAGCACTCCTCTTTATACATCAGCTCCTGCTGATACTTGTGCTACTCTTCTAGCCTATCAATTTCCATTGTTTGCTTCTCAAAATCCAATGCCATCTCCCTTATAGTTACAGGGCAACTGGGAGAGCTACTTGAGGGGATTCCATAAATATTTTGAGCTTGGTCGATATTATATGAAGGAGAACAAAATCCATGATTTTTTACAAAAGAAGAATACATACAAGAAAAAGATGATTTTTGGTGGCACCAGGCTGCTTAACCAGTAGATTTAAATTGGAGTCACCAGATGCTGAAGAAACTTGATTTGTTGTAACAGGGCCAGCATCAGCCCTAAAACTTTACTACGTTATAAAAACTTGGAGTCCCACCAGGCGTGCCAAAACTGTTGACGCTGGAAAGTGCACCCTGCGGCAGGAAAATGGATTCCTGCCCTCTCCCCACAACATGGAAACCCCTCTCTCACCTGTGGGATGGCGAAGCAGGAGAGGAGAGTCTCTAGGTATGGGCTAGTTCCCTCTGATGTATCTTATTTGTTTCAGATAGTGTAAAATATAAGTATATAGGTATATTGGGGGGGGGATGAAAAGAGATAGAGAAAAAGCATGAAAACAAACAGCCTACTCTAAAATAGGTGATACACCAAAAACAGGTTGACCTTCCACATCCACACTCAGGATCAGGGAAAAACATACATACACTTAGATTTAGCAAAAAAGACTAGGTCTCTGGGATGACAGGGAGGTTCTTATGGAAAGCACAAGAAACAGGGACTCACCAAGGTGCTGGGAAATACACACTATAAATGACCTCACCTATTTTATACCTCCAAAATAGAACTCTACTCCTGGCAGTAGCAGACAGTGGCACTTTGTAGATCGCAGGTTTGCTGGTGTTAAACCTGTGAGAGCATCAAGAGACAATGACTGGACACAGATTAACATTCAATGCATACACAGAAAGATCCATCCAAATAGAGGTAAAACTATCTTTTTATTGATTCAAGTGGAGAATTTTGAGAGCAGTGCTCTTTAAAAAAGTTAGGAACATCCCTTCAAATGACCAAGTCTATGTATTTATAAGAAAAGAGCCAAGAGGAGTCAAGTGGTAGCTTGAGTCTCCATTGGGAAGAGAGAAAACACTATAGATGACATCACAAGTCTGCTAAGACCATGCTTGTTGCCTCATTTTGCATGCTAGTCTTCTCCTCTAGTGGCTGGGCGGGCTTTTTTCTGTGCTCTGCAAGTGTTTTTTACCACCTCATGTTGTGGGCGGCGAATTTGCCACCCACTACAGTGGATTGCATGTAAGACTTCTGCCAACGTTGGCCGATAAGCTGTCGATTGTGGTAGTTTTGCTGACGTCAGCCTATGTAAGCTGTAGATGGTGGCAATTTTGCCGACGTCGACCGATGTTAGTGGCCTTTTCTCTGTCAACATTGTGGGCGGTGATTTTGTCGCCCTCTGCATCGCATGTAGGGGGTCTCTGTTTACCCGCCCATGTTTTGGGCGGCAATTTTGCCACCCTCTGCATTTTGTCTGCCCTTCCTTTTTTGCTAAGTGTCGAGTGCCCTAATTTTTTCCCTTCTTCTCTTGTGAACATTTGAAGACTCTACCTCTTGCTACTGTGAATGCCAATGAACTAGGCCAATGAGCCAATGCTCTAAAATGAAGCTGTCGAACCTTGAAGGCAGACCTTGCAACTCGAAATGACTGGCCATGCAAAGCAGGTGTAGAAGGTGATTGAGATTTTGCCTGAGGGGCAAAATTGGGTCAATAGGTGGTAGAACAACTTACACCTTCTGAACCTACAAACACTCCTACATATTCTCTACCTCCTATGGATCCTATCATTTTTTCATATTTTTGTCCCATAATTAAATCTATCATTACTCACATCTCTTCAAATCAATCCTCTTCATCTACTTTTGAAATTACACTAGATGCCAAGGCAACTAATGTCCATCATATTCATTATGAATATGATTACCATGTCAATAAAATTCTAGACCTTGAAGTAGATGTTGAATATTATGGTCCTCTTCCTACCTTACCTAGTTATGAAGCTATTCTTGAATTAATTCATGCTTGAGAACCTCAACTTCCTTGACAACATCATAAACTTGGAAATTTTAAGAATAAAACTCCTTGCTTCAACAACCTTATCACTACCATTGATCCTAAAACAAATCCAATTTCAACCTTCCCTAGTTCATCTTACCATTTTTAAGATGAAAATGCCATGTTTATCAAAGAAGGAACTCACATTGAATATGGTACCCCATCTTCTCCTTAATAATTCACAATTTATCAAGAACTCTCACCATATGAGAATGATAACTTTGTCTTATTATTTGATAAATATAAAGAGGCCTTCACTTAGTCCTAACAAGACATGCATGGCATTGACCATAGTATTGTGGTTCATAACATCACCACTTATCTTGATGCTAAGCCAATACATTAAAAGAAATGAAAATTCCCACCTAAAGTTACTAATCTATGTCATAAGGAAATCATTAAACTACTAGATGCTAAATTCGTTAAACTAGTGGATTATTCTGAATGGGTTTCTAACATTGTTACCATTCAAAAGAAAGTCACTATGGTCATCCACATTTGTATTGATTTCCACAACCTTAACATTGCTTATCCTAAGGAAAACTTTCCCTTATCTTCAATAGAAGTCATTATTGATTCCATGGCTAGTTATGAAATGTTGTCTCTTATGGATGATTTCTCAGGATACAATCAGATTCATATCGCTCTCGAGGACCAGCATAAGACTACTTTCACCACAAAATGGGGCACCTATTATTATGTTAAAATGCCCTTCAGCATCAAAAATGCTAGAGATACCTACCAACATGTTATTATGCACATATTTCATGATCTCATCCATAAAATTGTTGAAACTTATATGGATGGTCTAATTGTTAAATCCAAACATCATAAGAACCATTTTTCTAATCTTTCTATCATCTTTGATCATCTCATTATATACAAAGTTAGACTTAATCCTTTAAAATGCATGTTTGGAGTCATATCTAGTAATTTTTTTGGATTCTTAGTCTCTCTCCATAAAATTAATTTGACCCAACTAAAATTAATGCTATTGTCATCAAGCCCAATCCTTGATCTATTCTTGATATTCATACTTATTTAGGGAAACTTGGGGTAATTAGATGATTTGTTCTCAAAATGGCTTATCAAATTTACTCTATTAATTACATTCTCAAGAAAGGTACAACTTTAGAATGGATGGATCCATGTCAAAAAGCCTTTTATAATATGAAATAATCATTACTTCATCCACCTACACTTCATCCACCTTCCAATGATAAACCATTAATTATCTATACTTCTTCCACACCTATTTCAATTGGGGAAATGCTTTCCCAACAAGATGATATAGGAAGAGAGTATGCTATCTACTATATTATTGGAGGCCTCATCAATTATGAAACATATTATACCAAAATTGAGTGTGATGGCCTCGTTATCTATTTTTTGGCTGAAAAGCTTTGTCACTACATGGTTTACCAAACTACTTATGTCATTGTGAAATCGAACCCCCTAAGTTATTTATTCTCTAAAGCATTTCTTCTTGGATATAGAATTGGAAAAAGGATGGTCCTCTTTATGTAATTTGATCTTCATATCATCACTCAAAAAATTATTAAAGGGCAAGTCATAGATGACCAACTTGTCATAGCTCCCATTCTAGCCACTTTTTCACTTAAATATGATCTTCTTGATGATAATATCCTTTTCATTGAAGGTCATAATCAATTTATATCTCTTAAATAATATTTTCATAGATTTACTACTCATCTTGAAGCCAATAATCTTGAATAATCTTCCCCTCCCTCTGGTACTACTAAATCAAATGTAATTATCAAGGAGCTCCTTAAAATTAATGTTGAATTGCATGAGGATACTTTAACCCTCCAATTTGATGGTGCTAAATTCCTTAAAGGAGCTAGGATAGGTTTATTTCTCACTATTCCTCTTGATAAAATTATTCCTTTAGCTTTTTGCTTCACCTTTGATGTCACTAATAATATGGCTAAATATGAAGATCTTATCTTAGGCATGAGAACTTATCTAGATCTTGACATCCAATATCTTCATGATTTAGGATATTCTCAACTCATTTGTCATAATTTAATGGTGATTATAAAATTATAAGTGAGAAACTTATTACCTATCATCAAATTATGACCACTCTTGTTAAGGACTTTATCTCTTTCACTATCAAGCCTATTCCTTGAGACCAAAATTCCATTGCTAATTATCTTGACTCTTCAGCTCCTCTCTTTCATCCTCATCAATTTCTTTGTTATCCTTCTTTTATTATACAAATCAAAAAATATCCATCATCTACCCAACCAAATGATTCATTTATCTATCACATCAATACTATGACTATTTGACAAAGCCCTTATTACCAAGATATAATTCAATACTTAGAACATTAAACTTATCCTCTTGATTTATATTTTATTGAAAAGATATGCATTCATAAACAAGCTTTCAAATATGTATTTTGACATAAAATCCTTTAATATTATAATGTTTAAGGTACCTTGCTCCATTATGTTATGAAATATGAGGTTCCCCCTCTACTTGAACAAGCACATGGGGGAATTTGTGGTGGTCATTGTAGTGGACATGCTATAGCATGCAAATGCCTATGTATAGGTTAATTTGGCCTACTCTTGAAAAGGATGCAATTGAATTTTTTAATAAGTGAAAACCTTGTTATCTTCATAATGAGCTTATCCATTCACCTCCTATCAAGATTCAGACTATCAAATCTTCATGGCCATTTTCCACATGGGGATTTGATTTCATTGGTAAACTTCCTCATTCCCAATATGTGCATGTTTTTATCATCACCATTATTGAGTACTTTACCAAGTGGGTAGAATACATACCCCTTATTAATGTTACCATTCCTAACATATCCAATTTTATTATTAACCAAATTATTTTCCACTTTGGCATTCCTCATACCATAATTTTAGCATATGATGATAATTTCAAAAATAAACATGTTAAACAATTTTTTACCAAATTTAAGATCAATCATAAGTTTTCCATGCCTTATCATTTGTAATGCAATGGTCAAGCTAAGGTAACCAATAAAATTATCAACAAAATTATCCAAAATATAATTCATGAAACTTTCACAGATTGGCATATTCATCTTTACCCTGCACTTTAGGTCTATCAGACTAGCATATGTACTGCCACTAGGGAGGATCCATTTTCGTTAGTCTATGGTTTTGAGTCGATCCTTCCATTATAATTTGAGGTTACCTCTCTTCATATATCTCTTCATGGTATTATTCTTTATGAATAATTATGTGAAGATCACCTTCATGCCCTTGATCTTCTGGATGAATGCCATCTTTTTGCATTATAACATAATTGCCAATACAAGGATCGCATCACCTGTCAACATAGTAAATGTGTTAAAGTCTACACTTTTAATAATGTGATATTTTCCTTAAATTAGATTACACCCATGAAAAATAAGGAAAATATGCCTAAAAATAGTATGGTCCATATTTAGTTAAAGACATTTTTGTTCCAAGCACTTATCATCTTCAAACTAATGAAGGCCATCTTTTTAAAGAGACCACCAATGCTCAATTTCTTAAAAATTACTTTGCCTAACCATTTCCTTATTTTCATGTTTGATATCTATGTATTTATAAATAATTTTTGTAGGCTACTTAAGCATGTGTCTCTCCCTTTATATTAGTGCCCTCTTTTGACAAAACTTTAGTCTTTCCTTTTGGTCTTTTGGTTTCTTTATGTACCATAGTCTTCCTTATATTCTTGCATTTTTGTCTTAATTTTCATACTCATTGGGTCTTTATTTTGTTATTTTCTTTGTCATACGATAGATAGGACCCAACATACCTGATAAAACCACCATCATTTACTCATTTCCTTCTCTTTTTTGCTACTTGTCAATGTTGTTTCAGCATCCTTTAGGTTCTTCTTTATGAGGTGCTTTGTAAAAAGGCTCCCTCACTGTGATTTTATCTTTCTTATCATTACCCTTATGGGTATCTCTTTTATTATTTCCTTTTTAATACTACGGATAAGACCCTACCCTAAATTACCATTCTTTTCATGTTCTTGATCCTTGTTCTTAAACTTTAGCTTTTGCTTCTTTTGCTAGATGGAATATACCCAAAAATCTATGTTAGCATGTTTTCTTCCATTTCCATTTTTATTATGATAAGGAACCACACTTTTACTATAATTATATCCCTCTTCTTTTCCCTTTGTCACATTTTTTTCAAATTAAAGAAATTCAAATTGTTCCATGTGTCATTCCTCTTGATTTCCCCTTTTTCTCATCTCCTCATTAGATAAAACAAGGTCAAATTTAAGATAGTAATTTTGTTTCACCTTTATTTATGGGACTCTTAGACCCCATGCTCTTTGAAGTTTCTCTCTCTTAGACACCTTGTCCTAAGTTTTCAAATTAATGTCATCTTTAGCACCCATGTTTGGTTTTCCAACCCTGTATGGAAGAAGAATATAAAAAGCCTTAAAAAGAAAGTTAAAAGCCAAATAATTTCAAAAAAAGGCAATGATATATAAAAGGCAACATACAAATTTAAAAATTCAAAATCACACCAAAAAAGATGTGATTGCAAGCACATCTCCTATCTCAAATCGAAGCTCAAAATCCATAGTCAACTTCACTTAGAGCTAAAGTCCTTTGGGATGTGATAGGATAGTATATTGGAATAGGGGATTTTTAAAAAAAACTCTATGGTGATACCTACTTTCTCATACAAGTAACCAATCTTCACAGTAAATTGATATCTCTATAAGGGGTTTTAAAGAGTAGGGAACACATTGTGGAGAGGTAGGTCCATTTATCTTTTCATGAATATAGCCTTCATGGGATGATCTATATACTCCATTTATTTACCCAAGACCTATGTCACTAAGGGAATTTCTTCATAGTCCTTAAGGTCAAAATGCCTCTTGTTTTGACAAACCTAATTTGAGTGTCTTGGTTATGATAAAAATTTATCTCTACCTTGGTTTTTATTTCATTCTCCCCTCCACCCATTTCATTTCCCCCCTTGATAGAAAAATTATGATTATAAACCTATTTTCCCTCTTCTTCTTATTCCTTATTCATCTCTTAAAAACATGTTAGCATTCATTTGTTTCAATTTTATCTATCCTTAGAGTGAAACAAAATATTAGAGTAACTTTGGATCATTTTATTTACATCAAATTATATTTACTAAACTTACTTTCCCTTTACCATTTATCATGATTTTTCTATCTTGTTGTTACAAACACCTGAGTTTCTACCCTTTTTCCATCATTGAGTGAGATGTGGTTTGTTACAGCTCATTCAACAATGTTATTTTACATTTTATGCATCTTTTTTCCACTGATGATTGAGATTTGGATTATTACTTCTCACTCATTAATGTTGTTTTACTATTTTGTCTTTTTATTTAGTATTTTCACCATTTGTTTTATTTTTGTTTTTCCAACTTGTTTGAAATGTATCCTTGGTTTGATTTGGTGAATTATCCTTTTTTTATTTTAGGATAGCTTATTTGATTTTTTTGATCTTTATTAGCCTTGGATTATTGATTACCTAATTTACTCTTATTGTTTTACTTGGTCATTTGGTCTAGAATAACACCTGTCTCCCTAGCTTGCCAAATTTCCTAGGTACATTCCATCCTCATAATACCAGTTATCTTAGTTTTTCTTACATTTTTATTTTTATCTTTAGTTTTTCATTCTTGGGTTTATCAAAATTAGTTTTTGTGCCCTACACAATCAAAACTAACAATACAACATACAACCATCCTATGATAAAGGTAAGTCAAGGTATGCATTACATTTTATTTTTAGATTGGTTTTCCTTTCAGTCATTTAATTTTACTTATTTTATAATTTTAAAATACTTCAACTTTTTTAGCATCAAAATTATGTGTTTGTTTATGTTCTTTCTTGAAGCACCATCCCCTATTACACCTTAATGACACACTATGAGCTTTAAGTGGTGCATATGTATATAGATAATATTTTAAAATTTTATCAAATACTGATGCTTTACATCTTGTAAGAACGCATTGAGACTCAATCTCTCTAATTGCATGCCCTAAGGGGTGCACTAAGAAAGGGGTGGGTAGATCTTTGGTGCTTCGTAGGATTATTGTCCCTTTTTTCCATGTTATTACCAATCCAACTAGTTCTTAAAACCTTTCCTTAAATTGTTTTTCCTCCCTTATACCATCTTCTATTATTTTTCCTCTTTTTATCCTTCATTTCCTTATTTTACACCCTTTTTACCTATTCATCATACTAGGTCGACCTAGTCAACCTAGTACAATTTAGGGACCCTTTCTATCTTTAGCCTCTTGGTTGACCTATCACAAACCTAGTGAGTTAGCCCAAAAATGTGCTAGGTTGATCAAGTTGACCTAGCACAATTGACATTATTGAATGATTTTAGGTTAAGTTATGCCTATAAATATAAGTTCATTTTGGTCATTATTCATATATGCAATCAAGAGTTATTATTCACTTGCACTTCTTCACAATCTGCTCTTCCATCATTCTACTTGAGGAGACTTAGCTTAGATTTCTTATTTTGGAGAATCTAGTCTAGTGGCAATGTCTTATATAATTTAGCTTAAAAATGTGATCCTTATGAACCAAAATAACCTCTTGCAAACCCCCTTTGGCCAAGGGAGATATTGAGTCTTGACAGGTTCACATATAGGTAAGTATATTCTAAATTTGTTCTCCTCTTTCTTAGTAGACAGAAGTAGCATAAGTGTTGGATCAAATAATATTACTCTTCATATTATATGTATTAGGGTGTTACTAATACTTACTTTATTTGAAGCTCCATATACATGTTTTGATATCTTTGCTTTACTAACCCCCACTTTGTACCATAGGCTTTGGTGTAGACTAAATTAGATTTACTTTTCTTGTTATTAGATTAGTGAAATATTAAATAATATGACTCTTTTAGGGTTGTTATGTTATTATGTTAGACTATAGGATTTGGAATCCTATCTCATATGATGTGTTGTAATAAGTGATACCCTAATTAGGTATAGTAGATCCTCACATTGGGCATACTCCTGATTAATAATTGTATGTCCCCAATTATAAGTATAGGTGTGCTCTATCCCATTTGATCCAAGATTTATTTATGGACATGATGCATTTCCAATTGCATATAGTACCCTCTAGGAAATCAAAATTACCCTTTGGGGATTTTAAATTATACCCTTTGGAAATCATTTAGCATGAAATAGATCCTTTGAATCTCATCCCACTTACCCTTTGAGAAACTTGAACATACCCTTCAGGCTTGTTGAAAATTCCTTTACCTTATGAACTATCCCTTTGGCATTTACTCTGACCAAATATTATACAAAACCTACCCTTCAAGTTTTGTGTAAAGTACCCTTTGGGAATTTATTCTAAGCCCCTTTACCCTATATGATATATCTTTCAAATTTTTATCCCTATCATTTTTTGACCCTACAAAAGTGCCCTTTGGCCTTTGTGTTTTGGACCTCTTTCCATAAACCTACCCTTCGAGTTTGGTTAGACCTACCCTTCAATATTTCTATTCTAAGTTGTGTGCCCTTTTCTAAGTGGCCACATACCCTTCATATAATTTTTAAAATGACCTCTCATCCCTTATGGAGTATCCATGTTCCATTTCCCTTATTCAGACATACCCCTTTGGGTTTGGTGAAGCTCATCCTTCAAGACTTTTTAAATGACCATTAGCTGTACACAAAGTACCCTTCTAAGATCAAAAGTGCCTTTCAACCCTCTTAAACCTACCCTTCAAGACTTTTGAAATAACTTTTAATCTATATGAAAGTACCCTTCAAGAAATAAAAAATGCCCTTCGACCTTCATGAAGTAGACCCTTCAAGATTTGTGTCATGGATAAAGTTCCCTATAAAGTGGACCATTTTGATCAAAAGTACCCTTCAGGGAAATTGAAAATGCCCTTAACCTCAAAATATCCATTTAGAATAATTGTTTAGGACTTTTCTTGAATGAAGCCTTTAGGAAATTGTTGTGGATATTTTATGGGAAACAAATCCCCTATAAAAATTAGTCTACAAGTGTTGATTTAAAAACACTTTTCTAATATACACCCTAATCACTTTATTACTAGAAATACTAGTAAGTATCATCAGCTTATCCAATATAAAATAAAAAATACTTCCTATTAATATCTTAAACAACCACCCCACCAACTTAAGCTATCAAGTTTGAATAGAAACAAAAGTGAATGTTGCATATTTATATCACATGAAGTGATATTCAATGCAGGATCTTATATAGATGATATGAAGATATTGAAGAAATAATTTACATTCAAGTTAACTTACATTTTAATCTTCCTAAATTATAACAGCGATCAATAGCCCTAGTACACATCTTAAGATTTTTACAAGTATAACAACAACCATGCTAAAATCCTAAGTGTTTGCACCATATACATAGCATATTGAAGGAAATTATAAGTATCCTAGAGTACATAGTAATGGCTTATACATTTAGGACATTTTGAGGAATGAATCTACCATCTGCATTTTCAATTAAACATTCTACTAAGTTTAAGGACACTATCTTTGATGTGGCAGTATTTGGAGACAAGTATCAAAACTATTCACAAGTTTGGGATGTCATTGATTTAATGGATGTGTTTTTACTTGAAGATGAGATAACATTATAAAATAGACTATTTATTAAGGAATTAATAAAATATAAAAATCAAGCATTGCACTTCACTATGGCTAAACTAGAAGTTATGCCTTGCATTGACCATTTTAGGAACTTTTTCTTTTCAGGCAAGATATCACATGATGCTTTCTTACTTCATTCTCATGGCAATACAATGGTTTCATGCATCTTCAAAAATAATTTTCAAAGGTATTTATCTCTTATCATACTTGATGCTTACTCTAACAAGCACACTTTGGTGTGGTTCAATGAATAAACTTCAATCAAAAGGGTGATGTCATTATGGATTATCCCTGACCAGACAATTACATGGACGGTAAAGAATCCAAAGGGAGAAATACTAATCAAGAAGTTTAGGATAGGATTATGTATTGGTATGACATTGCTCAATAGATTATATAGTATGCCTAGCATCCATTTTATGAATTTAGATTGGGTATCATTGTTATAAATGATGATATCACATGATGTCACTTATGCCCTAGGGGAAAAATTAGTTTAAGATTGAGGGAGAAAATTATTCATAAAAATAAGCATCCCACACCCATAGGATATTTTTACATGATGTCATATTTAGTGCATGAAATTATAGGAATGTGCTATAAGGAATTTGATAACTTGTGGACTCCTACCATAGATTTCATGAAGAATAGAATTTGTGATTACTACTAACTCATGCACATATATGCTTACACTAAGTATATGGTTAGGATATGTGAGGGCATCTACCCATAGGTATGGCAAGACATTCATGGCTTACCTTTGCCTCAAATTGGGGAGAATATTTAGCATAATTTGGATGGGAAAGGATATTACTTCATCTACATATATTTTACAAATATTATGATCTAGGGAAATAAGGTCACTCCCCTATGTCTCCTAAAATATGTACTGAATAAATTGGTTGAACAAGAGATTGATTTCTAGTTATGGAATGGCATTGAAGAAGATTTAGAAAGGCAAAGGAAGACACTATACTTTAGAAACTTTATTTCAATTGGTAGGATGACGTATCAAATAAAAATTATCTCAAATATGTGGGTGGAAAGTGACACCGTTATGGCTTGCCCACACTTAAACACAAAGACTGTGATCCACATGGGATGGTCTAGAAACATATTCATGGATTCAATATCCCTTACTACCAGCATCTTTATGCTTATGATTTATTTTTCATGAATGAAAAGTTTGATAAAGATGTGTTGGATTTGGCATATATTATTAGCCTACAAGAGGATCATCTGAGAATGATCTAAACTAACCCTTTCATCTCCACCAGGGAGTTAGATAGTAGAAAAACAATATTTAAGGTATGGAAACATTCAAAATTCTAGAAGGGAAGTTTAGGATAATAGGAAGCTTCTTCCTCCTAAAGACTTCCTCTAAAATTAAAATTGAAAATAGTGAAGAGACAACCCAGGATACCTAAGCCCAATTCTCAAAGAGGAAGATAAAGAGGAGAACCCATCAGCTTAGATTCTAATGAGCTAGGAGACAAAGTATAAGACATACTGACTGCAAGCTTTGGTCAAGTTCTTATGGCTATCCCTTAGGTATCTACTATTTTATCTATGGGGATATCTACTTTACAAGCAGTATCATCTACCTCCTAGGCTTCTCCCTCACAAGGAAAGACCCATTTGGTCTATACAAGGAATACCAAGACTCCCATAGGCAACCCTATAGTATAGGTATCTCAAGGCTTGCCACTCCACCTCTAAGTTCACAGTTAGTAAGGGGGATTGTTGTTATCATCAATGACATAGAATATGATTCAGATGAAGAAATTGAGTTGGAAATAACCAAGGCTATGAGTCTCCAAGTAAACCCAATAGAGCTTCACCTCTAAGGTACTAAAATATATTCAAATTTTCCTTTATATTTAATTTCTATTGTTAAACAAGTTCTAGTCTCTTATGTGGAATTCCTATATCTACTGCATTCACCCCCTTCATTCCCTCCACCTCTACATCTACTCTTTCCATTTACACCACCACATTGATCCCTCTATTATCACTTCCACACCATTTCTTATGGTTATTCCCTCTATATCTACTGACACTTCTCCTATTAGAATTATCAAGAAGAAGAAGAAATCTAGGAAAGTTTAAACTGATCTTGCCACCCCTCAACTCTATGTTTAATCCACATATATTTCCCTTCCACTCCCTACCATCACTTCCATAGAGGAGACCATAGTTGGAATTACCAGTCAGGGATGGAAGGCCAAGCCCCAAATAGTTTTAGTCCACCCACTCCCTCAATTTAGAGGAATGGATTGGTCAAAATAATTTGGCCTTCCTTCCCTGATGTTTTGAAAAAGGATAGTAAGAAGTAGAAGAAAATGGAAGAAGATGCCCAAGATGAGGTTATGGTCATAACTTGTGATGTATCCAATCTAAAAATTCTACCCTAGGCAATAGATTTGAGAAGTTAGACTTATTAAATGCCAAGTTATAAGATCATTGAGATTCTCTCTATGTCCACCCTATTTGATCCTCTAACTAGAAATATCCAAAGGGTGAGAAAGAAGAAAATTAAAGATGACCAAGGTGTAGGAATCATCATTGAGGAATGCAAACTAGTGTCTCCCTCACCAAGAGGTAGAATAAATAGCTAGGATAGTCTATATACAAGGAAATTCTCTTAGACCTAGCTCAAGCACACAATTATGCTACAGTGGCCATTCATGAAGTAACTAAGTTATCTCGATAAGAGATAGAAAATGAGGTGAAGGAATTACAAACATAGATTGAGCATCTTAGGGAACAATCTAAGATAGTTCATATTTCTATAAGTATTAAAGCTGAGGTTAAATGGGCCACATCAAAATGTTATAACTCATTAGAGGCCATGGAATTTATGAAGGCTAAGATGGTTCCCCATGTTAACCTATAAAATAATCTATGAAATTCCTTAATTCAATATAATGCCAAGCTCAAAATTCTATTTGTTTATACATGCAACTCTTTGTATAACCATCTTGATTTAATAACAACACTCGAGGAATCTAATGCCTTAAATCTTGTTATCATCTAGAAAGAGGAGTTTAATGACTCATTAAAATTAGTTGGGGATTTGATCATTGAATATAAAGTACATGAGGCTCAACTCCTCCAAATTTTAGATGAGTTAAATTTTTCCAAGGCAAGATATTCTACTGGTAAATTGATCAGTAGAATTAATTTTGATAAAGTTGTTTAGGAGGCTGCATAGAACTTTAAATAGAGCATACAAGGTTTGGTATTTAAAGAATAGAATCTAAGTTAAGCAAGGCTTGGAGAAAGGTAATTGAGGTATATTTCTTCAAAATAAATTTCAAATAACCAATGAAAAACAAGTGAGACTCCTTGGAAGAACTAAGAGACTTCACCAACCACCGTTACTTAACTTAGACATTATCTAACAATAACATGATGTAACACAAAAAGTATATGAGGATAATGAGGCAAAGAAGAAGCAAGATTCTGGTGGTGTTGTTATATCTTCAATTATTAATTTCACTTCCATGCCTACTGTTGATAAAATTTTGGATTTTTAGGCCTAAATTGGGCACCCCTATTTGTAAAAAAGTGTCTGACTCTATACCTTTGTTCATGTCTAGTATGCATGTTTCATGTCTAATATGCAAGAAGTGTTCTTATACAAAGCTAAAGTCTATTACATGTAAAAACCCAAGTGTTTTCCTTTTGGTAGATTTTTTATTTAGCCTTTTGGCTAGGTCCTCAACAATAAATTAATTTGGAAGGTTTGTTTTGGTCCTTCTCTAAGTATAGTTCTTTTAGATTTTTTTTCCAAAGTAATTTTCCTGGAAGATGATTGTAAATTTTTTGAAAGGCACTTTAATTTTTGCAAAGGGATTTTTCAAACCAAAAAGGACCTTTCCTTTTATTTGAAGGGTATCTTTGAGGCTAAGTGGACCATTTCCAAAAGTCTTAAGGACAATTACAAGTTTTCTAAAGGACACTTACATTCTTCTAAAGGGCACTTATAATTATTTTAAAGGGTCACTTGCTTTTCTTCAAAGGATCATTTCATTTTTTTGGAAAGTGAACACTTGCCTTTCTGGAGGGAACTTATCAATAAAAAATTGAAGGAAAGAATTGTTTTGGACATTTATCCAAAACAACTTTTTCAAAGGTCCAAAAAAATATTTTGAAAGGTCACTTTCATTTCCAAAGGGTACTTCATAGAAAACCTGAAGGATTATTTTGGAGAAAAGGTGGACCATTTCATTTTTACAAAGGACCATTTCAAAATCCTAAAGGGTATGCTAATTTTTTTGAAGGGTATTTTTAGGAAGGTCCTTGAGAAGATAAACCATTGTATAAAAGCCGAAGGGTTCTTTTCAAAGTCTAAAGGGTAATTTGCAAAGGAAATAATTCCTTCAAAAAAAATTTCTAAAGGAAGTTTATGAGGGCCTAAAAGACCAAATTCCTTCAGACATTTTATTTAAATAAATGGTCCGAGAGGAAGATTCTGAAGATAAGATTTCCTTTGGACTTTTTGTCCAAAGGAAATGGACCAATCAACAAACCCAAAAGAAAATAAAGAAACAAAAGGTCTGAATGAATTCTTTCAAGAAAAGTGGTCGTAGACAAAAAGTCTAAAAAAATGTTGAAGATAAAAAGTTTGAAGAAAATACCCAAGGTGGCGGCCCATAGAACATCTAGTTTAGACTAAAAAAATTAGCTATTAGATTTAAACAAAGGAGTGACAACCCATAATACATCAACTTCAAACTATGAAACTAGTCATTGAAGTTTAAAAGAAAGTGTTGGAACCAAAAGGCAAAGATAAAGAAGACAAATGGTGAGATATTGAATAGCTATGTATAGCAAACAAAAATAAGCAGTTGATAGTTCAAGTTTATATGTCATTTCATAGCTTAACAAGACAATAAGGTATAGTTAGCATCCAAACTAATTTCCAACCAATAGACCCATCTATATCAAAAGTTAATTCAAGATATCTTCATTCTACTAGTATAACCATTGGAAGCTTCATATAGAATGTAATGTAATTATTTCTTTCCTTAGATTGACACATGTCCATGTGACTCATGAAATCCCTTTGCTTGACTACCCTCTAAAAGGCTATATATATGGCTACTTTTGGCTAATTTTGGGGGTTCCACCTAAGTATGGCAAAGATCTGCTCAATTGAACACCTTTTCTATCAATAAATGACTAAATGTTTACCTCTTCCATGAATTTTCACAGTGTGCTCTACTTGAATGATTGTAATTCATTCTTTCATCTATTTGTATCTTATTTTTGTAGGGCAAGTGAAGTGTTCCAGGAGATGTCCATGTTTAAGTGATTTTGTATTTTCATTAGTTCTTTTCAAGGCCTCCTGTGTAGTCCTCCTAGCATAAGATAATCTTTCATGACCTCATAGTGTAATATTGATGCAAGAGGATAAAGACTAGGAAAGTGTATTTTAGTCATTATTTTGGTCATAAGTGTCATATACATGTGGTTGGAAGCCATCATCTATTTTTCCATATCACTCTCATTAATTTAGGTTTGCTTTAGTTTCTCTCATTCCATTTTCACCCCAAATTTTAGCATTAGTAGAAATAATAGTCAAGTGGTACATCAGAGGGAGCTAGCCCCTAATCTAGAGATTCATCTCAATAAAATTTTCACCCACAATAAGAGAGATGATTCAATTATACTACTTGAATGAGGAGAACTGAGCATCTTCTCAAGGGTGCAATCCAAGCACTAACTATTTTTGGCACACCTAGTGGGACAATTTGTCCAAGGAATTAAAGAATTATTGGTGTATTCTTCAATAGATAAATCTTTTGGAGGATTTTTAATTGACACCAATGGTGACTCCAAGTTGAGTCAATTAGTCAAGTAGACTTGGTACATCAAGAAATCATAATTGGTATTTATAATTCCATTATTGAGCAATATGGATCTTATGTTCCTTCATATAATTTTGATCAAGATCATGTTATTTATGCAATAACCTCAAGTAGCCTCCTAATTATCCTTCTCCTAGCAAATCCAAGAGTTCTAGGGAGATAATATTGGAGTTTGAAAAGTAGATGTTTGAAAGAGATAGGTTGAATGAGTGAAATATATATCAACAAGAGCTTATGTACAAGGAGGAATGCTTGTTTAGGTAGGATCAAGCCATGAAATCCATGAAAGAGAATTTAATAAGATGGAGAAGTCAACCCACTCAAGGTAGTTAGTATTGTACACCTTTCATCCTAAGACATCCTTCTCCCATATGAAAGAAACCCTCCCTTTGTACACCAAATCCCTTCTATCAAATAGCACTTATTTATCAAAATAAAATTATCCAACTATCTATCCCATCTAATGCATCTTATCCTATGTCAAAACAAGCTACTCCTACTATTAATCCTTTACACTTAGCACTTCAACACCAAAATATATTGGGCTAGACTTCAATGGAATTTAACTACTCTAAATTCCTAGATTGTGAGCCTTATTTGGAAGAAATCCATTCTATTTCCTCTAGAAACCAACACGTTTATCTTAAAACAAATACTCATATATATATATATATATATATATATATATATATATATGTATGTATGTATGTATGTATGTATGTATGTATGTATGTATGTATGTATGTATGTATATGAAAACTCTTCCTAGTCTCCCTCAACCTCCTCAAGACCTTTAATCTAATGTCAGGATCCTAAGTCAGAGAAACATTTGTCATGAACTAGCCCAAGGCCTTGAGAAAGTGAATGAAGTTGTTGCCTATCATCAAGAGGAGACACATTATGTCAAGATTACAAGTTGAAAGAGTGCTCATCATGAATTAGCCCAAAATTTTGAAGAATGACAGATAGAAAAACTATGCCTATTAGTTTCACATGTTGGAAAGATGTTATTCAAATGTAAACACAACCTAAAGAGGAGAGGAATGAAGAGATTAAAGAGACTTTTGTGGATAAAGATTCTATGTTTGTAAGTCATTCTCATACTCCTCAATCTGAAATAGGTTCAAGTAATGAAAATTTACCAAGCTTTTATATGGTGATTTCAAGATGCAAAGAAGAGCATGAAAATGTCTCATTATTTTTCAAACTAGCCAAGGATGTTTCTTACCCTCCCACCCTCTCCTTGGAGGAAACAGGGAATGTTTTGTGTGAGTTGTGTTGGGTGAATATTTTTTCGATAAGCGTACTGATAAACAAAATAGGTCTGATCATCTAAAAGGGGAAGATTGGTCGGCCAAATGTGTAGGTTTACCATATCAAAAGGGGACTAAGCTCTCCTCTCATCAAGGGGAGGTTCCCTATATATATATATATATAAATAGAAAATAGTACTCAAGGGTAAGATAAACCATCCATCTCTCTTTTTTCAAAGATGATGCATGAAAATCAAAGGATAAATCTTAAGGATAATGATAGAAAGCACTCCTCTTCTTTTAGAAGTATCATTCAAAGCAAACCACAAGAATCTTCTTGGTAGTAATTGCAAAATGTAACCAAAGGTGTAGTAACCAGCAGATTGAGATGTAGCACAAAGTCTCCACCTCAATTGCCCAAGAGTGAGATATGAAGGACAATGAGGGCACAAAGTCATCTCAAGGTCATTTACATACAAGTAAAAAGAAAACACACTAAAGGAAATTATGGGGGCACAAAGTCTCTCCACAGTTGGCTTCAGGACACCTTCCTGACTACTTTCACTAATCTACTTATTGAATTAAAGGAACAAAATATATATTAAGGAAAAAGACATAAGAATAGTTTCCCCAACAACAAATTTATTATAGCACAAAGTCTAAAAAGTCACTTGCTTTCTTATTCCAATAACAAAATATGATCAACAATTCGAGCTCAAAGTCTTAGTAATGCCTTTCAATTTGGGTAGAGTTTTGTTTATGATAATCAGAGAGAGATCTCCTAAAATAGTAAAAGAGAGTCCCTTATATAGCCTCTTCAAGAAGGACTTGGGAATAGTAACACATCATATTGCATTGAATTTTGTTAAGAAGCCATGCTAGAATTTAAGGGCATATACCCATTTACTTTTCTCAATGCAGAGAAACGGGTCATGCCATTGAATTTTTGCATCCTTCAATGTCCACCTAGTGATCTATTTCTAGAAACATATCTAATGCGTAAATTTTTTTGGTCCTTCTTCAACATTCCTCCTTTTCTAGTTATTTGAGTTAGGTCCTTGATTCAATTCGATGCTCTGTTCCTTAGTCACTTTTTGCTAGCCTTTAGCAATTGACACGTGGCACATTCCACTGTAACACAGGTGAGGACACATGGCAGCTTCTACTGGGTTCTGTGAGACACTTATTGATAGAAGCTTTGAAACTTATTAGAAACTAAAAATCATGGGTGTATACACTTGTCACTCTCCACAGAGTTATAATGGAAAAGGTGGAAGCTTCTTCTTGTCTTTTGAGAATCCTGTAGAGGATGACACTTGGTGTGCTCTACTTACATTAGTAGCTTAATGAAGGCTCGCTACAATCCTTACTTAGAAAAAGAGATTTAAAAGAAGAAATTGTAGACATTGACAAGTGGCAGCTTTTTCTGCTTTGATGAGAGACATGTGGCATGTTTTGCTTCTTTGAAATTGTGTCTCAATAGATGACACATGGTAGTTTTTGCTATAACTTTGATGAATGACACGTGTCAGCTTTGCAGGTTTTCTATTTCTTTAGACTTTTCCTTTAGAGAAAAATTCTGAAGAAATTCTTTCAAATAATTTTTTTGAAGGAATTATTTATATGCAACTTGTCTGCAGGTACTTTTTTGAAGGAAATCTCTTTGCTCTTTCAGCCTTTTTAATTAGTCCATTTGCTTCTGAGTGCCCTACGAAAGGGTTATTTTTCCCTTGATTTTCCCTTAGTAAATTTTATGTGAATCTTAATAGGTGACATGTGGTAGCATCTGCTAAAATTTTAAAAGCTTTGGATGAATTTTGAGTGTCCCATGGAAGATAACATGTGGTAGCTTCCATGGTTCTTAGAAACATAGTAAAATGAGGCTTGAAAGATGACACTTGGTAGTATCCATGGGGTTCTATCAAGCTTTTGTCTTTGGGATTTTTTTTTCCTTAGTCACTTTTTGCCAAGTAAATTCCCTTCGCAAGGGCACTTGTGTCTTTTATGACTCTTGGGACACTCCTTTGAACCTGTTGCTTGAACCGACCATTTGAATCAACTTTGTTTCAATAGTTTAATGGTTCATTCCCTTGTTTCTATTGACCACTTGAACCGTGTTCTTTGAAACAAGCCTTATTGAACCATTTTCCATTGAACCAATTGAAACTTGAACTCGTTGAACCTTTTGAACCCATTTGAACCTTTTGAACCTGCTGAACTAGTCCTAAAAATGACTAAGTGTCAGAAACTTGTTCTTTTGATTAAACCTACCTATAGAAGCCTTTGAACCTATTGAACCATTAGTCCTTTGACTAAAAAAGCTTGAATAATTCCTAATTTTGAAAGATTAAAATAATTTTTTGAAATGGGAAGAGATATTTTGGTCTTACAAGACCAAAATAGCTTATATGTTGTCTTAAAAATGAGTGACATTTTTTAGGTACAACATCTGGCTCCAGTTCGGGAACTTCTATCAATTATAAAAAAGAATTGAAGGGAGTAGAATTAAGAATCTCTAGTGTCTTCATGTGTACCATTTGGCTATGGAGTCATGTTACCCAAAAATGAAAGGCATCAAAAATGGAAATAAACAAAACAAAATAGAATTATAATATATACAAATATACATATGTATAGATGAAATGATTTGATACTTCAAGATTTGAAGTGTTTCAGATGTTGCCCACTGTGAGGCAAAGGAAAGAGCGTGCCATATTTATACTTTAGCAAAAATCTATTTTCACCATTGTATTGATTAATAATAAATGGGCCTCTCTAAAGTGAGTCAAACTTTCCATGCATCCCTTTTGGTTCTTTCCTTTTGTCCCACAACAGGACATGATCCCCAATCTGGAAATCATGATTTTTAGCCTTCTGGTTAAAGATTTTCTTTACCAGACTTTGATGAGTAGCAATTCAGTCCACCACCATAGTTCTCTATTCATCCAACTCAGTTAGGCACATGATTCTTTTATCAAGAGGGCTTTCATATGTCTGATCTTCAATTGCTGTAGCCAATTTCAAGGCTGGCAATTCTAAGGTGATTGGTATCTCAACATTGATACCATAAAGAAGTTGGAAAGGAGACATATCAATTTCCCTTTTTGGTGTGATTTTATCTACCCGTATAGCATCAATCAATGCTTTATGCCATGTCCTTTGATTGTCATCTGCCAGCTTCTTGATGATAGTTACCAAGTTCTTGTTGCTTGATTTAGTTTGTCCATTCCCTTGAGGAAAATGATTAGAAGAATGGGAGAGTGTAATCCCATAATGGAAATAGAATTTTGTAATCTCATGGGAAGTGAAACAAGATGCATTGTCAATAAAAATCTTAGTTGGGACTCCACACCTAGAAATGATATTCTCCTTGAGGAAATTACATACAACTTCTAAAGTAGCATGCTTGGTTGGGATTGTTTCTACCCACTTGGTGAAATAGTCAGTTGTTATAAGGACATAATCATGTCCATCACTTGAAAATGGATTTATAGTATTAATAAAATCAATCCCCCATTACTGGAATGGTTCTTTTATGATCATTGGCTTGAGAGGAAGGGTAACTAACTTGGGTCTTCCAATAAATTGCTGGCAGAGTTCACATTTTCTCACCCACTTATATGCATCTTGGAAAAGAGTTGGCCAATAATACCTAGCTCACAGAATCTTGTGAGCATTTATAAGAGCAAAAAAATGTCTTCCACAGGCTAGATTGTGAAAAGATTTCAAAAGTTGGATTTGTTGCTCTTTGTCTACACAACAAAGGAATACTCCATCTATGCTTCTCTTGTATAGGCCATTGTCCCAAAGGAGAAAAAATGGTAGATTTCAACTTGATAGTCCTCATTTCTTTGTAAGATAAATGAGTAAAACATTCACCATAAGTAAGGAAATGAGCAACACTTGAATACCACTCATTAGTAGTGGAGACAAAAAGGACTATTAGTGTGTCTTCCACTTCTACTTCTTCATGCTCTTTATCTTTTGGCTTGTTATTAGTAATTAATTAGCATAGGCCTTTTCCCCTTACTAGCTTTGTTGGCTTGATGTCTAGATCAAACTCTTAGATCTTTGTAATCCAATTGCCTCTTTTTGTCCCAAACTCCTACTGAGTTAATATGGACTTGACTATAGTGTCAAAAACCAAGGTAGTAGTGTGTGAATTCAAGATATAGAAGTGTAAATGTTTGACTACTTTCACCACTACATAAGCATGCTTCTCTATGTTTGAATATTTCAGCTCATGGGCTTTGAGAGGGCAACTCATGAAAGAAATGGGAGATTCCATACCTTCCTTATCTTGTTGAACCATACTTTTTGAAAGCATGTGTTTAGAAGCATAGTTGTATATGATGAAATATTTGTTGTAATTAGGACAAACCAAGGTAGAGGTGTGGGCAATGGAAGTCTTGATATCCTAAAATGTTGACTTGCCTTCTTTAGTCTAGCTAATGGTGGTCTTCCCTTTCATCATGTTCACAATGTGTCTAGTCTTCTCAGCAAATTTAGAGATGAACCTTCGTAAGAAATTTACCTTTTTGAATAAAGAGTGAACAACATTTTTACTTGTAGGCAAATTTAGTTTTTGAATAGACTTGACTCTGTCTAAGTCAATCTTTATGCCTTCTTTAGACATAATGTGTCTGAGGAGTTTCTCCTCTATTACTCCAAAAATAGACTTCTTGGGGTTTAATGAAATACCATTATAGCAGCAGTGCTCCAACACTTGTTATAAGTGGCATGCATGGTCAAAATGATTCTTTGAAAAGATAGTCAAGTCATCAAGGTATACCACTATGAATTTACCCATCTAATCTTTGAAAGCTAGGTCTATTGCTCTTTGAAAGGTGGCACCAACATTTATCAAGTGAAAAGGCATTCTTTTATATGCAAATGTACCCCAAGGTGTGGTGAATGTAGTCTTATGTTGGTCTGCTTCACCAACTTCAACTTGATTATATCTTGAGAAGCCATCTAATATTAATAACATCTTTGAACCTGTCACTATTTGAAGCACTTGATCCATAATTGGTAAAGGGTAATTATCTTTCAAAGATGACTGATTTAGATTTCTAAAATCCACACAAATGCAAATTTCACCACTCTTCTTCCTTACAGGCACTATGTTTGTAATCCATGTGGAATGATGGATTGGGAAGATGATTCTAGAATTTAACATTTTTTATATCTCAGACAGAGTAGTACCTGATATTTTTAGATTGTACTGTCTAGATTTTTGCTTATAAAGCATTGAGTCAGCCTTGAGACGAATGTCATGATAGATTTCATCAGGTCTGAGAGACTTCAAGTCATAATAAGTATATGCTAAGACATCCATGTATTTATGGAGTAAAGTGATGAACTTGAATCTTTATTTAGGTGTGCAACACTTACCAATGTTACCCATCTTGGGATTTTCTTTAGTAATCAAATTTACTTGATCAAATCCCTGAGAGAAGCTTGAATATATTTGTTGTTGTTTTTTGATGAATCTATCATGTTTATTAAATAGTTTCCCAAGAGAAACCAAGCCTTTGGGAATTTTATTTCCTCTCAGCTGTAAGAATTCTTCATTTATATCTAAACTAGATTCAGAGGCTGATTCATACTTCTGAGATTCATTGCCTTCAAAATGTAGTTGTTCAAAATTGTCTTTTCATTATAAGAAGGGAATGATTTGGTGATCATCATTGAGTACTTTCTAATGATCAACATTTTCAAGAACACTTGGTCTAAAGACTAGCTCAATAGTATACCTATTTTCTTTGAAATTTGAGTGAGGAACTAAGAGAGTTCCTAAAATAGCAAGTGCATCAGCTCTGTTATTAGATTCTCTAGGTATGCCAGAGATGTTGAAAGCATCAAAGATTTCAATTTGGTCCCAAACTAGGTTATGGTAGTGGTGCAATCTTTCATTCTTGGTTTGGTATAGATTTCTCACCTAAAACACCACTAATTTAGCATTCCTTTGGCATAAAGGAGTTTGATGCCTTTGTCTTGAGCAGCCTTCAATCCAAGCAACAGAGATTCATATTCAGCTATATTGTTAGTGTTGCTAAATTTTAATTTGTAAGATGAAGAAAAAATATCTCCTTGAGGAGATATCAACACAATCCCAACTCCTAAACCAGTAGAGGAATAACTGCCATCAAATTCCATAGTCCATATTTTATTAGATACTAATTCTTCTTTAGATTTTCCTTTATTAGAGAGGGAAGATCTTTCTTCATTTATATTGCAACCTACTAGTTCTTCTGCTATTCTATTTGAACCAATTTCTGGATTGACACTTTTAAGAACTTTATCAAATACTTCATGCACTTCATCTATAAATAGAAAGTAGTTACCCATACCTGAGGATTCAAACATAATTTGAGCTTCAGGGGCTGATGTTTGAGTGAAAATATATTTTGATTCCTTTTCAGGAAGCAGCCTTTGCATGGTGCCTTTGATAGGAATTCTTGCTTCAGATAGGTCCATGCTCGATTATCCACCAACATCTTTGTAGAAATTTCACCCAAGTAGGATACCATAGGATGCTGGAACATCAGCCACTAGAATTGTCATCTTGATTATTTTGTCTGGAAAGGCTACAAATGCAACTTGGGCATCCTTGATTTGTCCTAGCAATGGCACTTGCTTGTTCTCCATGGAGAAACATCTTCCAAATGTCTTGATCAGTGTGAGATCAAGAGATTCAGCTACTTTAGTAGGCATGACATTGTCAGATGCACCTGAGTTTATAATGCAATTACTTATCTTGTGACCATTTATTAACAGGGAAACATAGAAAGGTTCTATTTTCTTAGGGGCAGCTAGAGGAGTAATGACAAGATTATTTGGAATGGGCATGTTCTTTGGGGAATCAGGAGTTACTTTCTTAAACTCTTGTTTTGTAGGGATGGTTTGATTTTTGATGCATTAGACCAACTTATCCAATTGATCAAGATTGGATTGCAAATATTCAAATGTAGATATTTGAATTTTGGTCTTTTTGACATGATCAATTATGTCAAATGGTTGAATTGGACTAGGAGCAGAGGAAGGCAATTCAACCTTTTGGGTTTTAGGAGGGATGGGAGGAGGGCTGATTTGTGAAATTGAAGTAGAAGGTGAAGGTGAAATTGATGTACTTACCTTTTTGGTGATCACCGGATCTTTTGGCATTAAAGGTAGAGAGGTTCCATGTTTAGCAATTGAAATTTTTGGTTGAGTTTGCTCTTCTATCTTCCCTTTATCAGTTTGTTAGACTGATTAGTTCTTGGATCTGGTAAACACTGCATATGATCCATCAAAAGCTTCTCCTTTGCTTCTAGGTTCATCTCAATAGTTTAGGAAACCAATGTGGGAGTCACTAGCTAGTTCTTCTTTATTTTCTACAAGGAGATCAACATCATTTTCTTGATTTAATTCAAGCTAGAAAGAGAAATTTGATTCTACTTCAAGATATCCCATTGCTGAATTGGCTGAGGGTGCTTCTATGGCAAGTTCCCCTTATGGGGGAGGAAGATGATTTTGTTGCCCTTGAATCTTGATAGCATTGCCTTGATATGACTAATCTGGAATTGTCCTTCTTGGCATATCTCTATATGAGGGAGCAGAAGACATTCCTTGCACCATTTTCTTTTTGAGAGCAAGCAACTCATTTGCCAACTTCTACACCATTGGATCAGTGGTGCTTATAGATGAATATTTAGAAGATGATGAAGGTCTATTTCTATTTGGATCTCTTCTTATCTTCCCTGCTAAGATGAGATCATATTCTACCTCAGTGGCCAAATGTTAAGCTGCAACAAGGACTATTTGACCAGCACATCTCAAAAGAAAACTTACTTCAGGTAACTGAGAATTAATGAATAAACATTTGAGATTCTCAGCTATAGGTTGAGCAATTATAGGAATTATGTTCCTCATTTTGTCAAACTTGGCTATGAATTCCCTCATTGGTTCATGAAGCTCTTTCTTCATTTGTGTGAGTTGAGCCAGAAGGGCATGTGCATCTTCTACAGGTTTGAACCTAGATTCAATATCTTAGCTTTGAGGGTATTCTAATTAGTTACTAACTAAACTTGTAGATCATAAAACCAATATAAAATAGCACCTTGTAATGTTTCTACAAATATCTTGATTGCTACATCTTCAAATTCTACTCTAATTATGCCACAAGCTATGCTGAAGGCTGCAATGTGTTCATTAGGATGAACTTTTCCATCACCATAGAATTTGGGGAAATTCTTCCTTGAACTGCATGGGAGCTCATGTAGAGGTGGAGTAAGATTGAGAGGACCAAAATAATTACCCTAGGGGCCTTGACCTGCCATTATATGACTATGAAAAGGAGGAATAACAAATATCAAAGGGGTAATTATTGGCAAAGCTTTATCAATAGCAGAAGTGGATACTTCGTTTGGCAATGGAGACCTAACTTTAGTAGGAGGAAAGCTCTTGGTTCGTTGGAGGCAATATGGTGAAGGAAATAGATCAAAATTACTTTGTTATACCAACTCAAATATAGGGTCAACAATACCTTTAGCCCTTTGGCTTCATGTATACCTTGAATCTACCAGATTATGAAACAAAAATGGAAAAGAATTGACCTTGCTTTAGTTTGAAGCTTGATGCTTAAAACTACACGTTCTTTTCCAGTCAATGTGGAGGTGAATGGTAAGGTTATAATGATAATGGGTAAGACACAAAAATGGAATGGAGTCTATAATGGATAATGGTAGAAATTGGTTGAATCTAAAACTTGAGGTTTCAGAATACACATAACGATATCCCCAGCGGAGTCACCAAAAACTATTGGGTGAATATTTTGTCGATCAGCATACCGATAAAAAAAATAGGTATGATCATCCAAAGTAAGAAGATTGGTCAGCCAAATGTGTAGGTTTAACACATCAAAATGGGACTAATCTCTCCTCTCATAAAGGGGAGGTTCCCTATAGATATGTTAGATATATATATATATATATATATATATATATATATATATATATATATATATATATATATATATAAAAACAAAAAATAATACTCAAGGGTAGGATAAACCATCCATCTCTCTTTTTTAGAGATGATGCATGCAAATCAAAGGAGAAATCTTAGGGATAATGATAGAAAGCACTCTTCTTCTTTCAGAAGTACCATTCAAAAAACCACAAGAATCTTCCTATTAGTAATTGCAAAATGTAACTAAAGGTGTAGTAACCAACAGATTGAGATGTAGCACAAAGTCTCCTCCTCAATTGCCTAAGAGTGAGATACGAAGTAAAATGAGGGCACAAAGTTATCTAAAGGTCCTTTACATAAAAGAAAAAATAAAACACACTAAAGGCAATTATGGGGGCATAAAGTCTCTCCACAGTTGGCTTCAAGACACCTTCCTAACTACTTTCACTAATTCTTCTTATTGAATTAAAGGAATAGAAAATATATTAAGGAAAAAGACATAAGAACAGTTTCCCCAACAACAAAGTTATTACAGTACAAAGTCTGAAAAGTCACTTGCTTTCTTATTCCAATAACAAAATATGATCAACAATTTGAGCTCAAAGTCTCAGTAATGCTTTTTAATTTGGGTAGAGTTTTTTCTCTGATAATTAGAGAGAGATCTCCTAAAACAATAAAAGAGAGTCCATTACATAGCCTCTTCAAGAAGGATTTGGGAACAATAACACATAATGTTGCATTGAATTTTGTTAAGAAGACATGCTAGAATTTAAGGGCATTTACCCATTTGCTTTTCTCAATGCAAAGAAATGGGTCACGCCATTAAATGTTTGCATCCTTCAATGTCCACCTGGTGATCTGTTTCTAGAAACATATCTGATGTGTAAATGTTTTTGGTCTTTCTTCATCATTCCTCCTTTTCTAATTATTTGAATTGAGTCCTTGATTCAATTTGATGCTTTGTTCCTTAGTTTCTTTCTGCTAGTCTTTAGCAATTGATGCATGGCACATTCCACTGTAACACAAGTGAGGACACATGGCAGCTTCTACTGGGTTCTATGAGACGCTTATTGATAGAAGCTTTGAAACTTATTAGAAACTCAAAATCACAGGTGCAAACACTTGTCACTCTCCACAGAGTTATAATGGAAAAGGTGGTAGCTTCCACTTGTCTTTTGAGAATCCTGTGGACACTTGGTGCACTCCACTTACACTAGTAGCTTAATGAAGGCTCACTACAATCCTTACTTAGCAAAAGATATTTAAAGGAAGAAACTATAGACATTGACACGTGGTAGCTTCTGTTGCTTTGATGAGAGACACGTGGTATGTTCCACTACTTTGAAACTGTGTCTCAATAAATGACACGTGGTGGTTTCCACTCTAACTTTGACAAAGGACGTGTGTTGACTTTGTGTGTTTTCTGTTTCTTCAGACTTTTCCTTTAGAGAAAAAGTTTGAAGAAATTCTTTTAGACAATTTTTCTAAAGGAATTTTTTCTATGCAACTTATCCACAGGAACTTTTCTGAAGGAAATCTCTTTGCTCTTTCAGCGTTTTGAGTTGGTCCATTTACTTTCAAGTGCCCTCTAAAAGGGATTTTTGTCCCTTGATCTTGCCTTAGTCGATTTTATGTGAATCTCAATAGGTGACACATGGTAGCATCCATTGAAATTGTATAAGCTTTAGACACCTTTTGAGTGTCCCATAGAAGATAACACGTGGTGGCTTCTGTGGTTCTTAGAAACAATGTAAAATGAGGCTCAAAAGATGACACTTGGTAGTATCTGTGGGGTTCTATCAGGCTTTTGTCTTTGGGATTTCATTTGCCTTAGTCAATTTTTGCTAAGGAAATTCCCTTCACAAGGGCACTTGTGTCTTTGACTCTTGGGACACTCCTTTGAACCTGTTGCTTGAATTGACCATTTGAACCAACTTTGGTTCAACAGTTCAATGGTTCATTCCCTTGTTTCTATTGACCGCTTAAACCGTGTTCTTTGAAACAAGCCTTGTTGAACCATCCGTCATTGAACCTATTGAACCTTGAACTCATTGAACCTTTTGAACATGTTTGAACCTTTTGAACCCGTTGAATTAGTTTTGAAAATGACTAAGTGTCAGAAACTTGTTCTTTTGATTGAACCTTCCTGTATAAGCCTTTGAACCTATTGAACCATTAGTCCTTTGACTGAAAAAGATTGAATAATTCCCAATTTTGAAAGCTTAAAACATTTTTTTGAAATGGGAAGAGATATTTTTATCTTATAAGACCAAAATAGCTTATATGTTGTCCTAAAAATGAGTGACATTTTTTTGGTACAACAAGGTGGAAGACAAAATTTCATAATTCAAAAGTGAAGAAGATAATCTAAGTGTATATAAGGTAGAAGGTATATAGCTTTGTAGACATGATGAGGTTTCATTATCTCTACTTGATGAACTCCCTTTTGTTCATGATGGAGATAGTGAATAATACATAATAAGTCATGATGAAGAATGAAATAATGGTAAGCTCTCTTCCCCTTTGTTTGAGGGATTTCCCTTTTGCTTTAAAGGAGATAATGACTAAGCCATGGGACCTAAGTTGAATGAGGTTTAAAAACATGTTATTGAATAGCTAGAGACTTTTATTTTTGAACAAGGAGAGAGGTTTGATTGTTTTGATAGAGGCATTGAAGAAGTTCTTGAGTAGGAAAATGATGAGTTTTGGGATGAGTTAGATTTTTTTTGTCTTGGCTCAAACATCACACCAGCCACCCTTATTCAAGAGAGCCATGATGAAGTAAGAGACTAGTTTCACAAGCTTCTCAAAGAGATAGAAAATAATGAGTTGGTACATGATACATAAAAATAGGTCCATGAGCCAAATGAATGCTATGTTGATGAGATAGAAATCCTTGATCCATTGATAAAATACACTAGCATGAAGGATTAGTGTGAGACATGATTCAAAGATAAATATGAGTACATGTATGTTGGAGACATGTTTGAACCTAATCTACTTGGGTACATGCAAATCAAGGTGGCACGCAAGAAGGATGAGTCACTAAGCTCATACTCCAACCAACCACTTATGTAGCATCATGAGGTTTCTTATCATGGAAGAGACCTAAGAAGTTTTCCCTTTGATTTAAGAGGGAGAAGAGCATATTTGGTTAGCTATACATAAATAGTTTCCTTTCTATTATGTCTTATTTTTTCCTAAGTGCTAAGTAGAACATGTGTGTTTGCTTTGGTCTTTGTTGTGTGTCTTTTTCCTTTATGTGTTGGAGGTAATCAATGGTTGTCTTATTGATCAAGTTCTGAATCATAATCAAGGTTTCTAGTTTATTTCAATCCTTAATGGACTCCATGGCCAATGGACTATTATAGGTTATTGGTCTAGTCAGTATAGTAGGCATACTACCCCATGAGTCACCAATTTGTTAACCAAAGTTTGGAATTTTATGCTAAAATTGGGCACCCCTATTTGAAAATAAGTTTCTGAGTCTATAAATTTGTTCATGTCTAGTATACAGGTTTCATGTCCAATATGCAAGAAGTGTTCTTATACAAAGCTAAAGTCTATTACATGTAAAACCCAAGTGTTTTCCTTTTGGTATCTTTTCTATTTAGTATTTAAGGTAAGTCTTCACCAAGGAATTATTTTGGAAGGTTTGTTTAGGTCCTTCGCTAAGTATATTTCTTTCAAAAAATTTGTCCAACATAATTTTCCTGAAGGATGCTCGTAACCTTTTTGAAAGGCACTTTAATTTTCCCAAAGAGCTCTTTAAAGCTGAAAAAGACCTTTGATTTTTTTTCTAAGGGTATATTTGAGGCTAAGTGGACCATTTCTAAAAGTCTGAAGGATAACTGCAAGTTTTTTGAAGGACACTTACATTCTTCTAAAGGGTCAATTGTAATTATTTTGAAGGGTCACTTGATTTTATTCGAAGGATCATTTCATTTTTATTGAAAGTTGACACTTGCCTTTTTGGACGGCACTTAGAAAAAAAACCAAAGGAAAGAATTGTTTCAAAAATTTATTTGAAATAAATTTTTTGAAGGTCCAAATAATTCTTCTAAAAGGTGAGTTCCATTTCCAAAGGGTACTTCACAGAAAGTCTAAAGGATTGTTTTGGAGAAAAGGTGGACCATTTCATTTTTTTGAAGGACCATTTCAAAATCTTGAAGGGTATGCTACTTTACCAAATGGTATCTACAAGAAGGTCCATAGGAAGATAGACCATTGTATAAAAGCTAAAGGGTTATTTTCAAATCCCAAAGGGCAATTTACAAAGGAAATTATTCCTTCAAAATTTTTATTTGAAAGAAGTTTACAAGGGGCCCAAAATACCTAATTTCTTTAGACATTTTGTCCAAAGAAATGGTCTAAGAGGAAGATTCTGAAGATAAGATTTCCTTCAGAATTTTTGTTTTAAGGGGATGGACCAATCAACAAAGCCAAAATAAAATAAGGAAACAAAAGACCCAAATGAATTATTTCAAGAAAAGTGGCTGTGGACAAAAAGTCCAAAAAAAATGTTGAAGATAAAAAGTCTAAAGAAAATACCCAAGGTGATGACCTGTAGAACATCAAGTTTAGACTATAAAAATTAGCCATTGGACTCAAACAAAGGAGTGGCAACCCATAATATGTCAACTTCAAACTATGAAAACAGTCATTGAAGTTTAAAATAAAGTGTTGGAACTAGAAGGCAAAGATAAAGAAGATATATGGCAAGATTTTGAACAGTTGTTCATAGCAAGAAAAAATAGGTAGTTGACAGTTTTAGTTGCTATGTCGTTTCATATTTTGACAAGCTAATAAGGTAAAAATAACATCCAAATTAATTTCCAAAAAATACACCCATCTATATCAAAAGGAAATTCCATATATCTTCATTCTTCTATTATAACCATCAGAAGCTTCTTATAGAATGTCATGTAACTATTTCTTTTCTTAGATTGACACATGTCCATGTGACTCATGAACTACCTTTGCTTGACCTCCCTCTAAAAGGATATATATATGGTTGATCTTATCTCATTTTTTGGGTTTTCAAATGAGTACAACAAAGCTCTACTATATTATACACCTTTTTATAAATAAAATGACTAAATGTTTACCTCTTCTATGACTATTCATAGTGTGTTCTACTTGAATGATTGTACTTCATTCTTTCACCTATTTGTAGATTATTTTATAGGTCACGTGAAGTGTTCTAGGAGATGTCCATGTCTAAGTTAGTTTTCCTTTTCATTAGTGTCATTCAAAGCCTCTTGTCTAGTCCTCTTAGCATAAGATAATCTTTCATGACCTCACAGTGTAATATTGATGCAAGAGGATAAAGACTAGGAAAGTGTATGTTAGTCATCGTTTTGGTCATAAGTGTCATATACACGTGGTTGGAAGCCATAATATATTTTGGTGTATCACCTTCATTAATTTAGGTTTTATTTAGTTTCCCCCATTCCATTTTCACCCCAAAATTTAGTAGTAGTAGAAGCAATAGTCAAGTGGTACGTCAAGGAGATCTAGTTCCTAATCTAAAGATTCTTCTCAATGAAATTATCACCCACAATAAGAGAGATGATTCAATTGTGAAAATTAGATGAGCATAAATAATTGTCTTATCAAGGGTGCAATCCAATCATAAACACCTAATAAATCACATGCAATACTTTGAACAACTTAGCCTTGATAGGCCAAAATGTTATGCATGTACAATTTTTGTAGTAGCACATATACTTAGATTTTTCTTCAAATTAGAGTGAATCACTATAAAATTGACTTTATATTTTTTTTTACATGAACACATTGTATAGTTTTTTAAAATTCAATTTATCTATTTATCTCTTTCTTTTAATCTTTTTTATTATATGGTTTTGGACTACAGCTAGAACTACATGTTCTAACTGCTACTTGTAATCATCATGCATAGACTTGGAGAATGAGGTGACCCCTTCCCCAAGGTCTATAAATACAAATGTACCCATAATTTATTTTGGGTTAGAAAATTTTGGAATTCAGAGCAACAAACCAATTTTGATCATCAAGCAAAGTGTTTTAAGTATTTTCTTTCCAATTTCATGTTATTAGTTATTATTTCCATGGTTGCTTGTTTCAATAAATCTATAGTGTGTTAAAGCTATGAATATATATTTGATTTATTTGATTAATATGCTAATACTATATGTGAAATATCTATGGAATATTGCTGAATCTATTTATTAAATTAGTCACTATAAATTGAATCATATTTCTAGAATGTGTACTGGCGTTTTCTTGGTGTAGTTTTTTTTGTGGGTGTGCTACAACTACCTCAAATAATTCATTAATCCCAAGCCATAATATTATATTAAAATGGTGTGTAATAGCTTCCCTAAAGTAAGAAACCTTTATCTAAGGCTATTTAAATTCCTACATCCATAATTCCCTATAATTCTTAGTCATACTTGATTGCATGTGTGTTATTGTTGCTAGCAATAAGCATTGGTTTTTAGGAAACACATGTCTATCTAGAAACCAACCAAGAAAGTCATTTAAAAGGTCCATGTAAAAATTATTTTATGTCCTACCTTACCATAATTCTTATGTTTTTTTATAAAATATTGAAGCACTTTAGATTAGAATTCAGTCACCCATCCAACTCATTTAGAAAACCACTATTTTTAGCGTCCACACCTCTGTCCAAAAAACTTTGTCAACAACCTATGTGCTTTACCCCTATTACATCAATAGTTTGAAATAAATTTCATACCTAAAAACTATACCCTAGAGTGTATTTTACCTCCATTGAGATACTAAAATGTTAGAGGCTAAATTTTTTGACTGTGGCGTGCATAAAACCCACATAAAAAAAACTACTCTAAGCAATACACAAAATAACTATTTCACTAAAATAGTTCAAACCCTAGCATATACACTACAAAAAATAATGGATTTTCACTTTCCATATAAAATTACCCTCAAATAAAGCTCAAGGATGAAGTGAAAATGTTCTACCAACTAGGAATCCAAGTTAGAGAGCAATGTAAGAGGAATACCAAGCTATGTGCAAGTTGAAGTCTAAACCAAAATCCAAGAGCAAAGGAAGCAGTGAAGTGAGAATTTAAAATGGTGTAATAACTATAATGAAGTGAATAAATTAGGTGAAAATCTTAATGTATAATATTGGGATCAAGCCACAAAAAAGTAAGAACAATTGAGAATAGTAATGGAGTCTCCAAGCAAATGTTTAGCAACATATGGGATCCTCTGTCACCAATAAAGCTCAAGAGAGCCAAGAATTAATCAAGGGAGATTAAAGAAGGAATGAGAGTCAAGATAAGGAAGGAGAATCAAGAGATACTATGGAGAGAGAAAATAAGAGACTCAAGTGAATTATAAAGAGGCATATATCCCAACCCTAATCCACCAAATGACCTAAAACTAGCCATTTTTTGACTATTTGGCTTCATTTTGGCCCTTTTAGAAATTTTATACCTAGGCCATGGCTTTGGTGAAGGAAATATGTGGCATATTCCATGGGTTTCCTTCACACAAGCTACATCCTAGGTCAAATAGGGTCTAGGGCTAGTCAACAAGCTCTCAAGAGGCCTCAAGGGGTCTCCAAAAACCCTACCTTATGTGTAAAAGGGCCAATATAGACTAGGGATGTAGGGATGGTAATAAAATTATGAAAGGTCCAAAAATGTGTTATATGTCTCAAATTAGGATTAATAGGGTTGGTAGTCTACACATGATATGATGTGTAATCATAGGGAGGATTAGGGTCACATGAAGTATGATTATAGTATCCATGAGTTTTTGTAATTTAGTTTTCACAATTTCTCAAATAATGGGGTTAATTTGTATTTGTGGTTTCTATATGGGCTTACATTCCTATTTGATATACATATTATGGGTGCATAATTATAGACGTATTCCTCTAATATCATTATAATCTCATGATTTTTTTGTAGCATGGTTATTAACTAGGTATCTTATTTTGGATCAATTTTTTTGATATTGAGAGATAATATTTATATTATTTTGGATAATGACATCATAGAATCAATGTTACCCAATATTTTTATGAGGCTACAATTGTGTTGTAATAGTTGATCGAATGTTCCAATGTATTTCTTGAGATATAAGGATCCTTAAGTTATAAATATATTTCCATAAATGTTTTGCAAAATGTTGGAGATATGTCCTCATCTTGTTATTTTTAAGATAGGTTGAATTTAATAGTAAGAAAGTTTTTTTATGGGAATATAATCATTATCCTCAGCTTCTAGCTAGAAAACATTTATGGAGTGAAGGCTAGATTGGTGGGTATAATACTAACATTTTTATTGTGTTTCCATTTTATATAAGAATATTTCCTAACCTAAAACTGAAAAATGCATCTTTCATAGCTAACTAGGTTCTCTCTAAGATAAGAGATATCCACCTAAGCTTTTTTTTAGCTATTATAATATTAATTATACTAGGTATTCTCATGACTCCAATCTGATAAAAAGGTATTTGATATCCACTTAAAGTTTAATAGTTAATCTATGTTTTAATCTTTTAGGACTTAGTGAATGTAAATCCTATGTTTGATTAAAGGGCTAATCAGACTAAATTAGGGAAATGATAAGTAATAAATACATCCACTAATTTTTTACATAATTGACTAGTTTTGACTTTTATAAAAATAGTAATATAAAGTGTAAATAAAGACTTAGCTAGAAAACACCTAATATAGATGATATGAGTGCTATAAAATGAGATGGAAACTAGTCTAAGTGTTATAATCTAGATCCTTATGTCATAACCCCTCCCAGATAGTAGTGCCATAATTTTACAATAGCATCATTATTGGTAAACTGATGTTAGCATCCTGATATTGATTGTAGTATCATGTATGCGAGATTATCCTAATATTATGGGTGCACCTATGTCTAGATTCCTAGGTTCTATTCCTATGCACATGAATTATAAAATCCTATATTATGCATATAATTATTGATTTATTTTTTAAACCCTAAACCTACATGTAAGTAGGGTATGATTTGATGGACATCCTCAATACCCTATTGTGAAGAGAGTTGTTTACATACCAATACTCTGAGGAGGGATCAATACTATTGTAGTTATCCCCATCTAAGTGCTGGTGCAAGTTCAAGTGATACTATTATTATATTATCCTTGATTTCCTTGAATGTTTTTAAGACTTGAAACATAGAAAATTTGAGTTTAGGGTTGATGTGCATGGTAGTATCCATAAGTAAGGTAGAATAGGTATTGATAACCTTAATTGTTCTCAACTTATTTCATGTTTGAATGTGTATTTTGCAATTAATTTCCATCTAGTGGATAGAGGGATAAAATCCATGTATTTATACTATTTTTTTATTATACAGGTGATTAAATGTGTCTAGGCTAACCTTAGGAAGATTTATTTTTTGAAAAGATATTCATTTGTGAAAGTGAGGGAAAAAGAGATTAGTGCCATTTTTGGGACACTTATGCCATGTGGTGCTAGTGTCTTTATTATGTCACTAGTGTCCATATCATATAAAACTATGCATGAAGGGATGATATTCAGAAATGAGGGTCTAAGAATGCTTTGGAGATGACTAGGGATGCTTATAACCCACTCAAAGGCTGGATAAGCGTGATAATAGGCTCTAGGATATGTTTAGGGCTAATCTAGGAATAGGTAGTCTCAAGTAGAACTCTTATCATTAAAATACCAATTTTGGGTGAATAAATTACCCCTCCTTTAATATATAAATTAAATGAACTGAAATGACTACAATAAATGAAAAAAAGCATATCGGGACTTACCTAGGAAGTAAATTCTATGAATATAAATTTGAGTGTGTGAAGCTAAGTATGTATATGTGAAACATGCTCCAATACATGTCTTACAAATGAAACATTAATAAATCATCCTTTAAAATATATCAAAATCAAAATAATATGCTAAGTAAAAATCAAACTAGGTAAAGAGGAAAGGAATGAATACACCTCACTGGATATGTGAAACAATGCATGAACCTGGTGACACCTTATGTGTGTCCATATATATAATTATCAATTAGTGAATAGATTGGAATGAACTAATAACTTTATCAATATTCATGTGTCGATGGATCAAGAACTCAATCTGATTTTGACTCAATCATTTTACACCCTTGCTTGGTGGATCATGACTTGTGAATAGCTTAGATTAGACTGATACTATATCCAAGTCTCATGTGGGTGGTTCAAGAACTCAATTAGTGTATGACTCCATCATTTCCCACCCATGTGTAGTAGATTCATCTAAAATTAAACTATGTAAAGTACTGTAAATGTTTAATTGATTATATATAACTATTCATGTCATCTCTATAGCTACTTAGGTACATTAGGTGGTTTTAAGCCACTTGAGAATGGAAACCACTATAGATGGAGTAAGGAATAAAACTGGTAACAAATTATAATATGATGTTAGGTATATATAGTGTAGATAATGACATTGAAATTATAATTTAATCTGATTAATTAGTGTGTAACTAAGCATATGGAAACAATGTGTTGCGTACATGCCCCCAAATTTGATATATGATTATATGGATTATGGACTAAGTTATAATAAATTATATCTAAGTATCTAAATTGAATATGATAATGTTCATTCCATGGATGATGGCCATAATATAAGAAAAAAATGTGAATCTAAGTTTAACTAGTATGAATTTAATTTGAAAAAATATGAATTTGAGTAAAAACATAGTGTAAATGATTAATTTGTAATTGGATCTATGTAAACCTATATTGTACCTACTATGTTGTTCTAGCCAATATAAGTTGTTATAAAACTAAGAATACTAAATAATAGCACCATGTATTGGATAGTATGACCATGTGGTGCTAGTGTCCCCATTTGGGCACTAATGTCTTTCTATTCTAAATTTTATACCATTGTACTAATTTTTGGGTATCTATTTTCCCACTATGTTTACCTATGTTTGATTTTTTGTAACTTATCCTATGTGATGAAATATATTTTGTAAGTGAAATATATGATCCTAATATCTATGATAAACCATTATGAATTATCCTATTTTAGGGGAGTTTTTAACCCTATGTAATAACTATGATCCAAATAAAAAGCTCTCTAAAATGTGTGCTAACCAAAACATATATGATAACTGCATGATAATCCAATATAGTCTACATACATAACATTGTAATGTAAGATAATTTGAGCATAAGTATGTAATGTAATATGTATGTCATGTCTAAAATTCACAAGGGTGTCAAGATAAATGTAATCATTTTATGTAATAAAAAATCTAAGTAAAACTGAGTAGCTACCTAGGGGGATGGGCATAATGTCCATCTCTACACCTAAGTAGGAAGGCTAGATGCATGAGGTCCCTCATGGCATCAAAATTTGGTGTGTGTAATAATCAAATACAAGTTTCATGACCATGATGCATTTAATAAATAATACATGAAAAGCACATAAGTCATGAAAAGTAGGCCAAGGAGCCATAATATAAGGGACATGACACATTTCACTAAATCTAAGAAAAAAAATAAGACATACAAGGACATGTTCAAATGTCCACATACACAAGCAACATGCAAGTTGGATTAGGGACAATTATAAGGAAATTTTAAAATGTCTGCATACACAATTAATAAATCACACACATAGATATGGGCACATGTCCAAAACATAAATACCATGAAAATAAGTGGTGTATAGATAAAGAGTAATGCCATATTTAAATGCCTTCAAATAAAATAAGTATATAAATACAATCAAGTGTAAAATAGGTAATCTAGAAATAAAATCATGCATGAATATGTAAAACAAATATATGTAATAACAAATATGTACATATGCTAAGTCTAAAGTATCAGTAATCAACAAAAAATATGAGTAAGAGTAGTATGATCAATATCAAGATATAACAATGCTATAACTGGAATGTAGAGTATATAATGATAGAACATGGTGATTGAAACTATGTATAAGATTCCCCCATGTGGGTGAATGTGTCAATTAAATAAACATAAACTTGTGTATATGCCCCCAATGGATAGATAATAGTAATTCTAGATCAATGTAATGGACTTGAGTCATGTAGCAATCTACAAGCATTTGACAAGAACAAGTGAACCATGTATGTATGATAAAACTAAATATACTAAGATATAGATAACATGTAGTATCTAAAAAACATAATAAATTTAAACAAATAAATGCATACAATCTATAAATTTTGTGTTTTTTTAGTAATTATTTGATGTTTTTTGTGTTTTTGAAATATTGCATTATTTTTTTATTTTATGAGAAATAAGTTATGTACAAGTAATATGGAAATGAACTATGTATAAGGATCAAAAGAGATGAAAAATATTTAAAAGAATCGAGGAATGATACTAAATGATGAGTCTCATGGGAGACTCATTGTCAATGTGGATTATGTCAATAATAGGATTGACAATCTCTTATGTAGTATGATTGCCATGTTTTAGTTGAATGGTGTCGTAGTATGAATATGGTTGTTGTTCATCATCAAAATCATTATAATCATAATATCTAGGAATTATAGAGGGAATTTCCTCATACTATGGAGTTGAACTTTTTAAATTGTGCTTTTGAATATTAATTGTTATTTTTCCCTTTGAATATGTGCTTATTGTAGACATATGTTGTTGTGGAGACTCTATTGTTAGAAACCCTCTTTTGAGAATGTTTATTAGCTTAGCCTGATTTTGAATGTGAAACATAGGTTCTTAATCTTTTTATAACATTTATTGTGTATTTGGACCTATTTCCTTGATAAACTATATCTATGAATGAATTTACATAGGATATTCAATAAATCCCATACCTTGTTAACCAACATTATCAACTGCTAGAATAGGAGTAGTGATGCCTTGGGCTTGCTTTCCCAAACCTTGACCATGATAATCAAAGTATTGTAGATAATTTTGACCAAACCCATACTGTTGTGAAAGTTGAGACTCATTTTTGAGAGGTCTTTGACTTGCTTTACCTATGCTTATTGTATTGTTTCTTGTTTTGATTGTGCTTTGTGAACCTTTTGTTGTTCTGAGTTATGATTTGATAGCCATTTTTGTACTATTTATAAATTTTTATATGTGTCATTATGTGTTGTTTGGATGATGTATCACTATTTGATTCATTTATATCCATTATCTATTGTATTTTCTTTTTTAATTCTAAATATGAATATGTGTGGTCCCCATGCATTCTATGATATACACAAAAATATATGGATCTCCTCACTAGGTATAAATGAGGTAGATTGATCAACTTATCTTGGATCATGTCACTTTGTATCTCACTATATATCTTATTTTACGCTTGAATTCTTTTTAAATCACTAATTGTAGATGTACTATGTTATGATTAGTGATTTGGATATGAAACAGTGCTAGGCACAATTGTGCTAGGTGTAAATGCATATACATGGCTTACACTAGCATATTCTAAAGATTGTGTACATCCAATGTGATTTTAAATTAATGTGACCTATTAACTTAATATATAGTTTTTATTTTGTATTTATAATATTATCTTGCTCATACTGATAATGTCATCCCTTAGAGTCTCACAAGTGCAAACCCTAGTTACTTTTGATTGAACATGTAGGCACACACCCGATATATAATATGGGTAAATATGTTGATAATGGGGATTAGTTATAATGTTATAGGATATGAAATCTAAAATATGAGTGAAAAAATGGACCTAATTATAGATAGAGTAGATATCACTGTCATGGAGATTAGGAGGATGAGGAGATTCTTTCATGTGCATAAAATATTATTGGAAACATGATTGTCATTGATATCAAAAGGGAAATTATGAGATAATTAACCCTTAGGGATGAATATGGTGATTTTATTAGAGGTAAAATATGATTGGAATGATTATATGCATGAATGGAATTCATTCAGTTCTTCATGATGATCATCTAGACATTTTGGGTCTAGACACGAAAAGATGAGAAGCCATTTTTATGACATCACCATTACCACATGTGAATGAGTATGGGGTAGATATTAATATTATTTTTATCACATTAGTACCTATTTGTTATGCACTAAATTCTAGGTCATGTGACTAAGTGCAACAAGAGTTATGTATGTGCAAAGTTAGCCATTCAGGCAAAATGAAATAGTCTCCATACTTAGAAAAAATCTACATAATGTAATGCAAAGTGGTCATGATTTTAAAAAGATAATCTATGAACATTTTCAAAATAAATAGATGGTATATCTATTATGAGTTTTCTATGAGAATTTTGAATATACAAAATATAGGTTCAATTGAGATGGAATGAGCTCAAAATTGAATTATCTTTGCTCTCAAATTAGATAAGGTTTCTTAGTAAAACCATAAGGGTTTAAGTAATGGTGTTAATAGGAACTTTATATTTTGATAGTGAATATCTATATCCTATAACTAGTATCTTAAGTTATAACTTGAGCCTTTATCATAGTTATAAAACTGGCCCCTCAACCTAAAAGTTACTGGTCCGAGTAGTGATCAAAGGACTTAATATTTCCTAAGTCTTAAACTTTATATTATGTCCTAAATTGATCAATAGACAATGATTAATCATAGTGAGACAATATAATGAAGCATAATGAATTCAAATTATCAAAATTACCTCTAATTTAATATACAAGTGACATGTGTCATAATCATGGAGCCTGCATAGTAAATCAATGGAGTGGTTCTAAGTCAAAAGGTCAATGAGCAATGCAAAATTACCAAGTGTCTTAATAACAAAATTTGACAACAATATGTAGAAGGAATGAACTAATGCTAAGTGTCACTCTCTCAAGAGATTATCAGACATAAAGATTAGGCTTGTTAAAATATCTAATAGTGAGTAGATGATCATATAAAATAAATCTAACAGAGTGAGTGGACTCAGATAGAATAAAGTGATTGATGTTTATCAACACAGTCATGAGAGAAATATCAATCAAGTCAAAGAAGATCGATGGGGAAAAATTCATCCAAATATATAGGAAGCATTGAGATGGGATAAAGATCTTGATGTTAAACATCTAGATAGAGATAAAGAACATGTATTTTTGAAGATCAAATGACACATGGAAGGTTGGATCAGGAAGATCGATGAATACATTTAAAAGATGATAAATATAAATTTAAAAATTGTACAAAGATCATATGGATAGCATGAACCTATCAGAATGTGATCAAATGGATGCATTTTAAACTTGAGATAGCTAAATAGAGACCATTGGATCATGGAACCAAAGGCAAGATTAATAACCAATAGTTAAATTCATGTCTAGATAAATATTTAGATGAAGGAACTTGTATATAAGCTTTATATCTCTACACAAATAATTAGATTGATTGATCCAACTGATCAAATCTACATTAAAGAGCCTATTCATCAAAACTTGAGTCTATCAAATGTTATAGATAGTAAATAAACCTTAAATTATAACATGATGCATGAAATCAAGATGCAAGAAACTTCAATCCAAGTCATAATGAACTAAAGTCTAGAATTGGTATGATGTGTTAATAGTCTGAGTGTGAACACATAAAATAAATAGAACCCTATATCAATTATATATATATATATATATAATTGATATAGGGTTCTATTTATTTTATGTGTTCACACTCAGACTATTAACACATCATACCAATTCTAGACTTTAGAACCCTATATCAATTATATATATATATATAATATCTAGGACAAAGGAAAATTGTTCTTGATAAATTAGAACTATGTGTTATTTTTGAAGAATATAAAGATAGGCAACTGTAAGGATGAACTACTATTGATGAGTTGTGTAAAAAAGGAAAATATATAGACATAGTCAAGTAGGGAGATGAAATGTGAATAAAGACATTTTCAGACACATGACTAGAGGAATAGAGTGGATCATAGAGGAAGAAAGGCACAAAGAGAATGTGTAGAGTATGATCAATTGTAGATTAGATCTATAAAAAAAATAGAGATTTGGATTCATGTATGAATCTATTTGTAAACTAGAGTTCTAGCTCCATAAGAATCTAATTGGTTGGTTCTATTAAATAAAATGAGTGGGTGCTCAAATTAGGGAATGGGTTATTCCTTAGAGTTAAAGATCTTAAATTAGGGGATTGGTGTCTCATTAGGATTGGTGTCCTTAAAAGTGTAACCAATGAGGTTTTCCAATAAGGATTTGACCTATGAGGATAGATTAGAGCAATAGATTCTAGCAGCTATTTTGACCATGGTTTTACCTTTGGGTTTTCCATGTATAAGTATGGTGTCATGTATATTTGTCATGAGAAGGAATGAGATCAAAATTGAGTTATCTTTTCTCTTTGAATAGATACGGTTTCTCAGTAAAACCCTAAGTGTTTAAGTCATGGTGTCAATAGGCACTTTCTATTTTGATGGTGACTAGTTAGAGCTTGGACCCAGTAGCTTAAGTTATAATTAAGCCTTTGTCATAGTTACAAAATTGCCCCCTTGACCTAGCAATTACTGACTAGAGTAGTGATCAAAAGACTTAATATTTCCTAAGTATTATACTTTATATTATGTCCTAGCTTGATCAATGTCTAGTGCTTCATCATACACAGACAATCCAATGAAGCACAATGAAGTCAAATTATCAAAACGACCTTTGAGTTAACATATAAGTGATATGGATATGGAGTAACATTATTAACGTAAGGAGGAAAAGAATTTTTTTTTGAAATTTGAATGCGCGCATAGACACGAGCGCGTATCCCAAATCTAAACCAGATAGCCGTTGACTTGGTGGAAGGTATGGCCGTGGGTTCTGTTTCGAAAGGGACCTCACTTGGAAATGAGGTTAGAATCTTGTTCGCCCACTCTGTGACGGATGGGGGTTCAAGTCCAAGTACGAAAAAAGAAAAAGTTTCCCCTATTCCTAGTTCCACCTTTGGATCTCTAGGTAAATCTTTTGCGGATGTGGCTGCTTACGAAGCTAGAATACATGACGGGAAACATCAAGCTGTTGCTAGGAGACCGAACATTACACCAGTAAGTGCTTTAAACCCTGTCAGGGTTAATTTAGATCCAGAAACTATTGAAGCAATCTTTAATAGGGTAGATTATTTTTCAAATTTTGGGGCAATCTACATATTTTGTGGCTACTGGCCATCTCTGGTTGAACTACATGGCTGGATTTCCAATACATGGCTGCCAATGATTGATGGAAATGTTGAAATTTACCCTTGTGTTAAGGGTTTTTTCATAGCTTTATTCCAAATTTCCAAGGATAGGATTTCTATTCCGTCTAACAGTAATCTTTTTTTGCAAGGTAAATACCCTCTTATGGCCAAACAGTGGCATAAGGATTTCAACCCTCTCACGGAAACCTTCAATAAGATCCTTGTCTGGGTCCGGCTCCCTAATCTACCGATTCATTTATGGCAAGAAGCGGTGTTTAAAACCATTGGGAATGCGTTAGGAGAATTTTTATTCAAAGATGATGAAAATAAGAGGATTTACCGCTCGACCTGTGCTCGCATTATGGTTGAGGTGGATGTTTCTAAGGGCCTTCTAGAGGTGATTTTTCTGGACTCCCCAAGGGGCTATTGGATGCAAATGTTAGATTTTGAAAGTTTACCTTTTTGATGCAGAAAGTGTCACCAGACGGGGCATGTTGCTATCCGATGTACTGCAGGGAAATCCAAACCAAGAAGTTCACCTGCGTGGTGGTCTGAAGCTGAACATGAACACTATTTTGCTAAACAACCTGGGGATGATTCGACTGATTCAGAGAATGAGAATGAAATGAGTATCCATTCTGAATCGATGGAACAGGAGGCTCTGTTGGAGACTGATCCTGTTGATGGTACTACAGTGATTGGAGTTGGTGTTCTCTCTGAACCAATTATTGAGGAGACGGTGGTTCCTCTAGCTATTTTGAAGGCTTCTCCTAAGAGCCAGAAGTTGGCTAGTTCTCATAAGGATCTTGTTGAGGCTTCATCACCTCTTGGACTTCAAGGATCTTGGCCTTCTAAGGACTAGGTTGCTGAGGTAGCTAAGGTAGAGGATGGCTGGACAGCTGTTAAGAGGAAGAAGTCTAAGCCTTTGGTCCCCCCTCTAGATATGAAACTACGGTCTTGTAAGAAATAAGATTGTTGTTTGTCCAGTTCTTGTCTGCTATTTTCAGATTCCTGGTAAATTTGGTCTTTCTTATGCAGGTTCTAGGCTATTTTGTATTCTGGAAGTGCTTAAGGCTTATCTTTTTTCTGATGTTAAGGGTTTTGGGGACCCTTCAAAACCTATTTTTACCTTAATCTAAAACATATAAGTGATATGTATCACAATCATGGATCCTTTATAGTAAATCAATGAAGTGGATCTAATTCAAAAGGTTAATGAGCAATGAAATCTTACCAAGTGTCTTAATAGTATAAATTAATAGCAATATGTAGAAGGCATGTGCTAATGCCAAATGTCACTCTCTCAAGATCTTATCAGACATAAATATTAGGCTTATTAGAAGATATAATGGTGAGTAGATGATTATATAAAGGAAATCCAATGGATCAAGAAGACTCAGATGAAATAAATTGATCAATGTTTTTTAACACAGTGGTGAGTGAAAGATTGAGAAATTCAAAGAAGATTGATGGATTAAAATTGATCCAAAGATATAGGAAGCATCAAGATGGGATACATAGATCAAAGTTCAACATCAAGATAGAGATAAAGAATGTGCATCTTCTAAGATAAAACAACATGTGGAATCTTGGATCAAGAAGATTGATGGATGCATTTTAAAGATGACAAATCTAAAGTTTGAAAGTGTACAAAGATCAAATGGATAATGTGAACCTATTAGAATGTGATCAAATAAACATGTTTTAATGTTGATATATTTAATAGAGACCATTGGATCATGGTGCCAAAGGAAACATTAATATTGACATTTAAAGTCATGTCCAAACAAATGGTTAGATGTAGAAACTTGCATATAATCTCTATGTCTCTACATAGATAATAATATTGATCAATATAATCGATCAAATCTACATAAAATAGCTTGTGCATCAAAATTTGAGTCTAATAGATGCTATAAATAGTAAATAAACCTAATATTATAGCATTATGCATGGAATCAAGATGCAAGAAACTTTAGTCTAAGTCATAATGAACTAAATTCTAGAATTGGTATGATGTGTTAACTATTAGAGTGTGAACACATAGAAGAAATGGAACCCTATATCAATTGTATATATACATAATATCTAAGATAAAGGAAAAATGGGATTGAGAAATTGTAACTATGTGTTATTTTTGAATAATATAGAGACACATGCAAATGTAAGGGTGAGTTATTATTGATGAGTTGTGTCAAAAAGGAAAATATATAGACATAGTCAAATAGGGAGATGAAGTGTGTTGAATAAATACATATTCAAAAATAGGACCATAGGAATAAAGAGGGGTAGAGAGGAAGAAAGGCATAAAGAGAATGTGTAGAGTGTGATCAATTGTAGATTAGACCTATAACAAAGAACAAAGATTTGGATTCATGTATGAATCTATTTATAAATTGGATTTATAGCTCCATAAGAATTTGATTGGTTGGTGCCATCAAAAATACTGAGTGGGTACTCAGATTAGGGAGTGGTTTCTTCCTTAAAGTTGAAGATATTAAACTAGGGGATTGGTATCTCCTTAGGATTGGTGTGCTTAAAAGTGTAACTAGTGAGGTTTGCCAGTAAGGCTTTGAACTATGAGGCTGGATTAGAATAATAGATTCTAGTAGCTATCCTCATCATGAGTTTTCCCTTTGGGTTTTCCATGTTTAACTCTGGTGTATGTATATTTGTGTGTGTGTGTGTGATCTATACATATATGATTTGATGTGAATATATCTTGTAATTTGTTCTAAAAGGTAATTAAAAGGAATAGTTATAATTCATATACTAATTTAACCTCGTTCTTAGTATAAGGTTGTGTTCCAATAGATATGACATTGAAATTTGAAACATAGTTGTTAACTTATGAACTAAATACTCTATGTGTATAAGGGTTTGCTTTTTAATGGAATTTCACATAGGACAAAGATAACATGATATGAAATATGACATGTATTATAATTGATATAAAGCATCATCTATACATGTGTTTATCTTTTTTGAATTCATTCCAAATTGAAGGGAACAAACATGCAAAAAAAAGTATAAAATTTGAAATAAAAAGTGATACACTTATTTTATTATTATGATCATGATTATATCAAATAAAATTAGAAAATGTATGGATCTAGAATTTGAATGCTAGAAATGCAACCCTAGGGTTATCTAAGATTATGGTTTGTGTAATGTTTAAAGTAAGTTAGATTCACTAAATGTTTTAACCTCTTAGGATTTAGTGAATGAAAATCCTATGTTTTATTAAAGGGTTGAGTTGACAAAATCAAGGAAATAATAAGCAATAAATATAGCCATTAATTTGTTATAGAATTGAATATATTTGACTTTTCTAAAATTAGTAATAAATAAAGACTTAGTTGTAAAATGCCTAATATGGATAATTTGAATGCTAAAAACTAAAATGAAAGTTGGTCTAAGTATCATAAATTGGATCCATGTGTTTGAACACCTCATAGAAAATAACACCATAATTGGATAATACTGACATTATTGGTAAAGTGGTGGTCATGTCCTTATATTGGTGGTAGTGTCCTCTATGCAGGACTATCTCAAGATTCTAGGTTTACCTGTGTCTAGATTTTTGGGTTCTATTCCTATGCACACAAATTCTAAAAGAATATATTTTTCATGAAATTATTTATTTATTGTGCAAACCATAATCCTCCATATAAGTAGGTATGATATAAAAAGTGTTTTCTTTAGTAGGATATGATAGACATCCTTAACATCCCACTATAAAGAGAGTTTCCTACATACCAATACTCTAAGGAGGGATAAATCCCAATGTAGTTATCCACACCTAAGTGATATTATAAGTGCAAGTGATGCTAGTATGATAGTGACCTTGAGTTCTTTGAATGTGCTTGAGACTAGAAATCTAGTTTAAAATTTGAGTGTAGGGATATTATGGATGGTAGTACACAAAAGTAGGGTATAATAGGGAATGATAACCTTAATTGTGCTTAAATTTTTTAATGTTTGAATGTGTATTTTGCATCTAATTTCCATATATTTGATAGAGGGATAAAATTCATATGTTTATACCATTTTGTTACTTATGCAGGGTGAAAAAATATGTCTAGACTAACTTTAGGAGGCTTTAGTTTTTTAAAAGATATTCATTTAGGAAAGTTAGGGGAAAGGACATTAATGCCATTTTTGAGACACCAACACCACATGGTGCTAGTGTCCTTATTATGGTGATAGTGTCTAACTAGTAAAATACTAGGAACAAAGGGCTAGGATTAGTAAATGAGGGTCTAGGACTACTTTGGAGCTGACTAAAGATGTTTGTGGCTTTCACAAAGGTTGGATAAATGTAATAATAGGTTATAGGAAAGGTCTATGGCTGAGTTAGGTATAGTTAGTCTCAAGTAGCACTCTTATCCCTCAAATACCACTTTTAGGTAATTACAAATTGTCTACCATTTATATAAAATTGGTAGTGTGGTGAAGGAATGTGAGATTAAGTTTATCTATGGTTTGCTTGATCATCACATCTATTTATTCCCATATATATATTAGAGTGTTGTAGATGAGGGTAACATTAGTGTGGACATAAAAAATAAGGATAACTAGATCCAATTATTTTCTTGGAACAATGTTTCCCAACATGATATTTATAAGGTGTCTAACTCCTTAGACAATATTAGGATATTTCATCTTCTAGGTAGGCCACTAGAGGCATATTTCCTAGACAAACTTGGTGTATATGTGGATAAATTTTATTTATTGAAACAATGAAAATTTTAAATTAACATTCTTAAGTGGTCCTAATATTTCAAATTCAGGTTCTAGTTCTTCTTTTTTAATGTTCAATATTTCTACAAAGGGAGGATTTGTTTACTTATTTATACCCTTCAGCCTAGAAAGGATTCAACCTATGCTATGAATACCTAGGATCACCTATCACCCTTATCATATCTCTTGAAGTGTCAAGGTAGTCCAAAAAGGGATCATTGGTCATCATGTTAAGGCAATAGATTAAAGTGTTTTGTCTTGTCAAGGAACACCATGGTGGCCATCTAATAGCCATTATAAAAATGGTTTCAAGTGCCCTCTATTTATTATTTATGTATAATAATATATAATAGGTGTTGGAAAGGTCCTAATGGTCTAACTTGCTCATATGGAAGATGACCCAATGTTGAAGCTCATGCCCTATCATGAATCCATTTAGTATGTTGAGAACTTGCAAAGAATGGTAAAATTAGAGGGTTAGAGATGTTATAATAAAAATGGGGTAACCTTTTTTAGCTTTTTTATCATGTTTTAAGGTCCTTTGATTTATTTTAAGGTCACCTCTTTTGAACCTTCACTTGAAATCATATCTATTACTTAGAAAGGAGTATTTGACCATAATATCTATATATTATTTATGTATAATAATCTATAATAGGTGTTGGAAAGGTCCTAATGGTCTAACTTGCTCATATGGAAGATGACCCAATGTTGAAGCTCATTCCCTATCATGAATCCATTTAGTATGTTGAGAACTTGCAAAGAATGGTAAAATTAGAGGGTTAGAGATGTTATAATAAATATGGGGTAACCTTTTTTTAGCTTTTTTTATCATGTTTTAAGGTCCTTTGATTTATTTTAAGGTCACCTCTTTTGAACCTTCACTTGAAATCATATCTATTACTTAGAAAGGAGTATTTGACCATAATATGATACTAGTTTGACCCAAAAACACCAATAAAACCATAAATAACAACCTCAAAGTCCTCTATTAAATCCATAATTCCATGAAAAAATGGTTTCATAGGCAAAGGGATGTCACTTTATAAGTCAAATACTTTATTGTCCACTAAATGGGCCACACGTGGGAAATAATGGATCTTCAACTTCCCCATCTATAATTCATGTTTTGAAATGCATTTTGACCCCTCTTTTTCCTCCTCCTTTCCAATATTAATGTTTTAAGGTCTAAGAACTTGAGAAAATGCAGGAAACTAATATTTTTTAGGTGTTTTCAAGTATAGATTTGTATAGTATGAACATGGTCATAAAGAGTCAGGGATATGCATATTGGATTTAGTATAGACACTAGGTGAAAGAATCCAAGAGTTTCAATATGAGAAATATAAAAAAAAATCCCCTCCTTCCCATCATCCTCCTTGGTAGCCATGGATAACACCTTAGGTTCTTGTTCAGTACAGACAAGAGAGAGAAGATGGAAACCTAAGCTCTTGGCCAAAGGGAGGGGGTCTAATGAAATTTTGATTATTGGCATTGGTTTTTAGAATGGTTACCTATGCTTGATAAACAATGGATAAGAAATTAGGGAAATTAAATTGGTCTTCGATATCCATATAGGGTAAACATTCAAACAATTTTATTAAATTTTGGGTCTATTTGATAAAAATAATGATTGTATATGTCTTATACAATCCTTAATGGTATTTACATTGCATTATACACCCCTAGTTCACACATGTGAGGTTGTGGGAGAAAATAAATATTCATATGGTCAATATACAGACTATAAGAAATGTTTCATGGTGTTTTAGGAATTTTTAATGCATAATATATGTCAAGGATAGCCTATTTATTTTGATGATGGAATCTCAATGGATTTAATCAAGTTCCTCATGATTTATGGTACACCTGATAACCAATGGATCTTTAACCATCCCAAGATTTTTTCTTCAAATTAATATGACTATGTACTTGAGCTTATTTACAAATGAGAATAGATTATTCTATTGTAATGAATATTGGAGGTCATTAGAAAACTATGGAGTAGGAAGGAGTATTGTATTCATGTATAATATTCCCTCTCTCAAAACAACCATGCTTCATTTTGGTTCTTAAGAATTGTCAACTAGCTTATCAACACATTCATAGACCTTTATTAGCATAAGTTAAGGTTTATTAGCAGAAGTTAAGGTATTCATATAATCATAGGTTTCAATTCCCAAATCCATGTATCTAAGTAAAAAAATTTAAATGTCTTACCCTATTGAGTGTGTGAATAATCATGTCTAGGGTCCCTTTAGGTGGTATTAAACTTGATTCAATAGTCCTTATGGATTCTCTCAAAAGGTATCTAATATTTGATGGTGCTACAAGTTATTTCACCTTTAATATGTCTTAGTTTCTAAACCTAGAACTCCATGAAGTCCTATAACCATCACATATAGGTTTAAAACTATTTACCCAAGCCTAAATCATGGAAACTAGGTCAAATTATCCATAATGATATCAAGAACCATTTACAATGTGATAGAGTGGTATGTTCAAGTGTGGATTCCATCTAAAAGGTATGACCAAGTTTAGAAGACTAAATTAGTCCTAGTTTCCAAAAAGCTCTCCTAGATCACCATATTGTTGAACTTATAAAGTCAAAGGAAGGGCCATGTTTTACAAGAAATATCATCTTAAGGAGGGTAATTTAGATTTTGGAAATACCAATTAGACATCAAAAAAAGTATGGAAGCATTATTTTTGCTTAGGGTCTTGTTTAAGGCCTCGTTGATAGTCAACACATCTAAACCATCTACTTACATGACTTCAGGTAGTCTACATTCAACATTGATCATGATGTGATATAAGAATATGAAGGAGAGATATTAGATAAATTAAAAACATAGATATCATGTTTTCAAGGATAGATAAACTAGAAAGGATGCACAAGTGAGCTAAATCAGGCACATATAGTAAGTTAGGTTTACCTAATCAGTTTGGTTGTTTAACAAATGTGAATGCCAATGTCAATAAATATTTAAGGGTAACTCTAAGATGATGATGATGTAATATATATTCCTCAATATCTCACATGATGGTGATGTAAGTTAGAGGTGATTATCTAGTTTGGACTAGACATTTAAGACACATAGGGCTATATGCCTAACAATAGAAAGAGTTTAGGGAGTTGATTAAGGGAAATCATGTTTAAAAGGTGTTACTATTCCATGAGAACATGTCATATGGGGGTTTAAAATACATCAATAGTGTATAAGGAGAGAAGATCCTACATAATCCTATTACATAACTAACTCAAACACCCAAGTTGGTCAATGACACTCATGGTAGACCAAGAAAGAGGGACTAAGATGATGGTCAAGATAGTTGATGGCATATGTAGAAGGTAGAAATAAGTGGAAAATGGATGTTATGGTAAAATTTAATACATCAATGAATACCTATAGGTGACTTAGGGTACTAAAAGTCAGTAAAAACCTATAAGACCTAAGGCCATCCTTGACCCTCAAGACCTCATTTATACCTTAGTGACATATCTAAACCTAAAATAGACTTAAGTCATGAGAAGGTGTATAATGTTGATATAGGTCCTAAAGGAGGTGTTTAGAATAGAGGAATATAAGTAAATAGTCAAATTTATTCTTAACACCTCTCTTGAGCTCCACTATCTTAAGATACCATGTTGAGCTACCAACTTAAACACTCATATCTCACATGGCATGATGACTCAATCCCATTACTCTTAGGGGGATTTGAGGACCCCTATTAACTCAAGATATATAGAATAAAGAGTTTTATTTAGGAGCCTAACTCTATGAACAAAATCTAAGACTGTCAACCCACATAGAATGCTTACCAAGAGCTTAAAGGTCACCAAATTTCACCTAGTACTCATTATATAGTCTACATGGGACTAGGGGATATTCAAGAGATTTTAATGGTTTTATGGACTAGACATCCATGGAAAAATGTTTTGGTTTTGGGGCCTATACTTTATGAACCATTATTAAGATGATAAGCCACCAAAACCCTCTTTAAACCTTGATTAATACCCAATGAGAAAATTACACCCTCAAAAAATTTTAAATGAGGGAGTTAAAACTTGAAATAGTATTGATGGTTTTCCTAGGTCATATGGTCACCCAAATGGTCTACTAGTTGGCATGTGTAAGGTGTGAAGTGCACAGATTAGGCCTAAAATAACTACTCTAAGCCTATATACAAGAAAGTGGAAGAGGTATACAAGGTATACATGTTTTTGAGGAGAGATAGGTATTCATAGGTCTCAAATAATTTATTAATGACCACCTATAGGGATCTCCATGTCTAATAATCACTTGTAGACATGTCTAGGTATCGAGGTAGAGGATTGTGTGTACATAGAGAAGAGGTAAGTGGCTTAATTAATCAAAAAAAATGATATAAATTTACTAATATGTGAATTCATATCATAAATGGTGTTCAAGTGCTTCATATCTCTAGTTTGGGGTCAAATTTTAGCACCTATACCTTTAGGCCTATTGGCCTAGCACCCTTCTCAAGGCAATGCTACTTGAAGACTAAAACAAAGGACTAAAATGGATTAGATAACACATAAAACCATCATTAATATGTTTATCAAGGATTTTTATATGTATAAACAATAGTGGTTTGTAGAGGAAAGATCAAATTTGGTCACTTTGGCCCAAAAATTCTTGGAGAGTGCACATAAAGCATAATTATCACCATAGGAGCAACTTGATGAGATCATAACTATATGAAATAGATGAATGGGGATTTTATCACTTTATTAAATTTGAGGGGCCTTGTATAGAATAAACTAATGTCATTGATTCATAGGTTAAGGGCCTAACCTTTGTGAACCATTGCTAAGAACCCAAACCCCCCTTAAAGCTCCCTAAAATACTAATAGTGACATGATGGGGAAATATTTAAGAAAATTAATTGAAATTAATTGGAATTACTTGTTATAAAATTGGATCTCCTAATAAACTCTCATGAGATCCCATCCATGTCATTGGTTTATATGGACTATTATATGGACCCCTTATAAAATATATTTTTATAAATTTTAGTGATGTTTTTAGGGTACATAACTTGATGGAGAGTTTAAAATAATAAATTATGTTATTATTAGTCATATTAAACATAATAAAATCATAAACACTCACAATTATTCTTGGAGAAGCTTCTACAGGTCTGCACTAAAAGGGCAGTCTAAAACTGCTTGTAAAGGGTGACCTAATCACCTAGGTAAACAAGAATTACAAGTATACACCATTGGAAAAGAATAATTCATGGTATTATATAGTTTTATATAATTTTAACATACTTATTCACTTATTATTTATATTTTATTAAAGTCTCATAATCAACCAAATAGTTAACACTAAGAGACTATGCCTAATTGTCTAGTAGGCTTACTCAATCAGAAAAGAGAAGATGTTGGTTGGTGTAGAGAGATACCAAGGAAGTTATTTCAGGTCATGAAAACATTTTAAATACCTCATGTAGGTGATTATTTCCATTTAAAAACCATAATAGAGGATAAGGTAGTTTTTCAAGTCATATTAGCATGCAAAAAGGAGGTGGGTACTAAATGCTTCATGAAGAGACCTAATGGACTAAATTTGATGATTTATAAATATCATGAAGAGAGGGGATTAAAAAATTTATCATGGACATTCCCTTCATGATTTTAAATAATATTTATTCAACCTTCACCACTCCACTTCAATGTCTTATTATGCTCATTGAAGACTAGGAACCATGAAGGTAACACATGAGAGAGCATGGAGGGATACTTGTAACTATTGGTTGAATGAATGGTGACCATTATGACATCTTAATTCCATTTAAATTAAATATTATCTTCTACCTCTTATTCATTCTTTTATAACTTTAGGTTCTAAGACCATTGTATTCATTTGTTTACTAGGTATGAAGAGATTCTACCCAAATTTATACTTTATCGCCTCTTGAGCTAATACAAGGATTATTTTAGCTTATTTATGTTATTATATAGTGTTTTATATGCTTGTTTGATATGCATAATTTTATGTTTTCTCCCTTTTTAGGTCTTTGCCTCACCTAAATGCTAGTAGATGTTCTATGCAGGTCATATAGTGTGCAAAATTGTTGGTGATTGAGCTTGGAGTAGAATATGAATAGTAAGTGTCTTAAATGAGATCTTCCTTTCATGAACCTCATGTTCTAGCCACCTATCATAGCTTATATATGAAACATTAGTTATTATAAGTCCTAAGAGATAGTGGTTTAGTTACATTCTTGGTTCATTAGTATTATTAAAAGGTCTAATAGAGTGAACAAATTATATTGGTTCACCACCTCCAATAGTATAGATTTCAATTTCATGCATTTATCTATCCATTTTCATAAACAAGTTATTAGTCTTATGATTTAACATAAATTGATTCACCAAAAAATCTAGCCCCATAAAATAAAGGTGTATCCCATCCATAAGTCACCCATAGCCTTTGGGCTAATCCCATGTTACCCCAAACTTGGAGAGGTCTGAACAACCTTCTCCTAAGGGTGTAGTTTGGTGAGTTAAAAGTTATGAAAAATATAGTGGGACCAAGATTCAAGTGAGTTTGAGTATGCACTTGTAGACTTGGATGACATCAAAGAGATTTAATCACTTCAGTGGAAGATTTATAATCAAGTTTCATGATAAAAGTGGTCAAAAGTTCTTCATCAAAAGGTAAGTAAGCTGAGTTTATTGAGTTATCTTTGGAATTTTCTAGGAGAAAGAGATACCATAGGTCTAATCCTAATCATACACCCCCTAACTATCCTAATATTTCTCAAAAAAATAATGTTTCAACCCCTACACCTCTAATGGTTAGGCCTAGACATTAAGATTTTGTGCCTTTTAATGGTGGTAGCCCCTTAAATCTAAACCAATTTGATGATATACGTAGTTCTACACTTAAGAGCCTTCCCTATTTCATAGAAGAAAACTCAACCACCACTATGGAACATATTGTAGACATAGCCAACCTATGCTTAGTTCACAATGTGACCCAATATAATGTAGCAATGAGGTTATTGGCGACTTTCTTAAAAGGTAATGCATTTAAATGGTATTGAGGATTAACACCTACTTTTATCAATACCTAAGATTAATTTAGGGAACAACTTTACCAAAATTTTGAGAATAGGAGTGACCATTTGTCTTTAGTAGATCAACTCACCATAATTAAAAGGGATCCCCAAGATTTTATGGTAGACTATAGTTATAAGTTTTATAAAACCTAGGATAATATCCCCATAGTAGTTAATCCCACTCCCAATTATGCCTTTTTATACTACTTAAGATCCCTCAATTCTAATATGGCAATCATGATACATTCCATGGAAGGGAATACATTGTTAGATTCTTATGAGGTAGCCATAATGACACAAAATTATCTAATAAAAGCAGACAAGCTTACCCCAAGACCCCTCATTTCTTTGTTATTATATATACAACCCCATATGCCTACCATTATTCCCTTACCAACACCAACCAATCATGATTAGGTAGATGTTAATCAAGTATATAGATTGGGTAAGATTGAAGGGTTACTCAAATCATAAAATAATAAGATAATAGCCCTAGAGAGGCAACAAATACCACTTCAAACCTTACCAATCACTCTAGCAAGACCCCTATCAGCCCTATCAATATAATAGACCTCCATATTAGCCTAATCCATAAGTTCAAGGGAAGATCACTTAAGTAAGGACCTATAATAACTTTAACCCCAATTATACTAGTAGTAGTCCTAACTCAAAAAAATTATACTCAATAATGTTAATGGATTGCATAATGAGGGCATCCCCATGATATGTCAATTACTCCAAGTGGTGATGCTTGTCAAGCCTCTTTCATGCAACACAATCAGGCTCCTTTAGTACATGATATTTAGCCTCTTACATAAGACAAATAAGGTCCTTCTATATAACATAGAGAGACACTCTTCATGACTCAAGATAAGATGTCAAATCAACAAGGAAAAAGTGGAAGTAAGGACCAATTTGAGACCACTTTTGTTTAATTCCAATAAGGAGAACATTCATTTGAACAATTTGTAACCAATCAGATTGGAGGTTAGACAAGGTAGATAGTTTAGTTGTATCCCATACAATGGATAAAAGAAGGGAAATTGATGATGACTTATAATTTGGAAGAGTATCCACTCCAAAATATCAACCACTAAAAGAGGCTATTGGTCAAGGTACATCTCCTAATAATCTACCAACTTAGAAAGTTTAAAAGAGGAGAGGGTAAAATCATATAGGTCAATTCATTCCTCAATTCACACAACTTCCAAGTGATATTAATTTTAAGTTGTAGTCAAAGGCTACCAACTCTCATATTAGCATTGTGGATCAGATAAAGAAGTCCCATGTTACCATACCTATGTGGGATACTTTTCTCATTCTAGGATAAAGGGATCTTCTCCAAGAAAAGCTATCTAAACTCCACATCTTAGAAAAGAAGGAAAAAAAGGTGGGTGAAGTCCTAACCAATACCAATCATCCTCATGATCCTCAAACACCCAAGGTAATACATCACCCTCATTTTTATCTCTCTATCATTATAGTAGATTTCCTAGTATGTAATTTTATGATAGATAGTGGGTTTAGTACTTTTGTCATGCCTAATTTTATAACACATAAGTTTAGGCTAAAGTATGAACCTAATGCTAAATGGGTCTTACAACTAGATGGGTCTCCAACTAATACTTTTGGTGTCCTTAAGGATCTGAAAATTGTCTTAGTTGCTTGTCCTAAGTACAGTATATCTCAAGATGTGATAGTTTATGACTTCCCTCCTTACTTTTCCTCATGTTTGTCTAGTAGTTTCACTACAAAGATAGGAGTTATCTCTCTTCTAAATTGTTTTTTATGGTTTTTAAGACTAGGTATGAAACAAAGGTCATCATAAGGTCTAATAATATCTCTAGGTTCTATTTATATCCCTACATGCCTAATTTCTCCAATGTCAATTTCACTATCATAGATGAAGATGAACACCCCAATGAAAAAGAACTAAGTAAACCACTTGAATTTATATCAGATTTACTTCTTAATGAATGGGGGGTAGATCACCATGGCTATGATCCATACAAGATCATTTAAGATGTATGTTGGGTGTGTATTATATGCATAAGGGTTTGCCATACCAACTATCACTAACCCAAGTCAAGATCATGAAGGAGTATGAAGTTTTTTCTTTGATGGATCTAAGTCCAAGAATGGAAGTTGGGTAGGTGTCATGTTTGTCTCTCCTTCTAAATAAAGGTAATTTTCAACCTTGAGGTTCCAATTCAACTTCACATATAACATAATAGAGTATTAATCCCTCATTCATGGGCTACAATGGGCAAGAAATAGAGGCATCAAACTCCTACAAGCCATGGGAGATAGTGATTTAGTAGTGCATCAAAAAATGGTATAATGTAGTTAATAATCCACTCTTAAAGGCATACAAACATAGGGTTTAATACCTCTTAGAATACTTTAAGGCCTTTAGCATTTGCTTAATCCCAAAAGAGGCTAATAAACATGCACACCTATTGGAAGCCATATGAACACAATATGATATTCCAAGTGGGGTAAAATACATCAAGGATTAATATAAAATCAAGGTGGTATGAAAACCTTCAATCACTAATAATGAGGTTAACTAGTAGGTGTTTTAAAATGATAATAAAATAACATGCTTCTTGTAATAGGAGGAAGAATTTTGCTTAAGAAACCAAGGTAGATTGCAATAGAAATATGGGGACTATATTTTAAAATTGAGGAAAAAAATTTACCTAAGGGATTGGTGACATTGGAAAATATATTCAATGAATATTATTGTGTAAGTAAAGACAAGGTTATAATATTCATAAAGGAAGATCACTATGAGAAGTTCAACATCTTCAAAGGTACATTGATCAAACTAGGAAAAGTGAATATTTAGGAGGATAAGGAAGCCTATTTTCATACATATTTTCTTGGGAGTATAATGAATTGAAGGGGTTTGACCATAGCTTGGATCATCATACCATATATTTGGATGCAAGTATTATGATTGTGAGATAAAAACAAATACCGATCAATCCCAAGATTGAGATCCTTATAAATAAAGAGTTGACCAAGTTCATTGAATCCAACATGCTATTACCCATCAAACACTCTTTATAGGTGGATAACAATATTTATATAATGAATAAAAATTTGGAGATAAGGTTATGTGTGGACTTCAAGTATCTCAATAAGGTGTCACTAAGAGATCACTACCCTCTACCACCCATGGATCAGATTATTCAAAATATTTTAGGTTCATAAAATTTATCCTTTCTTGATGGATACTTAGGGTACAATCAAGTGTTAGTGAAGGAGGTGTACCATCAAAATACTAGTTTCACAACCAAGTGGGTCACTTATTATTGCAATAAGATTCCCTTTGGACTATCCAATATAAAGGCCATATTATAAATGGGCAATGGTTGTAGCCTTCCAAGGATTTATCAATAAGATGGTGCTCATCTACCTTGATGACATCAAAATATTATCCAAGCATCCCAAATATCATTTGACACACTTGAGGCCGGTGTTTGATAGGCGTAGATAATATAGGGTCTCTTTGAATCCCAAAATGTGTATCTTTGTAGTCCATGAGAGAAAATTCTAGGACATGTTGTTTCAAAATAAGGCCTTTCTATAGACCTTTAGAGGATAAATTCAATCCTTGATTTATCCCTACCCAAAAATAAGAAATTATTTTAGAGTTTCTTAGGTAGAATTAATTTTATCAAGAGGTTTATACTCAGATTTGTAGAGTTGGTAAGGCCTCTAACTCAAATGCTCAAGAAACACAAGGAGTTTTTATGGACTAAGGAAGGGAAAATAAGATTTGAACCCATCAAGTAATAAATTTCCAAATATACCACCCTCCTCAACCTTTATTTTTCAAGGGAATTTTTATTGTGTGCTTTCTCAACCAATGATACTATATATATGATGCTTATGCAACAAAACAATGAGGGTATTAAACAACCCATATCCTTATTTAGCCAAGTATTGGAGGGGTATGAATAAATGTATACATTTATGGAAAAATATGTAATTTTAGTCATGATAAGTCTCAATAAGTGTATACACATGGTGTCTAATAACAAAATCTATGTTAGGATAGTCCACCATAGCATTAAGGACTTAATCCTCAATAGAGACTTGAGTGAAAAGAGAGATGGTTGGGTGACCAAATGCATGGAATATGACATAGAAGTTAAGGTCACCAAGCTGATTATGGGTAGGGGATAGTGTGAACACCTTAAAATAGATGTGAATTAGGATAAGAAAGTGCTTTTAGAAATATAAAGTGATCATCAAACAACTGCACATACATCTCCTTCCAGCTGGACTCAAGACATGGTGAAAGTCCTTCAAATAAGAGAATGTACTATAGGCTTAAATAGGATAAAAATGAGATAATTTATACTATAATATATTTATTATGCCTTTATTGATGGGGTGATCTTAAAAAAGGACCTTGATGGCATGCTCTTTAGGTGTGTATAAACTAGCCATATTGACAAGCTCCTAGACTAGTTGCATGATGGTCCTGTAGGAGGACACTTTGTAGCCAAAACCACAATAGAAAGGATCATAAGATCAAGCTATTTATATCTAATTTTTTTCAAGGGATCTCATGATTGGGTTAGGAGGTGATAAAAATGTGTTTTTTTCTTAGGAAAGTAGATACTAGTTTCCTTTCCTCTCAAGCCTATTCAAGTGGAACATCCCTTCATATAGTGAGTCCTAAACTTTGTAGGTATGATTTATCCCACATCTAGTTCATGAAATATACCTTAGTTATTCATCTAATTACTATCCACATGGTAATGTACATGTAGAGTCCACCAATAAGAACCTAATTAGGATCATAAGGAGAAAAATGGAGGATAACCAAAGGGAGTGGCATACCAAGCTAAGGATAGCCTTATGGAAAGATGGGATTAATCCCAAGATGGATAATATCCATTCAACATATTTTCTTGTCTATGGAAAAGAGGCAAGGCTACCCATATCACTTGAACTACCAACCTTGGAACTTACACACCAACTTAAAATCATGGAGAGTGATGTAATGAAGGTTAGTATGAATGAGTTAAGGGATATTGAAGATATAAGTGATGATTTTATGAATTTTATGTGGTCTCATCAAAATCAGGTCAAGAGACCACATAACATGCATATCCAAGCCAGTTAATCACTCAATGTTTGATAGCCTTTGGAGTGGACTATATGTTATTACTAGCTTTAAAGAAAATAATGCCTTCCAATTGTCCAAGCTCAATAGTGAGGAGCTCCCTATCCCTATAAATGGGGTTCTCCTTAAATATTATTAATAGGAATAAATAAAAACATCTTGCACATATTAGTTAGGTTTCCTTCTTCCAAGTGTTGTATCACATGCTTTTCTAGTTGCTTGTTTGGATGTGTTCTTATTGCTTTATGTTGTGTGTCTTTGTTATATTTTATTTGTGTCTTATTGTGTGTATTTTATATCTTGTTACAATACTTGAGTTTTTCAAGGTATTAGTCATGATGTGTCATTTTATTGAAAGAGTTTTCATCTAGGCAATCGTGATATACCAGAGATCCTAGGTCCTCTTGACCAATAGGCAGGTCAAGATTTTAGAGTCACTAGTAATGTTGAATGCTTTATACCCTTAGGCATAGAAAGGAGTTAACCTATGTAATTAATACCCAATCTCATCTATGGTAATCCTTCTCATATATATTGAACTATCAAGCTAGTCCAAAAGGATATCATTGGTCATCATGTCAAGGGAATATGATAAAGTGTTTTGTCATGTCAAAGAACACCATGGTGTCTATATAATCACCCTTCTAAACATGGTGTCAAGGGACATTTATATATTATTTAGGTATAATAATCCATAAAATGTGTTGTAAATTTCCTAATTTTCTAACTTGCTCATATGGAAGATGACCCAATGTTTTAGCTCATAACATGTCATGAATCCATCTAGTATGTTGAGAGCCTACAAAGCATGATAAGTGTTGAATATTTTGATCACAAGTAAAAATAAGTCAACCCCACATAGTAAAAAACTTTATGTATGGGTCCTATAATATCTTATATGGTGTTTCATGATCCTAACAATGTCATTCAATGTGCTATTTACCTTGGTCATAGTCAAATTTAGTCCTTGTGCCATTTCATGTCATATAAGGTCATATTTGAGCCATTAATTAAGTTTTTATAGTATTCCATAGTATAAAAATAGTCCAAATTCTCTTTAAAAATCCTTCACGTCATTTTATTTTTATACATGTCAATCATAACTAAAAACTTACATGTTTTTACGTCTAAACAAGAAAATAGTTGAAAGAGAGGATGTTTTGGCAATTGTATAGCTTATATAGGAGTTATGGAATGTGTGGAGGGATTTGAAGTGAATATTAAGATTTATTTAGTTCACTTATACACTTGAACATCTTTGGAAGTCCCAAAATTGGCATAAAACCATTCTACTCCTCCATCCCTCTTCTTTGCACGTAGAGATGATCAAATGGTGTTCTCATGATATGGCCAGTAGGAGAGGAATAAATTTGAATGACTTTGATGGATGTTAGTACACTTGATATAATTAAAACCCATGTAAATATTTTATATATTAGTTTCTCATTCTTTATGGACCAATGCTTAGAGTGTTAGTCACTTGTTATGCATGTTCATTCCCCTAACCTATGGGTTTTGCTTTTATTTGCATTGGTCCACACAAAATAAGTATTGAAAGTGTTTCTAGAAGATGTGGACATAATTATATCATGGTTTCCATCCTTAATTTCATGTGTGGAGGTAAGTTTATGAAAAAAACATCTCATTTTATATTTGAGAACTCCATTTTAGTTACAAACCAGTATGATCACTTCTTGTAGATTTATTTTCATGGATATGGATTTAGGTAGAGATAGAATGTTACCTTAAACCTATTAAAAAAATTTACTAGTTACACTTCATGAATTTCTTTGTCTTAATAGGTTTCCTTATGAGATGCAAAGCCTAGGAATTGTATACAATTAAACTTTCCTGCAAACAGTCCACCTATAGGCAGGACAAAGATGCCTTTCATAATCATGATGATTAAATCATGGAGGTTTCAAGGTGGTGATAAATATTACAAATTTAAATCAACATGTTGTAATGTCCAAATAGTTTTAATATTGGTTATGATAACCAATTCTTTACCCACCACCTTGTAGCCTACATATGCACCTACAGTGGTTTGACTATGACTCCACAAAGGTATGTGAGATTGTAATACAAGTGTTTGAGTAGGTTTGAGAGCCTCATAAAGTTTAGGAACATGGAGAACATCATAGACTCAATGGCTGAGATCTAGTATGGGTTGTATAACTAATCTACTATGTATATAGTGATATATCATATATTCACATAGAGACTTCCTACATATACACAGAAAGGTGTCCCAACAGGGGGTGAGAAATTGAACATTAGGTGTTTATATTGTTTGGACCTCTAATAAGGCCTAGGATCATTTAAAATTCAATTTTTAAAGTCCTAAATTCATCATCTTATAGACAAACTTGAAGAATCATTCTCATATGTGGATAAAGAGTTACAAAGACATGTTACCTTAAACTTTCCAAAATAGGTATGTTGCCTTATTTTGATCATTTCATGGTAGGGTGACATAAGGTCTAGACAGATTAGAATAATCCCATCATGCAACCTACATATATAAGTAATGACTTAAAAAATATCATGAATGTTTGTAAAAGAGAGGGTAATATAAGAGGTTGTCAAACTCAAGTAATCCTTCACTATAGTATTTTAGTGTTTTCTACAACATTTTGAGGTTTAAGTAACCCTATAAGGCAACAATGACATGTATTGGAATTATTTAAAGATAAATTTCTCCATTTGAATGAGGTTAACACTAATATATAAAATAAAAATAAAATAATTTGAATTATAGGGTTTTCACCTAGACTACCACCTATAAAGACCCCTTTTGGTCCAAGAATGATCATCTATAGTTGATTATATGGTGACAATGTAAGTTGAACACAATAGCTAGTGTGTTGGTCTAAATTAAGATATGGTATGGAAAATTTTAACTATGATATGATATTAAAGGACCTAAAAAAAGTGTTATATCATGAAACACAAGTTCAAATAGCAAGTGGCACTTACAAGTGTGTCTTTTATTGAGTAAAAAACACAATCACATAGTTTGCTAACTAAGCTTAGGTAGTGAAGAGAGTACTTGTTGAGAGAGTTGGAAATGGTTAGGATGGTGGATATGAATAATACCAATATCATAGTGGTGAGGCCATATCACCTTATCCACAATACAAGAACTAATCTCCAAATCTCAATCTACAACCATGCTTGCAAACCCTACATAGCTAGTGAGTTCAAGAAGACTGTATTAAGGTTTTTTGAAGAATTGATGGATATATGAGCATTAAAAAACAATTAAAATTGGTATATAACGTAAATATAACCTAAAAAATCCTCTCATAACCTCAAAAAATGATGAACTATGGGATATTCCTTATGTTCCATCTTATATAGAGGGCACTCCTATAAAAGCTACCCTATGGGTTTAACATGAAGAGGACAAGGAAATGTGTTATGGATGGTTGAAAAATTATAAAAGGTAATGGAGAGTGAATTAAATAATTAAAAAACATGTAAAATGACCTAATCATGCTAGAATCCAAACATGGTGAGTTAAACCTATAGAAGTACAATCAGGCATACTGGGCCTCGACTAGGCCTAAAGTCCAATTGGAAGGATAATATAATTATCAAAACTAAGTGAAAAATACAATTAATTGGATAAAATTAATAGGAGGGTTTGATATTTTTTACAACCATTGGTCTATATGGGAGATCAAAAATAAGTCATTTTTTGGCTTAAGAATAACTATGGGTGTAGAGAATGCAAAGAAGGGCTCGAGAGGCCATCTTTAGAAGCTCGTATTTGTACGGATTCTTAACATGGATTATTTAGGAGTTAGGGTATGTTTAATAAGGTCCTAAACATGCTTCTAGTGAGATTTTTTTATAGATTAAATGTATAAATTTTATGAACAAATGCTAAGGGTCAAAACTACCTAAAATCCTTTAAAACCCTTATCAGAGACCCAATGGGAAAAATGTGGATATAAATGAATAAAAATGAGATATTTTAGATAGGAAAGTGATATAGAATTGGAGATAACTATCTCAATCTCTGTCCCATCCATTTGGTTGATAACTTACTTGTACATATAGGCTACAAAGTAAGTTTTCTTTATAAATTTTAATGTTTTGAAGGTACAAGGAAAAATTGAAGGATGATGATAATTTTGGGAGATAATTTGGCACATAATATAACCCATAATATTCATATATTTATTCATACAATCATACAAGTACCTCTTCAAACACCTTCACTTCAGGTAGTCCGAATTGGCATAGTGAATGGAAGGTGATCACCAAGTGAGAAGGTGATAAGTCCAATTGGAAATATTTCTAAGGTCTTACTAATGGATTTAGGTATAGGAGAAATATTTAAATGTTTTATATCACCCCTTTCATTATTTTTTTTGAAAAACTAAAGGCCACTTGAATGACGAGTGTGATAAATGAGTGAAAGAAGGATAATGGTGATTGAAGGTAGTGAGAACACTTATCCAAAAGAATAATAACAGTTAGGGACACATATAATGCATTTTGTGGATTATTATTAACCCCATAAAAATAGGTCACATTTGTAAACTCTCCCTAATTTTATTTTGAGGGCTCAATAAAGACCAAATGATGAAGGTAGTTTCTAAGAAGGTGGTTAAAGGGTCCTATGCAAGTTTTTAAGAGTTTTCATGCCCTATAAAATTGGAATTATTACCCTTGATATCAACTTATCTCTTTCCTCTCTCACATTTTATAAGTACTAGCCATTTTGGCTCTTGCATACTAATTCCACACCTGGTTTCCTGAAGCTCTACTAGTTTGATATTGTAATTTGACTTTGAAAAATACATGAAATCTAGTTTTGAGTTCATAAACATCTTGTTTAAGTGTGTGAAGTGATGTATGGTGAGGTCTATTGTAATATTCTATCCTTTCTTCTCTTTATCCTTTCATGTTTAGTGCAAGAAATTCTCATTATAATATGTCATATGAAGTGTAACTAGTGTGTTTGGATTACTTAAGGTGCTCAAGTATACTTGGAGTCTTAAATCTGACCTCTGGTTCACTTACCTTGAGTTGTTTCATGCATATCACCTCCATATTGAAATACTAATGTTAGAGTATTCTAGGACTTGGAAGCTAGTGTTATAGGTCTTTTATCTTATTACAAGAGTAAGATAGCATAGTGGAGATACTTATGGTGTATCAACCCATTATATTAGTTTAATTTATTGAAAAATTCTATCCTTTTTCACACAATTAATCAATTAGTATAGGTGAAAAGCATGTAAAGGTCAATCTAGGGAGCTAGCCCTTAAACCTAGAGGTTTGCCTCTACTATAGGATACCCAAAGGCATAGAGTTATTACAATGTTTCCAAAATATTATATTAGGATTTAAAAACCTCCTCTAGGGTGTGATATTTTATGCCAATAGTTGTATCACACCCAATGGGACCATCATCCTAAAGACAACTTATCAAGGTGAATGTTGGTCTTGACAATAATAAATGCATATGGTGTGATAATCAACATTTTTAGACTCCATTCAAGGTAAAATATAGTTTTATACCATTTTTTTCCATATATTTGTGCCCATACTTCATGGTCCTTACTAGGTCATCTTCTATTAGAGTTTCCAATCTTATCAATCCACCTCTTCAACATGAACTTCCTCTTTAAGTTCAACATCCTCAGCCTATTCTACCTTTTGAAGAGTATGAGGAATTTGATAGCCAATAAGACCAATACATTGAAGAATAAATTGAAGAAAACATGGATAGGTAACATTCCTTCCTAGCCTTTAACACTAGATGTCCAATTCATCTTGATGTCTATGATGACATTTCCTCTATTGCTACAAAGAGCATTCTTATATTCAATGGTGAAGCCATGTCACTCCTAGTAAACACATTAGGGATAATTCAAACTTATGTAGTTTTCATAATGTCACTAGGGTAAATATTTCCATTAGACTCCTTATCATATATCATAGAATGAAATCAATTGATTGGTATAGGAATTTTCCCAATGGTTACATCACAAATTGGGATGATTTTAAAGTGTTGTTAATGTCAAGGTTTGAGGATAATAATGACCACACTTCATTCATTTACCAAATTAATGCAATCCAAAGAGCCCCCAAGGAGATAATGCATGATTTTAATGAGAGATTGAAAAATACGTGGTATAGGTTTCCTCTTTCTATGAGACCACCTTCTAGTTTTGTGTTTCTTACATACTTGAGGGCCATTGGTACAAAGATAGCCATCATAATACAATCCATGGGTGGTTTCACCTTACTTGAGGCATGTGAACTTACCATTAGAGCTTATAAGGGCCTCATATAAGCTAGGAAGTTGCCTCCAAAAGTGTCTATGCCTCCAATACCAAATTCTTTGTTGTTTTTCCAAGTGTTGTCCAAGTTCCTAATGTTAATCCCAAGTCAAGGATTGCTCCTAAGAAGGCAGATGATGTCATGGATAAATATGTAAGAATTCAGTTGTTAAAAGCTCAGATTAGAAAATAAATAATAAAACATAGTGCTCATAAAAAACCATACCCCTATTATCAGAAATATTGTCAATAATATGGGAAAGGGAGAGGTTAAGGGTAGCCTAATTTTAATAGGCCTGCCAATGCCTACAATCCTACTTCAACATCTAACACAAGAGCAATGGTATCAGTGAATAATTGTCTAATATAAGGGGAATGATGGAAACAAGATCAATTCATGGATTTCAATGAAGTTCTACAAAAAGATATATTTTTACAATGAAGATTCACCTCAACTATCAGTAGATGATGAGGTCATTTTGCAAGAAAGTGAAGGTTGGAAGCCTCAAGGAGTAAGTTTCACTAACTTCCTAATTGAAGACACTTATGTCATTATTCAAGGAAATTTAGTTGAAGACAATACTAAATATAAAATGAATTCTCTAAGAGATGATAATGGTGTGCATACAAGTGAAAACAATTCTCCTAAAAGGCTATAAGGCATGACTACAAGCATGGCAATCCTTACAACTCTTGCACCTCCTCCAAATTAGAATATGGGAAGGTCTACTTAAATTTATTTAATTCCTCAATCTAAAATAACTTCCTTTCCTCCAAGAACATAATAAAAATTAATTATTTATGTCTAAACATTTTGGACTCATGGAAAAGTTGCAAGTCATCTATCTCTCTTTGGGTTGTCCTTCATATGCCTGGACAAAAATAACTCTTACAAAAATAATTTTCCACTATCCATGCTATTCCATAATCAATCCATATTCATGTTAGTGTCTCTTACCAATTATCCTAATAACATTGTGGAACCTTATACCAAATCTGAGAAGCCTCCACCTTTCTACCTCACTCTCACTGTAGGGGATAAACTTGTTCATAATTTCATAGTTGATAGTGGAGCTAACACTTTGATGATGCCCAAGGTTGTAGATGAAAAATCAGGTCTAAAGTATGAACCACATAGTAAAAGGGTAATTAAATTATATGTTAGACCTATAAATTCAATGAGATTTATCAAAGGGTTGAAGGTTTTCTTGCATGATTGTCCTCTTTCCCCATCCTCTAATATATTATGGTTGTGGACTTACCTTCCCACTTTGATATCTACCTCTCAAAGGATTTAAAATATAATCTAGGAGGCTACCTATTAGCTTATTGGTCCTTATTATCCTTTAGGACAAGATATGCAACAAAGGTGACCATAATAACTTAATCACTTTTTAGGTCCCACATTGAGCCCTATGTAGAAGTAAGCTCCAAACTGAATTATGTCATCAATGATAAAAAAGAGTTTATTATGTATGATGGTGACTATTCCAATCTTGAGGGAATTTTTTATTTTTTCCTAGATGATTATGGTGTATATGCTTATGAACATGATCCATACACTTATTTTGATAAAACTAACCTTGGAACCTATATCATCCATGAGGGAGAATTTGAGCAATCTAAGGTAAACATTGAGAATTTTTTCAAACAAGTTGTTGAAGGCAATTACTTGATTCATGTGTATAATTATGATAATTTGAAGAGCATGATTGATCAATATGGTGAGAATAATAATGTCTTTATACATGTAATTGATGAAGGAACCCTTGAAGATGACATTTATGAGGAAGAGGATGACTTATGACAAAGTTTCAATGCCATATGTCAAGAGTTTGATCAATTAGGTAAGACTATTCCTCCTCCAAAGAAGTTTCAATATGATGATATGTTTCATAGTGAGCGTAACAAAAAATATGTTGAATTCCATATTGAGAAAGAAAGATAAATACTTATCAAACATGAGAGTGTGTCTTACTGATATCAAAGAAGTTACACTAATAAAGGGATGTAATGCAATCAAGGAATATTTATTTATGCTTAAGGAATAGTCAAGACCTTAGCCAAATGGTGAATTACTTTCAGATGTGATGGAATAAAAGGAAAGCAATCTTGATGCTTCCAAGCATCAAGTGCATCATGAAAATGAAGAGAGAAAGGTTGAGGAAGCTATCATGTCTCTCAATTTGTAGTTTAAATAAAACCAAATGGATATGACAGAGATCAAGCTAGTTGCAGCTCCAAATAAGGTCCTTATAAGACAAGAGGAAACATTCATGAAATCTCAAAGTAGTCCACTTGTAGGCATGAGAAGACCTAAGGATGCTAAGTCATTTCACCATATATATAGTCAAGTGTTTGATGATGAGCATGCCTCACATGATAGGTTTATTTCATGGATCAACAAGGATGCAAAAGGAACCATATTTGACCTTGGTTGAAGCATGATGAGTTTTTTTTAACCTCAAGTATGAGGTCTTGTAAATATTAGGATAGGTGTGTGTCATTATTTTAGTTATTTTTTGTTCCATAATTGTTCTTGAGAACACATGTGTGTTTCCTTTGGTGTGTCTTGTTTTGTGAGTCTTTTATTGTTGTTTGGTGTGGTTTCAAAGGCAAGTCGAGTGTCAAACCTGTGCATAGGTGACTCCATGGCCGAATGGATAGGAGTAGGCTATTGGTCTTGGCATATCAAGCATACCACCCTAAGGAAGATAGCAATAATTTTGACTATTTTGATCACAAGTCAAAATAAGTCAACCCCTCATAGTACAAAACTTGATATATGGGTACTATAAGATCTTTTATAGTGTGTCATGGTCCTATCAATGTCATTTAATGTGTTATTTACCTTGGTCATTGTCAGATTTTAGTCCTTGCACCATTTCATGTCATATAGGGTCATATTTGAGCCATTAATGAAGTTTTTATGGTTTCCCATAGTAGACAAGTGTTCCAAAGTCTCTTTAAATGTATTTCATCTAGGCATTAGTGATATATAAGAGATCTTAGGTCCTCTTGACCAATAAGTAGGTCAAGCTTTCAAAGTCACCAGTAATGTTGAATTATTTCTACCCTTAGGCCTAGAAAGGAGTCAACCTATGCCATGAATACCCAAGCTCACCTATGGTCACCCTTCGCATATATATTGAACTATCAAGCTAGTCCAAAAGGAGATCATTGGTCATCATGTCAACGCAACATGTTAAAGTGTTTTGTCATGTCAAAGAACACCATGGTGTCTATATAGTCATTCTTATAAGGATGGAATCAAGTGAAATTTATATATTATTTATGTTTAATAATCCATAAAATTTGTTGGAAAGGTCCTAATGTTCTAAATTGATCATATGGATGATGACCTAATGTTACAGCTCATACCATGTCATGAATCCATCTGGTATGTTGAGAGCCTACAAAACATGGTAAGTGTTGACTATTTTGATCAAAATTCAATATAAGTCAACCCCTTATAGTATAAAAATTGATATATGGGTCTTATAATATCTTATATTGTGTGTCATGGTCCTATCAAAGTCATTTAATGTTTATTTACCTTGGTCATAGTCAAATTTTAGTCTTTATGCCATTTCATGTCATATAGAGTCATATTTGAGCCATTAATTAAGTTTGTATAGTTTACAATAGTATAAAATTATTCCAAAGTATATTTCAAAATCCTTCATGTCATTTTATTATTAGACATGTCAATCATAACAGAAAACTTACAAGTTTCTACATCTAAACATGAAAATAGTTGAAAGATAGGATGTTTTGGCAATTATACAGCTTCTACATGAGTTGTGGAATGTGTGGAGGAATTTTTAGTGACTCTTCAGATGTATTGAGTTCACTTATACACTTTATCAGATTATAATGTCCCAAAATTTGCCTAAAACCCTTCTACTCCTCCATCGCTCTTCTTTGCATGCAGAGATAGTCAAACAATTTTCCCATGGTATGACCATTAGGAGAGGAATCAAGTTGAATTACTTCGAGGGATGTTATTAAAATTGGTATAATTAAAATTAATGTCAATATTTTTTATATTAGTTGTTCATGCTTTATGAACCAATGTTACAAGTGTTAGTCACTTTTTCTACATGCTCAATCCCATACCATATTAGTTTTGCTTTTATTTGCATTGGTCCATATAAACCAATTATTAAAAGTGTCTCTAGAATATTTGGACATAATTATATCATGGTTTTAATCCATTATTTCATATTTTTAGTTTATTTCATGAATAAAACATCTTAGTTTGTAGTTGAGAACTCTATTGGAGTTGCAGAACAGTATGTTCACTTCTTACAAAGTTGTTTTCATAGAGATGTCTTTAGATAGAGATATAATGTTTCCTTAAACCTCTAAAAAAATGTTATTAATTTACCTTCATTAAATTCCTTTTCTTATGAGGTTTCCTTATGAGATGTAAGGCCTAGGAGTTGTACACCATTAAACTTTCCTACAAATAGTCCACCTACATGCAGGAGAAAGAAGCCTTGCATAATCATGATGATCAAATAATGGTGGTTTCAATGTGGTGAGAAATTTTCCAAAGTGAAATAAACTTCATGGAATTTACAAATAAATTCAATATTATTTGTGACAACATATTCTTTACCCACTTCCTTGTAGCCTACATATAAACCTACAGTGATTTGACTATGACTCCACAAAGGTCTGTGAGATTGTAATACAAGTGTTTGAAATAGTTTAAGATCCTCGTAAATTTTAGGAATATGGAGATAATAATATAATTAGTGGTGGAGATATATGATGGGTTTTATAACTAATATACCATTATACAGTCATATATAATTTATTCACATATAGACCTCTTGCATATACACCTATAGGTGTCCCAAAAAGGGAGTGGGAAATTGAATATTAGGTGTCTAATATTGTTTAGACCTATAATAAGGTCTAGGATCATTTAAAATTCCATTATGATAGTCTTAAATTCGTCATATTTCATACAAACTTGAGGATTCATGCTCATATGTGGAGAATGAGTTTTAGAGACATATTACCTTAAACTTTCCAAAACATGGATGTTGCCTTATTTTGATCATTTCATGGTAGGGTGACATAAGGTTTTGATATATTATAATGATCCCATAATGTAGAACACATGTAGGAGTAATTCCTTGTAAAATATCATGAATGTTTGGACAAGAGGGTGATATAAGATGTTTTCAAACTCAAGTAATCCTTCACTACAGTCTTTCAGTGTTTTTTATAGCATTTTGAGGTTCAAGTAACCCTATAGGGCAATAATGACATGTAGTGGCATGATTTAAATATAAGTTGATAAATTTGAATGAGTTTGACACTAATATCTCAAATAACATTCAAATAAGTTTAATTATAGTGTTTTGACCTAGACTATGACCTATAAAGACCCTTTTTGGTCCAAGAATGATAATTTATTGTTGACTATAGGGTGATGGTGCAAGTTAAACAAAATAGTTGGTGTGTTGGTCTAACTTAAGGTATTATATGGAAAATTTAAACTATGATATAACCCTAAAGTAATTGAATAAGGTCTTATAGCATGAAATATATGTTTAAACACTAAGTGACACTTACAAGTATGTCTTTTATTGAGTAAAAATCATAGTCACACAGTCTACTAAGTCTGGGAAATGAAGAGACTACCTATTGACAGAGTTGGTAGTGGTTAGGATGGTGTATATGAATAATAAAATTATCATATTAGTGAGGACCATCTCACATGATCCATAATATAAGGACCAATCTCCAAATCTCAATCTACAACCATGCTTACAAACGTTACGTAGTCAATGAGTTTAAGAAGCCTATCTTAAGGTTTTTTTAAGAATTGAGGGATCTATGAACATTACCAAACCATTAAAATTGGTACATAAGTTAAATATAACCTACCAAATCCTATCATAACCTTAGAATTAATGAGATAGTTATGGAGATTCCCTTTATTTTATATTAGATAAAAAGCACTCCTAAAGAAGTTACCCTACAGGTTTGACATGAAGAGGACAATGAGATGTGTTAGGTATGTTTGAAAAATTATAAAATATTATGGATATTGAATTAAATCATAAAACAATATGTAAAATTTCTTATATATTCTATAATCCAAACATGGTGGCCTAATCCTATATAATTACAATCAGACCTACTAGGCCTTGACTAGGCCTAAAGTCCAATTGAAAGGATAATATCATTTAAAAATCTAATTTAACCATAAAATTCATTATATAACCTTCATAGGATGGTATGATATTTTTTTAAACCATTGGTTTATAGGGGAGATCATAAATAAGTCATTTTTTGGCTTAAGAATAACTCAAGGTGTAGACAATGCAAAGAAAGGCTCGAGAGGCCATATTTAGAAGCTCATATGTGTATGGATGATTAACATGGATTAATAAGGATTTTGGGGATGTTTAATAAAGTCCTAAACATGATTATAATGATATTTTTTTATAAATTTAATTTCTAACTTTTATGAATAAATTATAAGTGTCAAAACCACCTAAAACCCTTGCCTAAGATCTGATGGGAAAAAAGAGGATATAAATGCATCCAAATGATCTATTTTGGATATTAAAGTGATTTGAAATTATATATAACTCTCTCAATATCCATCCCATCTAGTTTTTCAATACCCTACTTGTATGGATAGGGTATATAACAAGTTTTCTTGACAAATTTTGATGCATTTTAGGTATAGGGAAAATTAAAGGATGAGGATCATTTTGGGAGATCAATTTGGACCTAATATAACCCATAATTTTCATATATTACTTAATACAATCACAAAAGTACCTCTAAAATCACCTTCACTTCAGGAAGTCCAAATTGGCATAGTGAATGGAAGGTGATCACAAAGTGAGAAGTTGATAAGTCCAATTAGAAAGCCTTTTAAAATCTTCCTGATGGATTTATGGATAGGAGGAATAATTAAATGTTTTATATCACCCCTTTCATGGATTTTTTTGCAAAACTGAAGGCCACTTGAATGACAAGTGTGAGAAATGAGTGAAAGAAGGATAATGGTGACTGTAAGTAGTGAGAACACTTATCCAAAAGAATACCAATAGTTATGGACACATGTAATGTATTTTGGGGTTTTTTATTAACCCCCTATCACATTTAATAAGTGTAAATTATCCCTAGTATACTTTGGAGGGCTCAAGAAAGACTAAATGATGAAAGCAATTTCTAAGAAGGTGGTTAGAGGGTCTTATGCTAGTTTTACAGAGTTATCATGCCTTGGAGGGATAGTTATCAAAAGATACAATTAATGTTATACTTAATACTCTCCCCCTCTACAACATAATTTATTATCATACCTTGACAAGTGGCATTATTACCCTTGATCTCCACTTCTCTCTCTCATATCTCACATTCTATAAGTACTAGCCATTTTGGCTCTTGTATAATAATTCCACACCTGATATGGTGAATATATGATGTTTTATGTTGTAATTTACATTTTAATAATACATTTAATATATTTTTGAGTTCATAAACATCTTTTCTAAGTGTTTGAAGTGATTTTTGGTGAGGTTTAGTGATAAGCTTCTATCCTTGATTATCTTTATCCTTTCATGTTTATTTCAAAACTTTCTCATTATAATAGGTCATATGGAGTGTAGCTAGTGTGTTTGGATTAATTCAAGTGTTAAAGTGTCCTTATAGTATACAATCTGACCTTTTTTCCATTTACCTTAAGTTTTTTCACTCATATCACATCCATATTGAAATACTAATGTTAGAGTATTCCAGGACTTGGAAGCTAGTGTCGTAGGTCTTTTCTCTTAGTGAAAGAGTATGATATCATAGTGGAGATATTTATGGTGTATCACCCCCTTATATTAGTTTAATTTAATGAAAAATTCTATCTCTTTTTACATAATCAATCAGTTAGTATAGGAGATAAGCACTTAAAGGTCAATTTAGGGAGCTAGCCCTTAAACCTAGAGGTCTACCTCTACTATAAGCAACCAATAGGCCTAAATGTATTCCAATGTTTCCCAAATATTAGAGTAAGATTTAAAAACCTCCTATATGGTGAAATATTTAGTACTAATAGTAATATCAGAGGGTTATAAATGTTATAATAAATATGGAGTAACATTGTTTAAGTTTTTTCCGCATGTTTTAAGGCTCTTTGATTGATTTTAAAGTCGTCTCTTTTTGAATATTCACTTGAAATCATATATATTTACTTGAAATGGGTGTTTAGCCATAATATTATAATATTTTTACCCAAAAAAACCATTAAAATCTTCAATCATGCCCTCAAAGGCCTCCATGAATTCCATAATGCCACGATCAATTGGTTTCATATACAAAGGGATGTCTCTTCATAAATCAAATACTTTATTATCCACTAAAGGGGCCTACACATGGGAAACAATAGTTCTTCAAATTCCCCATTTATATGTCATGTTTTGAAATTCATTTTGACCCCTATTTTCCCTCTTACCAATCAATAATGTTTCAAGGTCTGAAAACCCAAGAAAATACAAGAAACTAATATTTTATAGGTGTTTTCATGCAAGTAAAGATCCATACAATACAAACATGGTCAGAAAGAGTTAGGGATATGCACAAGGGATTCATTACAAACACTATATAAAATAATATAGAAGTTTTAAGATAATAAAGATAAAAAACTAACCCCTCCTTCACATCATCCTCCTTGGTAACCATGGATAACACCCCAGGTTCTTTTTGGTATGGATAGGAGAGAGAAGATGGAAATGTAGGATATTGGATAGAGGAAGGGTATCTAATGGCCTTATGATATGTGTCATTAGTTTTAAAAATGATGAATTATGTTTTATTAATAATGGTTAATAAATTGAGGTAGTCAAACTAGTCTTCCACATCCACATAGGGTAAACATTTGAATGATTTTAATATATTTTGGGTCTATTTGATGAACTAATGATTTTACATGTCTTATATAATCCTTAAAGTTCCTTCCATTAAATTCTAAACCCATGGTTTTTTTATTTCATATAATTTCACACTAATCTAAGTAGGGATATTATTTAGATCTGCTCACTCAAACCCTAGTCAAATAATGGGAATAACCGTAGGCTACGGGTCACCTATGTTATGGTTGAACCTCAAGAGTGGTCTAGCTTCCTCTTTGATGCTCACCTAAAACTAAAAATAATCCTAATGATTCATGAGAAAAGGGTTATAAAGAGATATGGATCCTAATAAATTTAATAAGTGATGCACCAAAATTAATAGGAAACTCTCATAAGATCGAACCCGCACTATATCAGCAAAAAGAATAGTACTAGCTTATACAACCTTAAAATCAAGATAATTTTCATAAGCATTTTTTAGGAGAGGTTTAGAGTATTACACTAACATATACATACAAATAAAAATGAGAACCCTCTAACCACAGTCAGATAAGAGGGACTATGAATGAGGAAGATTCTCCATCACATAATGCCACAATGCACAACTAGTCAAACAAAGATTCAAGGCAAAAGATAGGTAATGAAAGTCATATTGCATTAAGAGGTAATTCCTAAAAATACTTATAGGGTCAATCATAATCAAGCTAAGCATATTTTTTATTATATCAATGAATGTCCTATCTCTCAAAGAGAAAGTCTCCAATCTAAAGTCCCCAAGAGATATTTTCAAAATGAAGAGAAAAGCTTCATACAAGAAAAGGGGGAAAAGGATAGGAAAAACACATTGTTCATGATCATAATGAATTTTCAACTCTAATAGACATTTTTACCAAGATTTTGGTCTAATCAAAATGGGGTATTATGATCAAGATAGTAATGGTTTACCTAGATAGCCTATGGATCATTCTATTTTTAGTAGGCTGCACTAGAGACAAGAGTTTGCCAAAAGTGGCAAGTCATGATATAGCTAGAAGTGAATGATCCAAATAATTTCCAAATCCCCAAGCTTTTCTTTTTTGATATTTTGCTATATCTTATCAAGAAGATACAATCTTTGTACCTACTAGATACATGTCATGCCTGTCTTAAATGATGGTTTGTTAAGGGCCTAAATTGAGATGGTCCTTTTACTTAGTCATTCATATGTTCTATGTGTTAGATTTTGGGCTGAGATAACTATGGGGGAAAACCAATCTAAAGATATTAGTTTTCCTATAGATCCATATAGGTGGCACTTGTTTAATGCTAGGTCTTTAGATTAATTTATGTTGAGCTTCTTTCCTTTTTTTTATTTTACCAACTCAGGTCAGGCTTGAGTTCGGGTCCCTTGGCTCTACTTGATGATTTGGGTCCATTTTACTTTATATACTTTTGTTGATCACCCCAACTCACCTCTTCACTATTGGCTATCAAAATTGCCTAGACCATTGACCTCTTTTGACTTATTTCACTCCATCAGATCTTGACATCTGATTAAATGTGATCCATAGATCTTTGAACACCCACCACCCCAAGCCTAATCTCTCATTATTTCTTAATATTCATTGACCATTTGACTTACATCTCACCCATAGATCTTCTTGGTATGATGAAATGTGTGTCATTAAATTTACTCAGGCCCACTATTTGAATTCCAATGGCTATTTCTTGGAGCTTGAAATTGATGTCTACGTAAATGTTTATTGTTTATGATCAACTTTTTTATTTTATTTATAGAAACATGAAGATTATGGGGGAACCAAATTTATAGAGAATAGACTTAAAGCTAAAGGGAACACACCCTTTTGATCCACTATCCATTTGAGATTTCCATATGTGTTTATCAAATGTTTAAATTTGACTAGTTTATGTGATCTTTCATGACATCTTGATGATAATCTAGCCAAAAAAAGGCTAAGTATTGAAACTTAGAAAATTTCAAGTTAGAATCTAGCTTTTCCCAAGTATATCAATCATTTCGCTATAGCACATGAGCTGAAACCAGACACCTAGGAACTAGGCTCTAAAATGAATAGACCCATATGAATGATTCTTCTTAGGGATATTATGCATATGATATCTATCTCCATGAAAGTGTTTACCTAGCTTAAATTTGACCCTCTAAAAAACTGGCTAAGTATGGAAACTTAGCATATTTTGCATTGGGAGCCAATCTTGAGACCTTAGATCCTCTATTGTACTTAGGTGAATGAGCTAAAGCTTGGTGTATGGAAACCTAGGACTGCTATGAAGAAACCCATGTGACCAATTCTCTTTGACTTGTCTATGTGTGTGTTATAGAAACATCAATAAAGTCACTTAGGTTTGTAGTCAAATGCCTAGGTAAGCTTTGGATGGTGGGTAGACCTAATGAATACCATGGCCCTGCATGCTTGTCCTAGGCATTTTTGACAATCTATAGGGTATTTAGAACCTTGGAATTATCTTTCTAAATTGAAAAATTCCACTTTTAATTGGACCTAAAATGTTTTAAAGGATTTATGAGTTTCATGATCTCACTAGTCCACCCATTCCATCCATAACTTATTCTGGCCATTTGAGTAATTGATCAATTAGGAGCTCCACTTCCTTCTTTGCACTAGGACCATTAAAAATTGCGCACATACTAGTTATGTGGGCCAAAAATGGCTAACATCTTTGGTAACTCATATGGAATTATGCCTACTATGCTTGAAAACCTAGTTCATTTTCTAGTTTGATCCATTAGACATAGACTCAATATTCTATAGTTGAGTTGATCATGAAGGTGATTCAAGGATACCTTTCTCTAGATCTTACTCTTGAAACAATAAAGACTAATTCAAAAAAGGGGAAAATTCATGTATGTAAATTCAAGAATGAAAAACAACTAACCTATTAAATGAAAAAGTGCACAAAATCACTTAGATAAAAGCATGAAATCTATTCTAACTTATATATAAGGTTTAAAACTTAATAGTGATTCCACCTAGATCAAATGGAAAGAATTAAACATCACTTATGGTGAATCAAGCTAGAAAACATCTTGATTTTGAGAGCTTATGGAATTTGAGTTGAAAGGCTTGGCTGCTACTTCCTTTGGCCTACTCTCAAGCGAATGAAAAGAGGAAACTATGTCTCAAATGTATATGTATCGCTCCATTTATTCAAGGCTTGCTCCAACTTAGACTGTAGGGGCCTTTAAAAAATCCTCTTTTATATTGGTGCTTGGTTGACTATATAGGATAAGGTAGAAAGACTCTAAATTATCCCAAAAGGTAGCATCATCTTGGTCATCTGAGACAATGCCAATTTAAACACCATCTTCACTATGTTTTCTTTCAAAGGGACCATCTAGTAGTTCATCAATCCACTCAAATCCTATCATGTCATATTAATGGATTTTAGACCCTTTTAGATAACACTTCCCTTTTCTATTTTATACCCTCTTTGATTGATTTACATGAGGGAAATGTGGTTTAAAACTTAGCCACCTCTACCCTTTCTTGGACGGGTATGGGAGAGGTAGGTCTCACAATAGAGGGTACAAAATATTTGGGGGTATTGACATGGGAGAGGAGATAAGAGGGGATAATTTCATGTTTCTCAACTGGTAGAGATGAGGCTGACTAGGTAAGGAAGTGGGTTGCTAAGGAGAAGAGGTAAGCTTACTATAGGACTATTAGTAATGATTATATATCTACTATACTAAAATTTAAGGACCACTTGTGGGAAGCCACAAACATTTTTAACTTGATATTAAGGATAAGGAATGAATGGACATGCATTTTGATTAAATGGGTGGTGATTGTACATACCAAATGATAGTGAGTAGGTACCCAGGCTTCTTAAACCAACTAACAGATGTTTAAAGTTTCCAATGGTGTTTCCTAGAATGCCTCCAAAGGCTACTATGAAAAATAAAAAAACTAAAAATTCTTCCACTAATTTGGACCAAGATCCTACCAAGCATGCCATATAATTTTATCAACCAAAATTGCACCCTAAGTTGAGTTGAGAGATTGTTCAGGTTTCCTCACTCAAACCCTAGTTGAACAATAAGAACAACCCTAGGTTTTGTGTCACCTATGTTGAGGATGAACCTCTAGAGTAGGTTGGATTCCTCTTTGATGTTTAGCACCAACATAGGTGACACACATCCTAGGGTTATTCTCATTATTTGACTAGGGTTTAAGTGAGGAGACTTGAATAATCTCTCAACTCAACTTAGGGTGCAATTTTATTAGCCAAAATTGCACCCTAAGTTGAGCTAGGAGATTTTTTAGGTCTCCTCACTCAAACCTTAGTCAAATAATGGGAACAAACTTAGGCTGTGTGTCACTTATGTTGGGGTTGAACCTCTAGAGTAGGCTAGATTTATATTTGATGTTCATTTAAAACTAAGCATAATTCTTCATGAGAAAAGGGTTAAAAAAAGAGAGGGATCCTAATAAAATTAATAGGTGATGCACCAAACTTAAAATGGAACTCCTATAAGCTCAAACCCATACTAGATCAATTAAAAGAATAGTACTAGCTCACACAACCTTAAACTCAAGCTAATTAGCATAAGTATTTCATAGGAGAGGTTTATAGTAGAACACTAACCTAGACCTAAAAACAACAATGAGAACCCTTTAAGAAAAGTTAGAGAAGAAGGATCATGAACAAGGAAGATTCTCCTTCACATAATGCCACATTGTAAAACTAGTCAAACAAAGATTCAATGCAAAAGATAGAAATGAAAGTCCTATTGCATTAAGAGGTATTTCTTACAAATACTCAATAGGGTCAAGCATAATCAAGTTGAGAATATTTTTTAGTATCTCAAGGAATGTCCCATCTCTCAGAGAGAAAGTATCCAATTTGAAGTCCCTAAGAGATATTTTTAAAATGAAGAGAAAGGGTTCATATAGGAAAAGAGGGAAGAGGAGAGGAAAATCTTGTTGTTCATGATCATAATGAGTTTTTAACTCCAAGAGACATTTTTACCAAGATTTTTTTCCAATAATAATAGGCTATTATGATCAAGATATTCATGATTTGCCTAGATAGCCTCCAGATCATTCTATTTTTAGCTAGCTACACTACAAGAGAATAGTTCACCAAAAGTGGCAAGTCATGATGGAGCTATAAGAGAATGCTCCAATTGCCTTCTAAATCCCCAAGATCTATTTTGTTGATATTTTTCTAGATCTTATCAAGAAGATATAATATTTGTACTTGATAGAGACACATCATTCCTCTCTTTAATGGTGATTTATCAAGGGCTTGAATTGAGATTGTCCTTTCACTTAATCATTCATCTATTATATGTCTTAGATCCTAGGTCGAGATAACTATGGGGGAAAACCAATATAAGGATATTTATTTTCCTATAGATTTATATAGGTGGTACTCTATTAAATTCCAAGTCTTTATCTAAATCTATGTTGAGCTTCTTTCCTTTTATTTCTTCTACCAGATTAAGTCGGGCTTGAGTTCAGGTCCCTTAGATCTACTTGCTGAGTTGGGTCCATTTTGCTTTATCAACTTTCATTGATCACCCTAGCTTGCCTCTTCACTATTGGCTATCGAGCTACCTTAGATCATTGACCTCTTTTAACTTATTTCACTCTATCAATTCTTGAGATCTGATTAAACATGGGCCATAGATCTTTGGGGACCCACCACCTTGAGCCTGATCTCTCATTGGTTCCTAGGATTTACTGACCATTTTACTTACATCTTGCCCATAGATCTTATTTGTATGATGAAATGTACATCATTTAATTTGATTGGGCCCACTTTGTTAAATCTAATGACCATTTCCTAGATATTGAAATTAATTTTTGTGTGAATGTTTATCATTTTTGATAAAAATTTTAATTTTATATTTGGAAGCACAAAGATCGTAAGGGGAACCAAATTTTCAAAGAATAGACTTAAAATTAAAGGGAACAAACCATTTTAATCTGCTAGCCATCTAATATTTTCACATGTTTTTATCAAATGTTTGAAGTTGATTGGTTTATGTGATCTTGTATGATGTTTCAATGATATTCTATCCTAAAAATGGCTAAGTATGGAAAATTATCAAATTCTAAACTAGAAGCCAACTGTACCTAGATATATCTTTCATTACGCTATAATGCATGAGCTAAAACCTGAAACCTAAGAACTAGGCTCCAAAATGAATAGACCCATGTGTCTAATTTTGTTTGGGATACCATACATGTGAGATCTAGTTGCATGAAAGTGTCTACTTGACTTAAATTGGACCCTCTAAAAAATTGGATAAATATGGAAACTTAGTAGATTTTACATTGGGAGCCAATATTAAGACCTTAGATCCTCTGTTATACTTAGGCAGATGAGTTGAAGCTTGGTATAGGGAAACCTAGGACTATTGTGAATAAACCCATGTGACCAATTCTCTTTTACTTGTCCATGTGTGTGAGATCTAACAACATCAATATAGTCACTTAGTTTTATATTCAAATGTCCAAGCAAGCTCTAGATGCTAGGTGGACCTAATGAAGACCATGCCCCTTCATGATTATCTTGGGAATTTATAACAATCCATAGGGTCTTTAAAACCTTGGAATTTTATTTATAAATTGACAAATTACAATTTTAAGTGGACCTAAAGTGTTTCAAAGGCTTTATGAGTTTCATGATCTCACTAGTCCATCCATTCCATCTAGAGCTTGTTCTAGCCATTTGAGTATTTGATCAATCAGGAGCTATGCTTCCTTCTCTACACTAGGAATATTAGAAAATAGGCATGTTCTAGGTATGTGGGCCAAAAATGGCTAAAAATTTCACATGTATGAGGTTGTGGGATCAAATAAGTCATCATATGGTCACATATGCAGATTACAAGCAATGTTTTCATGGTGTTTTGGGAATTTTCAATGCATAATATATGTAAAGGATAGCCTCTTGATTATGGTGATGGATTATCAAGGGATCCATTCAAGTTTATCATCATTTATGGAACACCTGATCACCAATGGACCTTTAACCAACCTAATATTCTACCTTTAAATGAATATGACTATGTAGTTGAACTTCTTTATAAATGAGAATAGATTGTTTCATTTTAATGACTATTGGAGCTCATTAGAACACTTTGGATTATGAATGAGTGTTGTATTAATGTATAAGAGTCCCTCTATCAAAATTCCTAGGCCTTATTATGGATGTCAATTCTACGGAACTATCAAATAGCTTCCTAAGACATTCATAAACCTTTATTAGTAAAAGTTAAGGTATTCGTAAAACCTTAGGTTTCAATTCCCCACAACGTGTGTTTGAATAACCAACTAAAAATGTCCAAACCTATTGAGTGTATGAATTAGGATATTTAGTGTCCCTTTATGTAGTCTTAAACATGCGTCAATAGTCCTTATGGCTTATCTTAAAAGGTATCTTCTATGTGATGGTTCATCAAGTTATTTTACCTTTATTAGTTCTTGGTTTTTAAACCCAGATCTTCATGAAGTCCTATAACCATCACCTATAGGTTAAAACCTTTATTACCAAGCCTAAATCATTAAAAATAAGTAAAATTCTCCATAATTATATCAAGAACCATTGAAACTATGATAAAAGGGTTTGTTCAAGTGTGGATGCTATCCAAAAGGTGTGACCAGGTTTAGAAGGCCAACTCAATCATAGTCTCCAAAAGGTTCTCCTAGATCACCATACTAATGAGATTTTACAATAAAATGAAGGTCCATGTGTTACAAGTAAGATAAATCTTAAGAAAGGGCATTGATATTTAGGAAAGTCCAATTAGACCTTAAACAAAGTATGTAAGCATTCTATTTGCTCAAGGGCCTACTTAAGGCCCTGTTGATAGTCAACACATATAAACCATCTACCTATAGGACTATAGGTAGTTCAAATTCAACATTTATCATTATGTGCTATAATAATGTGAAAAATATATCTTAGAGAAAATCAAAACATAGTTATCATGTTTCCAACTACAAGGAAACTTGAAGGGATGCACAAGTGAGATAAATTAGACACATACAATAATCCAAGTTTACCTAATTAGTTAGGGTGCCTAAATGATGTGAAAAATAGTGTCAATAAATATGTAAGGGTAACTATAAGGTGGTGATGGAATATATATTACACAATATCTCACATGATAGTGTTACAAGTTTGAGGTGAATGTTTATCTTGAACTAGACATTTAGGACACACAAGCATGTATGCCTAACAATAGGAGTTTATGGAGTTGATTGAGAGAAATCCTATTCAAAAGGTGTTACTAGTCCATGAAAACATGTCATATGGGGGATTAAACTACATCAATAGTGTAGAGGGAGATAAGATACTACCTAAGCCTATTACACAACTGATTCAAACACCTAGGCTAGTTAATGACACTCATGGTAGACTAGGAGAGAGGGACTGATATGATCATCAAGATAGCTTAGGGAAATGTAGAAGGTAGACATAAAATGATAAGGCATTCCATGGTAACCTTGAAGCCATCAATGACTACTTACAATTTACTAAGGGTCCTAAAGGTCAATCTAAGTCTATAAGACCTAAGGCCATCCTTAACCCTAAAGACCTCATATCTACCTTAGTGACATATCTAAACCCCAAATCAAATTAAGTCATAAGGAGGTGTATGATGTTAATATATATTTTTTAAGGAGGTGTTTGGAATATAAAATTATAAGGAAATAGTCAAATTTAGTCTTAACACTCCTCTCAAACTCCATCAACTTAAGCTACCATGTCAAACTACCAATTCAAACACTCATATCTTAGATGGCATGATGACTCAAGCCCAATGATCTTAGGTGGATTTATAAACCCATATGCACCCAAGATCCATATAGGAAAGAGAGGGATTTAGGATCCCATCTCTATGAATAATACCTAAGATTTTTAAACCACTTAGATTTCTTACTAAGAGCTTAAAGGTCATGAAATTTCTCTCATTACTCACCATACAGTCTACATGGGACCAAGGGATATTTATGATATTTAAATGGGTATATGGACTAGACATCCATGGAAAAATGTTTTAGTTTTTGTGCCTATACTCTATGAACCATCATTACAATGGTAGGCTATCCTAACCCTCTATAAACCTTTATTAAGACCCAATGAGGAAATTTCACCCTCAAACACTTATAAATGATGGATTTTAACCTTGAAATAGTCTTGATGGTCTCCCCAAGTCACATGGGCACCCAAATGGTCTATTAGTTGGCACATGCAAGGTGTATAGTGTATGGATCAGGCTTAAAATAGATAATCTAAGCCTATATACAAGAGAGTGGAAAATGTATTCACATTATACATGTTTTTTAGGAGATAAATGGATCCAAATGTCTCAAATAGTTACTTAATAACCACCTATAGGGGTATCCATGTCTAATGGTCACTTGTAGACATGTATCAGTGCTTAGGTAGAGGACTATGTACATAGATAATAGGTAAGAGGATTAATCAAGCTATAAAAAATGATCTAAAAGTCATAAGAGGTGAATTCCATATGATAAAGGGGTTCCAATTTCTTCATAGGTCCATTTTTGGGTCAAAACTTAGTAACTCTACCTTTAGGCCTATTGGCCTAGTACCCTTCTCAAGGCAGTACTACTTAAACATTGAAATAGAGGATAAAATGGGATTTTATAACAATTCATACCATCATTAATATGTTTCTCAAGGAGTTTAGATGTGTAAATAATAATTTTTTTTAGAGGAACGATCAGAGTTGTTTAGTTTGGCCTGAAAATGCCTAGAGAGTATACAAAATGCATAATTATCACCTGAGGAGAAACTTGATGAGGTCATAACTATAGAGAATAGTTTCATGGGGATATTATAACTTTATAAATGTTTAGTTCCCTTTCATAGAAGAAACTAGTGCCATTTTCTCATAGGTTAAGGTCCTAACCTTTATAAACCATTGCTAAAAACCCAAACCCCCTTAAACCTTCTAAAACCCTAATAGTGATTTGATGGATAAAATATTCAATAAATTATATAAAAATTAATTTAAATGAATTTTTAAACACTTTGATATCATATTTATCTCTTATGATATCCCATTGATGGTAGTACTCTATACAAACTATTGTACATACCCCCTATAAACTCTATTTTTACAAGGTTTAGTGATGTTTTCAGGTCACAAAACTTAATGGAGATTTTAAAATAATGAAAGAGGGTATTATGAGGCATATTATATCTTATAAAATTACAAAACACTCACAATTATTATTGGATAATATTTTTTAGGTCTGCACTAAAAAGACGGTCTAAAATGCTTGTAAAGGGTGACCTAGTCACCTATGTAAATAGGAATTGCAGGTCTGCACCATTGGAAAATAATAATTTATGGTATAATATATTTGAATATAATTTAAACATGATTATTAACCAATTATTGATCTTCTATTCAATTCTCATAATCAACCAAATAGCTAACATTAAGAGACTAAGCATAATTGCCTAATAGGCTTACTTCATCAAATAAGAGAAGATGTTAGTTGGCATAGAGAGATACCAAATGAGTTATTTAAGTCATGAAATGTTGGTAAATAACTCATGTAGGTGAGAAATCCCATTTCCAAACCATCATGGAGGATAAGTTAGTTTTTCAAGTCATATTGGCATGCAAGAAGGAGGTGGCTTCTAAATGTTTCATGAAGAGACCTAATTGAATAAATTTGATGCTTTGTAACTATCATTAAGAGAGGGGATTTAACAAGTTTTAAATCACATTCCCTTCATGATTTTATCTAATATTTAATTATCCTCTACCACTCCACTTCAACACCTAAATATGCTCATTGAAGACCACTAGCCATGAAGGCAACACATGAGAAAGCATGAAGCGATGCTTGTAACTATTGGTTGAATGAATGGTGAAAATTATGACATTTTCATTCCCTTTAAATTCCATATTATCTTCTCCTTATTGTTCATTATTCTATAAATTTAGGCTTTAAGGCTATTGTATTCATCCCTTCACTAGGTATGAAGAGATTCTTCTAAAAATTTTACTTTGTCACCTTTTGAGATAATACAAGGACTATTTCATCTTCCCCATGTTAGTATCTAGTGTGTTATGTTCTTATTTTATATTCATAAGTGTTAGGATTTCTCCCTTTTCATGTACTTACATCACTTATATGCTAGTATATGTTTTATACATGTCACATAGTGTGCAAAAGTGTTGGTGATTGAGCTTGGAGTAAAATATAATTGATAAGTGTCTTGAATCAGACCTTCTTATCATTACCCTCATTTAATAGCCACCTAACATAACCTCTCTATGAAACACTAGTACTTATAAGTCATAGGATAGGGTAATTCAATTACTTTCCTAGTTGATTAGTGTTGTTAATAAGTCAAATAGAGTGGACAAATTATATTAGTGCATCACTTTCAGTAGTATAGGTTTCAATTTCATGCATTTATCTATCCCTTTCCATCACCAAGTCATCAGTATTATGATTTGACATAAATTTATGAACCAGGGGAGATATCCCCATAAACTAGAGGTTTAGCCCATCCATAGGTCATCCATATCCTTTGGGATAATCTCATGTTACCCCAAACTTGGAGAGATTTGAACAACCTTCTCTTAAGGGTGTAGTTTTGGTGAGTTAATAGGATTGTTAAGCACTACATTAATGGTGGATGTGTTTGGATTAGGATTGGGGAATGTTTTGGTGGGTGTGGGTTATTTATAATGTTAATAACCTATTTATGAGGTTTTATTATTATGAGTGTTGTGGGATTTGGGAGAAACCTTCCTAAACAAATTTTTACATCATTTACCTCCACTGAATAGGTTAGGTATTCCAACCTTTTGCTATTTTATGTCAATTGAAATGAATTATTTTTTAGGTTGGGTATAGGTTGGGCAAGTAATTTTGGAGATCTAGGTGCATATGGATTACTATTTCTAGTCATCAAATATTGTTGTTACTATTTTTGCAGTTATGGTGGTTGTTGTAACCTAGAATTTTGGTTAAACCATGAATGATTTCATTTCCATGATTGTTTCCATTTATTGGAAAGTGGGTACCATTGATGAATCTATTTTTGTGGCTACCATGGATATATTTGAAATGTCTTCCAATTTTCTTAAGGTTGAGGATTTTTTTGTGTCCAATTATGATTTTGGGGTAGAATTCAGGGAATTTGATTCTAAGGAGTGGGTTCTACCAATTTTGAGGATGGGAATATGAAAATTATGAATTAAATAATAGAGAGGTTGATGACATACCTAATTTTTTTGGTATTTATGACCATGGTTCTTTTTAGAAAATATGAAATATATAGTCCTCATCTTCTCCAATTATATTAATTTCTATTGCATCTAGATCTTTCTCAGTTATAATTGACAATTTTTAATAAATAATATGGCATCAAAAATGTTATTTCTTCCCATGACAATCCAAGAAGTATATAACTAAATATTTTTCTTGTTTTTCTTATTTCTTTCATTCACTTTATGTGTCTAGTTGTGTAGTCATATGATTGATAATATCTTACTTCATATCCTATAGTAGAGTGATAACTTACATAGTTAAGAATTTGTTAGTGGATTTGGAGAATGATGATGGTAATGTTCTATTCACAAAGATTTTTTTATCATAGAATTTGATTATTTTCTGCATATAAGGTTGATATATTAAAATGAAGTTTTTGAGACATCTACACTACTCATTAGATCCATGGTTTTTATAAAATCCTCATTAATTACCTTAAAAATTATCAACATGATATAGTTTGTGTCCAACTTGTTTTGTTTAGAATTTTGTAGATTAAACAATAATCTTTTCATGTAGTCTTCCAACAACTCATCTTCTCTTTATGTATTAGTAGAGGTTCCTAGGTTCATTAGAACATGCTAATTACAAGGATAGCTCCTGTGAATTGAGGAAGAGCTTGCAATAAAATCAAATCATTAATCAGTATTTAGATTTTATCCTAGGATCAAAGAGGTTTACACAATCTTGAGAAATCCTATGATTACCTACATAGATATAGATTTAATGGTAAAAAACAAGTATGATGATAGAGTTGTCAAACTTGTAAAGAAAAAACCTTTTGTTTTTAATTATCATAATAAGATTTCTAAAAATTGGAAGTAATTTACAAATGTCTATAGAGAAAGATTATCAATTCATAGAGTTATTATGAAATATCACCTAGTTTCATAATGAGTAGATGATGTCAAATATAAGTTAAAACCTTTTTTGAGAGAGATAGACTTGTAACAAATATTAGTACCCAAAAGATATATCTCACATAGGAAGTGCAAAGCTATTATATTAACCATAAATTAATAAATATGCTTAAAATATTCATATTATAAATCAATTATTTACAAATTCATTCCAAATATATCTTCTTTACTCAAAAGCATCATATACAATATTATAAAACACCATCCAACAATATCTAACCCATTCTTCTACAATTTGTAGGGATATATAATCATGAATACTATATTATTATATCCATGATTTCTATATTTGACATCTAGGTATGTCAACCTATATTCAGTTGCTAAATATTCCATGTACTTGATCCCAACTCAAAATAGAATATCTTCATAACAATCTTGTATAATAACTGATAACCAAAAATAAACCATGATCCCTATCCACATGGCACATTCATATGTTTGAGTGATTAGTGTACACATTATACATATATAACTTTCTTAGACTTAAAATTTTGTCTCATCCTAAAACAAGACTACAAATAACTAGGAGTCCATAGAACAAAAAGTAGGTAGAATGCACAAAAACCAAAGATTGCTCAAGGTGTCATGTTACTAGTTTTTACCCCTTTCACACTAATTATCTACCCTCATGGGTTTTCAAATAAGTATAAATAATTACACCACCCTTTTAGTTTTTCAATATAATATAAAAACTATAAGGTATCCCTTATGGGTTTTCAACCAACCTAGCCATGTGGGTTCTTGTGGTCCTACCAAACAAAAATATAAGAATCAAAATTACAAATTTCCTAGCTACACAGAAAAAACTTAGCTAGATGAGGGAGGCATCGATAGAGAAATAGATGCATATAGTAGTTTTGAAGTGGATAGAGGACTCTATAAAGAACTTGAATTAGCAATCTTTATCTAGTGTAGTTATTGTTGGATTTAACTAGGAGGAATAATGGTAGGGACATCAATGAGCAAAGTGATGGTACTATCAAATTTAGCCATGTCCATCTTAACATTCTATCAATGATTCAAATACTCTTCAATTCTATGTATAAGTTCCCAAAAAAGAATCTAAGCATATAAAAATTACAAAATATCATTGCCTACAATAGAAAAGAGAGTGGCTTTATAATTAGTAATTTTGATAGAGATGTTCGCATGTAGATGAGTGAGCTTCTCAACATAGCACTGTGATTAGATCTAAAAAATGTTTTTTCACAACATCTAAGTCTATTAAGCCTACAAATTATGCATAAAAGAGTCTCAATCTTTCATGGACACTTTAAACATAGATGTAAACCCAATAGAAGTGATATAGGGATCATGAATTATGGCTTTAGAAGAACTTGTAGTGGTGAATTCAAGGAAAACACCATTCCAAACTACATCCACTTGAGATTTCTAGTTGATCAACCCATGGGCCATAGATGTGGCTTGGATGCTCTCAATAATGAGGTTAGATTGATAAATCTCTAGGATATTGCATAACTCATTCTAATCATCCTTGATATCCTAACCTTTTAATTATAGATAGTTGACCTATTGAATGATTACCTAATCTTACATAAGTTAGGACACTATCTTTATAAGTTTTGTGTGATCCAACATAAAACTAAGGCCCACAACCTAGTAGTAAAGGATGGGGTAGGAATATTCAATAAAATTAGTAGTGTTTCTAAGCATACTCCATAGGTTAGAGTTATCATGTTGTAACTAGGCCACCCTATTCTATAAATAAACAAGAGTCTGCACAATATACTCTTGAAAAACAAAAACACCTTCCAATTGCTTAGCCAAGGAAAGTTTAGAAACATTGAAAGATGCTTCGGTGGTGGGTGGGGGCATAGTAAAGATAATGGTGGAGGTCATGGTGGGAAGGAACTACAATAGAATGAGGGGGAGTGAAAAGATGATACAATAAGAGGGTACAAAAGGAACATCCATAAGGGCTAATTTTTGGAATGTAAATATAACAATAGGATTAGGTTTTGGTAAGGCCTAACCAAGGGTGGGGATGGGCTAATAAGTAGAAGAGGTAGATGGAGTCATAGATGGTAGTTGTGGAGTAATAGTCTATGTAACCTCAAATAGCTTCAAAAAAGTGGGGGGATCTATAAGAAATATGTCCATAGTGGTAGTCTTTGTAGTTGTTAGTGGAGGATAAGGAGTAAAAGCCATAGATCATATGTTTTTTGCATCTTTATATTTTGTAGCCTACTGATTGTGTGTAGTAGGAAAATTTATCTATGTCATTTCCAATTTCATGGCAAGCTTGTGCTTAACTACATCTATAGCTTGTTTCTTTGCCAAATCTATAATAACATCCTACTTGGTCACTTCCTTGGCCTCAATGAGATTTGTTTTTTTTGGACTTTGTGTCTTAAATCTATGTGGACCAGATGGGGATATCCATTAGCACATAAACGGTTTGTGTTGTTGGTTGGGGAAGTGCCTCCATAATCACTAGGTTTCAAAACTCAAAAAAAGGTTGTGGCTCTACTACTTGTTTGGGCACCTCAGTCTATTGAGGTTGTTATGCCTCTAAATCCTATCACATTACCATTTCTTTCTACTATTTCTTCACTTCCTTTCTTCTCTTACACTCAGTAACTCATTGTGATTCTTCATGAGCAACCTATTTTTCCTTTGGCATTTGTGCATCCAACACAACCTCTTTAGTACAAGTGAGGGGTTAATTAGACTGTGATGAAGAAAAAATCATCATAAAGATGTCCACCATTTCCCATGACACACATCCTTTCTGGAACCCAAAGTTAGGTGCATCCTCATGAAATGACAATATAATCCCTCCTAAAGATATAAGATCTACTACAGGTGGTTGGGCTATGGTTATAACTTCCTACTCTTCTTTTTCCATAGTAGGTTTATATCTACATAGCATGTGATGCTTGCACTAGAGTGATTGGGATAGAATTTCAGAAAGAGGGTTAATTTTTTGGTCATAAGAGGACTCACCAAATCCACCTTCTACTGTAATTTTTTATTGGAGCCATTTAAGTTCAGCTTCCTCACCCTCAGTATCCATAATAATGTATTGAGGACAAGATGGAAATTATACCCACA